>VXBX01006030.1:696153-731831 GCA_013400415.1 Scytalopus superciliaris | reverse complement strand
AAAAAAAAAAAAATCTATTTCTGTAGGAACACTCTACCTGCAATTTTTACCTCTTTTCCTCCTCTTCTTACTGTATCAGAGAGAGGGTCTGCTCAGTGACCTGCTATGTTTTGGCATATTTGCTCTACAGTGGTCAGTAGCATCATTTCTTTCTAAAACCATGCTCTTCTGTTTCAGTCCTGGGGGGAAAAAAACCAAAACAAACAAACAAAACCCAAACAAATAAACTGAAAAAATAGCACACGCTTCTTCACAGACTCCAAAACTTTCACATTGTTCTTTCCCTTTAAATGACTTCAAGTGATAGAAAAATGGACCAAGTCCTCCAGCATTTACCCTACTTAGAGGCTTGAAGAAATAGGAAATATACATACGTGAGCGAGATGTAAAAAATAAAGCATTTTTGTATACTTCTCTGCATTTGAAAACTGGGTGCCAAAATCAGTATGCAAACTTACTGAGATAAGTATTTTTTAGAAGAATTTCAATAAAACCAACCCATCAAGTGTGTGGAAAACATCTGAGCACAGATTATTTGTATCAAAGTGTTAATGCCTTTGCACTCACAGAATAAGAGGTTCGTCAGCACAGAGTCTCATAACAGTTCCAGAAATAGTTCCACCCCTAAATTAGTGGGTTAGGAATTGAATGTTCTCATAGCAAGAAGGTTTTACTGGTTCCATTTATGACACAATATCTGCAAAGATTCTGCTTGATGCAGGGGGAAAAAAGCAAAATGAAAAAGACCAAAGCTATTTGTGCATAATGGACAAAGAAAATAAATACGAAAGAATAAACAGATACAGTCGAGAAATGTTGGATAGCTAATCAAAACATTATGTGCTTAAGAGAAAAAATTGCTGAAAGACATGATAGCAGACCAGAAATGTTAAGCAACAGTGCCTCTTCCTTATTGCTGAATAACTTAGAGTAAATATATTACTATTGAAGTTGCAATGTGAAAATTGTTAGTGTTTAGCAGATAGAAATTATAATGTTTCTGTATTTTATTAAATTATAGTATATTTAGTATATTTATGATACTACATTTGTTATACTATGCTCATATAGATATATATAAAATAAAGGCCTACTTAATATTAGAGAATTTCAGATTTGCATTTGTACTTTTCCTATGTATTCTTAAACATAATGCTTATTTCAGGACAAAGTGCTAAAACATACAACACATGTGAAGCTGGAACACAATGCATAGTGCTTGCTTACATTGCAAAAGGTGTTTATTTCACTGTTTTCACTCTCTGAAAAATGAAAGCATATTATCCTGAAAGCGAGCCCTAATACCCCTGTTCAGAGCAAGGCTTTTATACACATGGACACAGACACACACAGACATGCACACTCCTATTAGTACATTGTATGAATTCATTATTACACAAATATTACGTTCCAAATTTTCTTTATATTTCATATTGAGATAGATTTTTACTAAATAAGGGTGGAAACCTACTGATTATTTCTGAGGGGGGGAGGGGGGGAAACCACAGTTGAAATTTTCCATGATATTTACTAAAATGGCTTATTCAGATATGAAAGTTTCTCTTCCAGTCCACTTCAGAATAAACTGTTGCTTGTGTTCTTGCTCAGAACAGTCAGTCGGTGAGGTGGCAGCAGCAGTGACAGACAAGTCCAGAGGTGACATCGAGCTACATCAAGCTGTACAGAAGGGTTTCTAAGCTCAGGGACACTCGAGCAGGAGCCCCAGGATTTGTCAGGACCTGGAAGGTCTCATGAGACAATCAGGTGAAGATTGCCAGATTTAAAGGGCTGCAGGGAACATGAGTGACCGGGGCTGTGCTGAACAGGGTGGGAAACAGGATGTCATTAGAAGGACATGGGGCAGCAGTCTGAGCAGCAGTTCATGTAGGCTGGGCATGTAAGAGGGCACAGCCAACCTCCCAGCTCCTGAGGTGAGATCACCTGGAGATTTTTGCCAGGCCAACTAGAACAGACCCAGCAACAGTTTCTACGAGGTCCAAAGCCATTGCTCTCAGGAGCATGGTGACCCAGATGGAGCTCCCTCAGAACCACGTAGCTGTCCAGGTCTCCAGCTGCAAGAGACTGTTTCAACCTGGCATTAGCACTGGAGGGCAGCACAAACAACACCTGCGTGCAGTGTGAGGAGGTGGATGAACTGCTCGGGCTGGTGGCAGAGCTTAAAAGGGAAGTGGAGAGGCTGAGGAGTATCGGGGACTGGGAGTGAGAAATAGACTGGTGGACTCACACCTTTCCATCCCTGAGATAAATGCAGCAGATGGAAGGTCGGTAAGTCAGAGGAGCCTCGACCTTTTCTCCATCAGGTAGAAGGAGGGGACCTAAAAGATGGGGGAAAATAAAAACAGGTTCTTGCTTGGGGAGGTAGTAGAATCCCTTCCCAACCTCCTTCCTCTTCCCAGGTGCCCTTATGGAATAGGCATGAGACTTTTGAAATCGAGACTCAGGCAAGGGATAATGAAGGTTAAGGTCTAGTTGATAAGGTGTGTTCAGTCAGGTCGAACTCAATGATCTCAGAGGTCTTTCCCAACCTAAAGGATTCTGTGATTCTTTGATTCTGTAATTTTTTAAGCCGGTGACTGTAGAAAAGAAATTTATAAGTTTCTATCATTGTATGTGAGCTTTAAATCAGCATATCCAGAAGTTCTAAACCAAGATATGTTGAATAGTTGCCTTTCTATTCTTCCATACTTGGATCAGCTTCTGTACAACAGCTGTCATGTCATATATGCACATGCATTTAGCTGACTTCAAACTCTATTACTGGCTAATTAATGCCATGTATGAGGTCTTCTTCCTATGCATAAAGCCTTCCTACAGCTGGGAGGTAAAGTTTTAAGGCCTATTTCCCCATCTCTTGTATGAAGATACCTCAAGAAGCAAGATTAAGATATGATTTGATGCTTCTAAAAAAGATTGCACCTATGGTTGTTTCATAAGGACAGAAGGAAAAAGAAAAAAGGGAAAAAAAAAAAACACACACAAAAAATAGGCCACCCACCTAAAAAATGTTTATACTGACTTTTTTCCTTTTCCTTGGAATGATACCTCAGGCCAGGCTGTTAGAGTCCAAAGACTACCTTAGTGCAGAGATTGCTTCAAGTCACATCACGTACCTACTCCCTTCCCACTAACATCATTCAGGTTGACCTCCAACAGAACTGTAGTACCAGGGAGGACTTTGATGTATTTTTTAGGCCCAGTGATCCATTTGTGCAGTTGGAAACAAGGAAAAGACAGCATCATATTTCAATAGCAACCTCTCAAAAGACTTTCACCAAGGAGTTGGGAGCACACAGCTATCTATAAACCACAGTTCAGAAACTGTTTCTTCAGCTTTAAAATACTCCGAATTCACCTATTTTTTTTGTCACTGACATCTTAGATTTGAGGTGCAAAAAAGAATCACTCATCAGAATTTCAGAAAGTCCCTTAAAACACTGCAAGCCTGTTTGAACAGCCTGGACAATGTCAGCTGCTACTTTGAACTCACCCGCATGGGCCACAGTTCCTTCCTCCCTCAAAACTAATGTTCAATCAAACCTCTGGAATCTCATGTTCTGCTCAAACTCCCCCTTCTCTTCCCACAGCTCCAGTTGTTTGAACGGTGTATATAAAGATACCTTTGTTACTCTTTCTGGAAAAAGAACAGCTTCTTCAGTCTTGTAGGACTTTGAGAATTTATCCATTTGGGTTTTTATTCGGCCCTTGCAAAGAAGGCCATGGCCTTGGCAGCAGAACTAGAGCCCATTGACAAGGGAATTTAAAGCTTCCTCACTTAGACCAGTGGGTCAGACCTCGCAGCNCCCCCCCTTGTTCTACAATTAAGAAAAACACTAAAGTCTCACTAGGATGAATCATACAGTAGCAAAAGCCAGTAAAAGTATCAAGAGGTATAAAAGCCCCCTATGCAACAGAGAAACAAATGTGGTATATGTGACTGCGTTGCTTCTGCAGCTGATAGAGCCTAAAGTACCTCAGGTGTGAATTCTGATACAACCATTAGTGTGAACCTGAAATGCTGGTTCCATGTGAGAGCCTGGATGTGAAGCCTCCCCACACCAAGCTGCTGAACTTCAATGCCCAGTGGTTGCTACACCTATGCAGTGACTCCTCTTATTGCTACAGATTGGTGGCTAAAATGCCAGGGTTGATTTAATAAAGCAACTCCTTCAATTAAGAGCTTAAGGAAACACTCAAAACTAATTCTAAACACAGTTTCCAAATCAGTAGCAAATCCTGACCCTTGTATACTTCCAAGACAATTACTATTAAACTTGTGGCCAGCTTTAACATAAACAAAAATCATCTTTGAGGGAGACTTTCCAGAGGCCAAACATGGGTTATTTGAAAGGCTGAGGCATCTCTGTGTTGTATCAGTTAAAAAGAAATCTGAGTAATTCCAGTGTTTTATTCCTACAGCTCCTACCCTGTCTGCTTTTTTCATTCCACTGGCAAATAGATTTCATATTTCATTTCACATGCACCCCATATGCACAACATTAATTTGTGTAACTTTCAGCTGACTTTATGGAGTGAACTGGTTTAACTTTTCCTCAGGAAAAGGCATCATAAAACTAGGTGTTGGTATGCCATGTCCAAGTGCTTTTCCTCAGAGCAAGCTATAGCTGTTCCTACCAGCACCAGACTGATAAGAATGGAGTTAAGATTCATTTCAGATTTAACCCAGAGAAATTTATTTTCTTCCACAGAATTTGTTCTGCTTATCATGGAGCATTAGGAGGCTATTTCAGCACTTTGCACACTTAAAATAATCTAGTATGCCTTTTGGCTCAATTGTTTATCTAATACACCGTAAGCAATGTTTCAGTCCTTTGTAACAGTGCCCCATTCTTTCTTTCCTGGATTGCTGCTACTGAATAATTAGGCTTTTGTAAATTCTGTGCTAGTCTTATAACAAATAATGACTGCGAAATTTGATATTTCTGATTAGCAGAGGAGCCTTTGCAATGAGGCGGAAACACAGACTAACAAAAGACTTGTTTTCCAAGCAAGTCATGTTCACACTGTAAGACTTCTTTTTTGTCAAAAGGTGAGGTTTAGGGATTTTGGTTCTGTTTCAATTTAGAATAATTGAAAAGAATTTGAAAAGATGTTGTGCTTTCTTAAGCTGTCAGATACAAAGAAACTTCTCAATCCCTTCCATCTTGAATGTTGCTTTAGCATCAATTTCATGTTTCAGGTTAATGATTCAGTAGAACAATTTGATTTCTTCTACCAACAAGTGGAGGTTTTATCTTCTTTGAAAAAATAAAAATATAATAGACGACTCAAAATTTCTTCCATTTCCTTTGCTGATCTTTTTCTGTTCATCAGACATATTTGTGTAGCATGACATAGAGACTGAATATCAGGGATTCCTTCTAGCCCTAGATACTGAACATCTTTGAAAATACTCTGAGGTGATGCAACTGGGGGTTGCTGGCTGCCTGAGCACCTCATACCTCCAAGCATGAAATTAGTGGTCTCCTGTTACTCTCTATCTATATCTTTGACTGAAAAAAAACAACAAACTATAAATGGATGAAAGGCAGCACATGGATATGCTTATTTGTTAAGTCAATAACAGTCTAAATCGAAAGGATTGTAAATCTATGAAATATTTACTGACATATTAATGTTATCCATGCTATTTCCAAGCACACCTGGAGCATTTCCTGTGATGTTAATAAAACATTTCTCAATCTATTTCTGCCACTTAGACCAGGTGGCTGCAAAATCATTCAAAACATGAGGCTGTGAGGGGGAAGTTGCACTATAAGGACTTGCCCACCTCACTACAGCTCACATGTACAGAGGGGATTGTCTTGAAAAGAGACATTGATTCACCTCTGAAATAAATGGTCAGGGATCCATTAACTTTAAGGAGTTCTCCCACTTCATGACACCTGAGGCCCTTGCCCCATTGATCTTTAAGTAGGAACCTTTTTGAGAATGATTTTCTCACTCTGGTTTAAATTTGAACTTATTTTTATTGCCATTACCTAAAAATCCTTCCTTTTTTTTTTTTTTTTCCCAGCAGTAGTTAGCTTTGTTTTGTTGTTCTTAAGAAGAAAAGTAGCTTTCTTTTCTCCTCTATTGCATTTTATTTGAAAATGTGGTTTCAAGGGCCTGCAGCCAACTCAGCAGTTGCCTTTTAGAATAGAGATTTGACTGGAATTTATGGAAGAAATATAGGTGTGAGGCCTGTGAGCAAGATCTGACCTGGGACTACATTTATAACAGCCCCCTTTGTCCTGCCCGCAATGGAAGCTGGGCATGCAAACATGTGAGATTGCTGTGATAGGAGAGAGAATTTGGAGGTATTTGAGCATAGAGGAAAATAGGGGGGGAGGGGGGTGGAGAAAGGCAAAACAAAAAAGACCTTTGGATTTCAGTTTTGCAGACAAAGCAGCTCTCTTAACATCTGTTTTGTAGCTAGCTGGGCAGGAGCCCTCTTTGTGCTAGGGCTTGTGGCACCTTGCTTTAGAGACAGAATGGCCCACATACCTCTTTTTCCTTTAGAATTGAAAAATATTCCCATACATTGGAAGAAATGAAACGGTATTTTTAATTCCTCTTTCTGTGTGGATCTGCTACTTGTGCTTGCATTGGAGAGGCCTAAGGTTGTTCTGGTCGTACTAAACACTTGCCCATAAAATCTCTTACAGTGCAGTTGTTCTTTGCTTTGGTTGCATTTACAAATGTGCTGAAGATGTGGCAACATAAGGATATGGGAAAAATCCACCTCCTCTGTTTTGAAAGACAAAAAATCTTGACAGCACTTTAAGAAAGATCTTGACAGATCTCTAAGACGTTTGTGGAATTTGATGCCTGTCTACCACAGAGCCAAGACCACAGCAGCTGCTGCTGCGGGGTGAGACACTTGTCACTTACTCCCTCTCTCTACCCACCTTTTTGTGTTGAATAGGTCTCAAAACAGGAGGGGATTCAGACAGACCTGACAGCACCCCAGTTTAGTGACTGCTCCTCTGCCAGGAAGAACAGCAGCTTGCAGTGGAGCTGATGGAGTTACTCAGCAGGATGAACTCTGCCTCAGAAACAGCTCAGTGGAAAAGGACAGATTTACACCAAGGGTAAAAAATCAGGCTCAAAAGACTTTTCTCTTGTTAGTTCAAGGCTCAAGCTCATGCTTGAGCCCAAACTGAGAGATTTCATGCCTTCCTTGATGCTGTCAACTCTCTCTAGCTTGGAGCATGCCAAGAAGCAATCAGTATTTTAAGTATTGTCTCTTTATGATGTTGACCATATAAATCTCACACTGTCCTGTTTTCCTAGACAGAATGGATACAGTCACATTAGACAGAGTGGCAAACAAAGAATTGGAGCTCACAGCCTTGTTATAAATGACAGCATGTATATAGCTAGGAGATCCAAGACTGTAAAACTAGAAACTCAGTATTTAATGCTCATTTTTTTCTCTACTTGTGGTTTAACTTACAGATTTTCTTATTTTTTTGTCACTTTCACTTTGAGTTTACCATAGCTTTAGTTTGCAATTCATGTTTAACAAAATTTTAAAATAAGGCAACATTGATGTAGTCCTTCCACACCCTCTACTGCTCTTTGAAAACAAGCCTGCCCTTAACCAGAGTGATGTAAACAGTTTTGTGCCCTCAGACTGCACTGCCACCACAGTGAGCCTGTGTCACACTCAGTGGTGTGACATGGACCCAAAGACATATTTGTATACACTCTTTTCATGCTTGACAAGAAAGTTGTGGTTCTGGCCTTGGCAGGAGGCATCTTTATAAACATAAGGTGTTTGTATTATGGGTTTCCAATCAAAACAAAGTGACAGAAAACTTTACGAATACAGCTGAGGCCTGAAGTTTCTTTATAACATGTACTTGGTGTAATTTTGATGTTGCAAAAGAAATGTAAGAAATAATTCCACGGGGAAAGAAGTTAATGAGGATCAGTAACAAAAGAAGCAGAATTGCCCATAAGCACAGAGTCTGGTGATATATCCACATTCACACAGCCTTCCTGTCTGGGTCTGAGTCTTCAGGCACTTCTCACTTCTTTACCCAATTTCAGATTCAATTTCCCATTAACACTGTTTATGTTGATGTCAGTCTTTTAGTTAGAATTTTTATTATTTTTCTCCACATCAGTTTCACAGAATCATAGAACATCCTGAGCTGGAAGGCACCGAGAAGCTTCATCAAAGTCCAACTGCTGGCCCTGCACATCCCCCAGCTATTCCAACATGCATCTGAGAGCATTGTCAAAACACTTCTTGAGCTCTGGACGGCTTGGGCCTATGTCCACTCCCCCAGGAAGCCCTTTTCAGTGACCAACCACCCTCTGGGTGAAAAACCTTTCCCTAATATACAACATAAACCTCCCTTGGCACAGCTCCAAATGTTCCCTGGGATCCTGGTCACCAGAGGGCAGAGATCAGTGCCTGCCCCTCTGCTGCCCCTCGTGAGGAAGCTGCAGACTGCTCTGGGGTCTGCCCCCAGTCTGCTCTTCTCCAGCTGAACAGTCCAAGTGCTCTCAGCTGCTCCCCATACGGCTTCCCCACTAGACCCTTCACCATCACTGTAACCCTCTTTCGGATGCTCTCTAATAGTTTCCTTTTTCTCTAATCTTCTCTTTCATCTTGTAATCTATCCTGTTTAACCTTTCTCACCCTCTTGTTTCCTTAAGCTTGCTCCCTTCATGCATTCTTACTTTATAACTTTTTTACAGTATAAGCCATATAACAAAAGCCTTGCTTTATAGCTGTTAAGATACACATAGCCCTGGTTAGGAACAGAGCTGCAAGAGTAGGCCAAAATGGGACAGGGAAGAACATGGTGAGATTTTGTTTGCTGTCAGTTTTTCCTTAGAAAAACCTCATCCTGAGCTGAGGATCCCTGTTGTGAATGAATGAAAAGGGTTTTGCAGGTGCACCAAAGCTGTTGGTTTCTCCATACCTGGGTATATGAGACATATATGAGAGGGTCAACAGTTTTAAATATGTGTTTGGTTTTAGAGCAAGTTGGAAAAGTCATAATTCTAAGCAGTGGATGGAAAACTTTATATCTCCACAAGAAATAGATACCAAAGAAATAGCAGTTCGAGGTTCTGGTGTCCATTACTGTTTAAAATCTGGAGAGTAGGCATAAAAGTACAAATCTATCCTTTCACAGAGTGAAGAGAATAAAATTTATTGTGGCTCAGATAGTCCTAGAAAGGATAAAGCCCTCAGTAGCAATGCACTATGTCCTTAAACTTCACTCAGTGTCCTTAAAATTCACTGATACTGGAGCTGGGATCACAGACTGCCCTGTCTGATGACAAATGTACCCCTGAATGACTAAATCTGTACAGAACTGTTACTGCTGATTATTCTTCCTGAGCATAATCCTGTAAGGCTTATCTACAAGACCTTTCTTTTTTATCTATCCTTTGATCTTTCAAAACACTTCTGTCCCTTAAATTTAGCACCTGGGTAGTTCTCCTATTAGTTGTCATCATATTCTTATATGTCTGAAAAATTGTAAAACAAGGCTGAGCCTGTCTCCACTCCCATACACTAATTTCTTTAAACTTCAAATTCTCAATCTACATTAAAATAATTCTATTTTATTTTTTAATTTATTTAAAAAAAAATATTTTGCATTTTCATATGTTAGAGAGAGAAGAGCTTCTTTAAAATTCATCTCAACCCAGACTATGGCTGTTCATTCTCATATATTTAATGCAGGTTAATGTGAATCCCACTAAGTTGGCCTGCTCAACATATCCAGTGCCCTCAAGCCTTGTCAAAGCCACTGCACTCAGTCTCATTTACATCAACACAGGCTGGAGCATGGTCTAACTTATGAATTGGTTAAGTCAGCAGTACAGCTCTTGACAAGTGCTAAATGCATATTACATCTAAAAGCATTTGTTAAATGTCTGTCCTCATTAAGTTCAATTAGGGTTTTCTAAGCTCCCTTGGAAATGCTACTTGTTTTTATCTTGCACCAGCAGTAAAGAGTATAATAGTCTATTAATTGATCCTTGGTGAACTGCAAATGTGCAAAATTGCTACTTGATCGACTAAGTTCTCCCAGGGAGATGAGCTGCTGTAGAAATTTAAGGCTATCTGATGAACACAGTGTTTGTTTACATGTTTCCATTCTAAATGGCCCAAAGGAAGGAAGAAAATTAATGAAGAGAGCAGGGATTTCTGTTCTGTGCTTGTGCAAGGAATCACAGAATGGTGTAGGTTGGAAGAGACCTTAAAGGTCATCTGGTTCCATCATCCCTGCCATGGGCAGGGACACTTTTCATTGGATCAGGTTGCTCAGAGCCCCATCCAACCTGGCCTTAAACACTTTCCGAGATGGGGCATCCACAGCTTCTCTGGGCAACTTGTGCCAGGGCCTGACCATTTTCACAGTAAAGAATTTTTTCCTACTATTTGATTTAAACCTTCTCTCTTTCAGCCATTTCCCCTTGTCCTGTCACTCCAGGCCCTTATAAGTAGTTTCTCTCCATCCTTCTTGTGGGCTCCCTTCAGGTACTGGAAAGCTTTTCTCCAGAAGATCCCCTGAGCAAGATGAGGCAGAAGTTGCAGAAAGAAGGACAAAAACAACATCCTGTGGCACAGGGCCCTGTATTTCCAGTTTCCTCCTTGAATGAAACAGCAGTTTTTCCTCTGGCCCTGGCTCCCCTATCTGTTTTAGCAGATACTATTGGCTCTCTCAACTACAGCCTACAGTGGGTACACTGTGAAAGTGTATTTATTTAAAAATTGTTTGATAGCCTCTATTTGAAAGTTGATTAGGAACTATTCGCACCATGTTAAAACCTGGGAGACATTAAGTTTCACATAATGCTTCCTGAAAAATTCTGGCACCTAGCCTGTGTTTCAGGAAAGAGTTAACCAGGGAATACATATATCAAAAGAGCATACATAAAGTTGTCCCCACCTTTGCCTTTGCAATAACAAAGCACAGACTTAACTGAGTGGAATTTTGAGAAAGCAATTCAAAAACAGTTCTTTCATAACATATTGGTATTTTATGTATTATATTGTACAGGTGTCACTGCATAATGCCCCACTCTCTTAACAGTTTTTGTACCAAACTGAGGATGTAAAAGGTCCATCTGGATTTGCTCTGGATTTTCCTCCTGCCATTATTCAGTTTCTGTTACTTTAATCTTTCGAACATGCCCTAAAATTTCACTTACAGCTTTTACATTCTATTAAAAGAAATAAAATAAAATCATGGAATAGAGTTTGCAATACAAATACTGCCACTGAGGCAAAGTCATGAGGCTCAGTTTTGAAGCTCTAAACTGTTACAGGACTATAAATTCCTATGTCATTAATGTTGTGCAACATTTAAGTGGGGGGAGAATAAAAGCAGCCCTCAGCATTTTTGGAGCAGATGAAGTCATGGATGATCACAATGCTTCTGCAGCTGCTTCACCTGTGCCACTTAAAACTCCAGGTGGAAATCTAAGTCCTTGTCCTTTTACTTGAACTGTAGATTGCTTGGATGCAATATTTTTACTTTCATATGTTAGTACCTCTTATGTAAACCAGCAAAATGATTAATTCAATAGAGACTTATTAATAATGACTTAAAATTATTTCCCTTAAAAAATTATGTTCTCTCATTGAGACACTATAATTTGTCTTTCATAAGACACAGGAAAGCCAAGCATGAGCAGAGGAGACAAGAGCAGAGCAGAGAGGCAACTTTGACTCCAAAGGGGAGGAAAGCATTCACTACAGGTCCTTGGGACTGTTCCCAGGGGGTTGTGCCAAGAACCAGGCCATTTTCTGCCTATGCTGGTACCTCCACAGATACCTGGAAAATACACACCTGCCATTTTTAAAATTTTTAGTTAATGCAGGAGCTGAGAAAGAGGCACTTTTTCACTTCCTTACACATTTCTGTATGCTAAAGGCCTGCCCAACACCTCCTACGTTGCATGGGTGACCTGTGTGAATTATGTGTCATTTGAAGCTATTTCAGCTGAGTTGCACCCATTTTCCCTTAGATGTAGTTTTCCCTCATGACTCAGCCTTCTTTCTGAGGCTGAAGAACGGAGCAATGATCTCTGTGCACCCTCAAATATGAATCTTCTACAAAATAATCCATCTCCTCATAATTCCGACTGTGTTCTTATACCTTTTTGTTCCTTCTCTTTCCCACTCTGTACATGGCAATTACATAATTATTTCGCACAAAGTCCTGCTGTTCAGCTCTAGTAAGCTAAAGATCAATAGGCTTTTGGTTTTTTTGCACAAGGTCCAATCTGAAACAAGAAAAACTTGGTACCAACTAAAATGTGTTTTCTGTAACCAAGGAACATGTTAGTGAGGGTGAAGTGGGGCCTCTGTGCAAGCTGTGCATGCTATATACCATTTGAGCTGAGAGAGACATGGTGTGGTATATTTATAAGAAGGAGAAAAAAAAAAACCACAATTCACCAGTCTGACATAAAATTCAGCAACAGTCCAATAGCACCAGATACTGTAGGTTTTATATTAGCAGCAGCCTCCAAAACTCCTGCTTGCTGTTTGACTCATTTCCCTCTTTATGGTTCTACACAGTTAATCCTGAGTTTGAAAGCAGGGTAAGATATTAAGAAGGAAATGTATATGTTGCTGCCAGGAGAAACTGTTCCCTTTAAAAGGGGGGAGAGGGGGAAATATTTTGTTTGCATATTTTTCAAGCAGTACGTTTTACAGAGTCACAAGAAGGAATCTGCTAAAAACGTAGATACTTGTAAATGAAAAAATAATGTTCATTAAAGTTCAAGTTCAACACTCAAGAGGGCTTCCCTGAAGGCCTCCTTGTTCACTGAGGCTGCAGTCAGTTCTAGAGGACCATTTATTCTGTTTGAAAAGCAAGTTGAAACTGAGGATTAGCTTTACTTTTCCTTAGAAAAAAGGGATAAAAACCACTAAGAGAGAATGAGTCAGTACACCAACTCACAGCTGATGATAGATATAAGGATGATGAACACTGTGTAAGTGCACAGTGATGCTTCCTAAAGTCTTTGTTGTTCAGTGGATATTTTATTTCTTTGCTTATATCCTTTTTTTTTTTTTTTTTTGTCCAATTAAAAAAGCTATAGAATAGTCAGAAATTATTGATGGCTAAGGCAGTCCAAAACACTGAGCTGGATGGCAGAAACTAACAAATGTGTGGGTAAGGAGATGTATTAACTAATAGAAACTTGCCTAAGACCATATCTCTTGGGTCTGACTGCTTGAAGTGGTAGGATTCACTCTTGAAAATGTTTATTTGAATTAGAAGCCTTTCAACTCCTTTCTTCATCCAATAATATGGAATATCCCATGAGGCAAAAACTATTAGTAAAAGCAGCAGTATAATAAGTCATCCAGAATCCTCTGACTGCAGGGAAACCAAAGTCTATAGGCTGGTACTGGGAAATGTGAAAATAAATGCTTTACACTCACTCAGGGAACAGCAGAAACATGTACAGAGGTGCCCTGAAAACTAAAGATGAAAGAGTGCAGATGTTTCTATCCCTGTTTTAGGATAAAGAAGAAAAATAGAAAAACTTATAACTTCTAAAATATATCAGGTATGTATACTTTATCCCTTTATAGCCAAATCTGATGTCAACTACATGGTGACATAGAGTTTCTACAGTCTTAGGGAGTGAGGTTCTCCTCCTCTTTTCTTTCCTTTTTTCTTTTCTTTTCTTTTCTTTTCTTTTCTTTTCCCTTTTCTTTTCCCTTTTCTTTTTCTTTTTCTTTTTCCTTTTCTTTTCCTTTTTCTTTTTCTTTTTCTTTTTCTTTTTCTTTTTCTTTTTCTTTTTCTTTTTCTTTTTCTTTTTCTTTTTCTTTTTCTTTTTCTTTTTCTTTTTCTTTTTCTTTTTCTTTTCTTTCTTCACAGAAATGGCTGCAGCAAATGCCAGCAAAGTCAGGACTTCTGACTGACAAAGAATTCTGGCTACAGCATGGAAACGGCTTCTTCTAACCAATTGTGAACTTAGCAGGAAGAATGTAAGACAGTGGCTACATTTAAAGTTTCGTTTTCATGATCCATGGGGAAAACAAAACCACTTACAGCTGTCCTATACCATCTGTGTAATAAAATCACTCTATGGGGCAGATGCTTGAAACTGGGCCATGATGCCATCAATCATTAACATTGACCAAGCTTTACTGTAAGTATCTTTGATGGTTTTGTAAGCTCCATTTAAGTGACCGTGCACGCCACTAGACCTGAGAGGCATGATGTGGGTAGAAATGCCATTGAGAATTTCTCCAGTAAGGTGGGTTTTTTTTTTTAATCCCTCCTCTGCTTCATTTACAGCTGGAAAATATTGTATAACTCTACCAAGAAAATCAGTGTGATTTGGAAAGAATAATCGTCACCAGGTAGCAGCCCTCCAGTTATAATTAAGATACTTTGAAACATTTTTCAAAATTAGTATTTGCTCTGCTCCAGCACTTTTCTGACCTTCTGGACTAGACCAAACAAAAAAGTCAAAACTGTGCTGCTTGTCCCTGATGTTTTAGTCGAAATGTCCTCATGTTCACCAGTCCATGTTTATATATGCATATATATTTATGACAAAGGATTGCTGAGAGGATAGTAGTTGTGATATTGAAGATATTGAAGGGTGCAAAAAAAAGGCATTATAGCATCATTAAAGACTTCCATCTGGTGCAGTAAAGACAGGTGGGCCAGTGTTGTGGGTGAGTTTTCCAAAATAATTGTGCTTGAATTCATTGCTGAAGCAATTCATTATCTTGTGCTTATTAAACTACTACCTCTGGAATTATGTGCTTAATGATGAAATAATAAAATTAGAAAGATATCACTTATTATGTAATCCTGTACTAGAATATTCAAAGCTGACTGTCTGAGGGTATCTAAGTATAGTATCACCATCGTGGGAGACACTGAAACTATCAAAAACTGTGTCAATTAACTCTTTCTGAAACTTTGGGATGTAAGCCACTGCCATGCCATGTACTGCACCAAAGATGGCAAAACCATGGGAGCATGCTGGGAAATATTCATAGAAGGGAAAGGGAGATTATGTGAATTTTGTTTTCTGGCAGCCTGCACTGTATCTAGGAGCAAATCTGTGGGTTTACTGCTGGTGATCTTTTAAAAGAACAATTGGCTCTGCTGTCACCTGAGATCCCCTGGAGAAGTGAGGATGAGAACAGTGCTCCCAGGAATGCCACTGACATATGGCCACATGGGCTGGCTTGTTTGGTAGTGCTGTCCTGGTTAATGACACTTCCAGGTATGATGGCAGAGAACAGAAATATTTCTGGCTTGTTCAAACAAGCAACACATCCAGAAATGGTGGCACTGTGCTGTGCAGTAATAAATAGCTGAGATCTGATGAAATGGTTGGTGAGTAATTTCACTGGAAACATAACATTGGAAGGAACGTTCAGTGAACTTTTCATTTACTCTGAAACAGTATCAGAGATGTAGACACTCTTCACAATAGGGTCTTCTGTAAATTCTCTTGCAATTGGGTTCAATGCCTAACTTAAGCTTTTGAAAGGCAGATAATCAAAGCTAGAGAGTAGTTCATCCCATTAAAAAGTATCTCAGGTGCTGTGAGTCATAATTCAGTTGAGCTACGTTAGTATAAAACCATCATCAGTGAGATGAGAATTTGGGTAAAGAATTCTGAGCACAAGAACTGAGACTTGCAGTAAATCAGTTGCTAAGCTATGCACAGACTGCAGAGAGTATAGCAAAGCAATACATGTGACAGAATGGTGACTCTGGGGCTACCAGCTCTTAGTCAGACCTGTCCTCTGAAGTGACAAAAAAGAAGGAGCCTGTAATCGCCCACCCCTCAGTGTGTTTCACCCCACAGACATCAGACAAGAAGTGACAAAAACCTGCCTTCTGAATGGCTTTCTTAAAGTTCCACGCTACAGCTGGCTCATGATCCCACATAACTGCAAGCTTCTGTTGTACAATTTATAAAGCGTATTTTTTATCTTAGACCAGAACTGTTTATCTGCAAAACTATGTAGCAGAAAAAAAAAAAAAAAAAGGAGACACTCCCTTTGATACCCTGCATGTGAGTTCTACAGTACCATTTGTGTACATGCCAGAACTTGGTTTGGCAGACTTCTTTCAAGACCTTTCTCTCTCCCACACACATCCATGCAACAGGATGCTTTTAATGCAATTTTTCTTTTCTTTAGCAACCCCTTTTTTTCTGGATGAAGGATATGATGTTCACCATAGTGTCAGACAAACTTGTGGAAAGCTCTAAGATGTTGCTTGTTCACAGGGCTATAAATACCATAAAACCATAGAAATCATGGAGTGGTCTGGGTTAGAAGGGACCTTAAAGATCATCTAGTTCCAAACCCCCTCCACGGCCAGGGTCAGCTTTCACTAGAGCAGTTCAATATCAACATATCTTCACATAGCAATCTATTCAAGGACTTCCTTTTTGGCATGGCTTTGTTAAAGGCACATGGTAAAAAGATGCTTCAGATTTGACTGTGTAAATTGTTGGCAAATCAATTTATAAGGTTATTTATTACCCGGTGTCTGGCTGTGTTAAGCTGGTGCAATGTCCATTGGATGCTATGCTGAGAAAACAGGCTTTAAAAGTTGGGGAGGAAATAAAGGTACTCATCATCTTTGCACTGTGGAATTCAATTGTCTTGGAATTACAGACAACTGAGCTATGTTTGTAAATAATATGTTTGAGGCATAACGTATTTTTGATAAAATTTACAATTTTCACAAAACAATAAGCATGTTATAGCAAATCCATGTATTTCATAAGGAAACATTCAGGATAATCAGCAGGAAAAATACCACCTTTCAAACGTAATTTATTAATGGTTGAAGTAGACAGGCTATTCGAATATTTGTTGAGTAAGTTCTACCCCAGAAGATTCTTCTCCCATTTTTCATTTCCTTCCTTCTCACAACCAACATCACCATCACCATAAGCATCAGCTTTTTCCATACAAAAAAGAGGAGACTGCTGGGAATAAAATGCTTAAGGTGTTTCAATTATATGTTCTGCTATATCCCTTATGCTTCACACAAATCCTTTCATTCTAGACTATTTTGTATTTTGTCACGTTCAGTGACTTCCACAGCAACTTCTGCACATGAGAATTAAAGCATGTGATCTGTTTTTCTTTCCATCACAATTCCTTGTGATTATAGAATAATTAGTACTGTGTTCCCAGTGATTAACTGTGGTGTTTCTCTTAACATCTCAGTACCTGTGCAGGTTCTTTACTCCTGAAGAGGGCAGACTGTCATGAGAGGGATTGTTTTACCACTCACTGAAATTTAACCTGTAGTTAATAATGTACTCCTATGAGAGATCATGAAGATTAGTCTCCACAGTGGGATAAAACCAAAACCAGTTTCGAGTTTCAAAGTTAGCAATGAATCAAGAAGGGTGAGAAAATATATTGGAGGGACCATTTCCTTTAAATCTTATTCTTGCACAGAAACTAGGTTTCTTACAGTACATCTGTAAATTTTACTTGCTTCATAAAATTAATCGAGACTTTTCACAGAAATCTTTTTCATGCATTTATAGGTAGGAGGGGTTTTTTGACCACAGCTTTTAATGTGAGAAAAAAATGAGGAGAATAATTTTTCCTTAAAACTTGTCACAACCTTCTTAATAATATCATTACGTTTATTAAAATTTCTGTCTAAAATTTTTGCTAAACAATATTTTGCAGAAACATCTGTGGTAGTGGATTCATTTTAAAACTAACAGAAAAGAAAGTGCTTTAATACATTTTGTTAGCATTTCTGGCTTTGTGCACACTTCAAAAACTTGCATTGGCTCTATATAAGCACAGGTATGTTATCCAAACCTTACATTTCACATGTGTTTCTTTTCCAAAGGGGTTTTGAGTTGGTCTTACAGTTTAGGATTATTCCTAAAGTAATAGAACTTATATGGGGTGACAGCTGGTACTGGTCTGTGTAGATAAGTCTTTGCATAAGGGCAATATATGTTGAAGTTGGGTGTTTTTTCTCTTTTCATTTTTAACTTCTTATCCAGCTTCTTTAATGTTAAGGTTTTGTCCATTCTGAATCCCAGAAAAGCACATTTTTGTCACTTCTTTTCTCTGTTGAGCAGCATGGAAGAGCTGCTGGGAATTCTAACCTAAAATAATAGTGGATTGGACTCCATCCCCCCTCCCTTATTCCTCACAAGAGGAATTACTTTGCTTTGAAAGCACACTAATTATCCTGGAATAAAGTAATATATCTTCTATGATACAGTGTTCCCATGGGATAGGGGTATGCTGAAGCTACTACTGAAGAATACTGCTACAGTTACTCCAGTTAGTTTCCCTATTCAACTTCACTTGCTTTGAAAACAAATCCTTTCCACCTTAATTAAGAATCGTATAATTATGAGGCAGTGAAGAGAGGGAAAATAGAAGTAGTTTATTTTAACAAGAAGTCCAGCACTTTTCTCAGTTACATCTCACAAAAGTGGGAGTTATGAGTCTGCCTCAGTCACAAACTTAAAGGGTATTTTTCTTTTCTCAAGAAATATCATCTCCTTATGATAAAATAAAGAGAGTCCAAGACTGAGGAAATTAGTTGACCAGGTGAACTGTTGATGAAGATTTTGAAGGGGGGGGGTATAAGAAGATGGACCAGGCTCTGCTCGGTGGTGCCCAGCAATAGGACAAGAGGCAGCGGGCAGAAACTGAACCACAGGAAGTTGCATCTGAATATGAGGAAGAACTTCTTTACCATGCAGATGACTGAGCACTTGAACAGATCACCCAGAGAGGGTGTGGAATCTCCCTCACTGGCGATATTCCAGAACCATCTGGACACAATCTTGTGCCATGTGCTCCGGGATGACCCTGCCTGAGCAGGGAGGTTGGAAAAGATGACCAACTGTGGTCCCTTTCCAACCTGACCCATTCTGGACTTTGCATCTTTGCAATAGATCTAGGTAGGGAAATCCTTCATAAAACCTTTATTTCTTCTCAACTCATAAGAGTAGCTACTGAAGCAATTAAGATGAGTTATGCAAAGCTGCCACATAAGATACTGAGTAGTTTGAGGAAAAGTATACCTATTATCTTATGAAATAATATTTTTTGTTAGGCCATGGTATTTTAAGCTCTCCAGAAATAGACCACACTGATCTGTGCTCCCTACAGCAATCTGGAGTTTCATAAGACATTACATTTCAGCTGAAATCTGCAGAGGTGCCACAGAGTTTCTACTTATTTCTATTGATTCAGTGTTCAATTCCAAGTTGTTGGGATCTTGGTAGTTTTTTGAATGTGTTTTGGGGGAAAAAAATAAAAAAATTATTTGTAGATAGGGCATGCCCTTTCACTGGGATATTGGAGGACACAAATTTCCTCCTTAACACCTGCAATACGTGGTGAACACTACATCTTACTGGATAATATTTTGCAGGAATACACTGAGATAGGAGAAACCACTGTCTTAGAAGAAGGTTTCATTAAGATTTTTCACATCTCTTTTATGCTTTTTCTTCTCTGTTTTCTTTCTATCTGCACAAAGTTTAAAGCTTTTTCTATTAATGTGAGAAAATGGTGGATGTGCTATGCACATGCTTGTAATATAAATTGAATAGGGGTTTTCAGGCAATGTTTGTGCTAAACCTCACTCCTGAAATTGCTATCTGATTTTGGTGGTGTGCTGGTATGTGTTTTCCACTACTCCACTCCCTCTAAAAGGAGTTATCGGTATGAAGTTGTGGAAAGGGCATCACAAAACCTCTTCTGAGCATGGTTGCAAGTTATTTCTCATTGCTGCTTCATTTTCACCATTTCATGCCCTGAGGTTGATCTGAAAGATGGGAAGACACCTCATAAATGGAACATTATTGTTTACTGACAAAACTGTCATGCTTAGAGGGTGTAGATCCTGTAGCACCTTTGATCCCATGAAAGATTTCACAGATCCCATGCCTAGACTGACATGATGCCAATGCTTTCAGCTTCTAATTGCAAACCAATGGCAAGTATCACACACATCCTCTGAGCTGAGCAGCAGAATTATGCCAAAATAAAACATGATTGTGTGATAGCAGAAATAAATGGGCCCAGATGACTATGAGGGTAAAACTGTAACCATGGGTTTTATTGGTATAATTAACCTTTGATTATTTTGAAATATTCAGAGTTTTTACATACAGAAGCCAAGTGACACAGCATTAATAGGTCAGTAGGTCAAAGTTTCAAATTCAGAGTGGGAATTTTAGGTGTTGCCTGTTTGATTATTCAAGGACTCATCTTCCCACTTTTGTGCCATGACAGCAGTAAAAGGTTTGGTGATGCCAGCACCACAAGATGGTGCTGATGGCTGGCTGGACACCTTATTAGGCTAGGACAGAGGACTTCTTATGCAGTCAGGCATGCAAACTATGCATGCACATGAAGAGATCAGCCAGAGGCTTTTAATACCTATGAGACCTTGACTACATGAGCACCGAGGAGAAATTGCCAGGCAGACTTTGGAAGCAGAACCATAACCTGTAATTTGATGAGTCTAGAAGACCCTGAGCTTTGGCTTCAGCTCAGGTAAGAAGCAGTAAGATATTAAAAGCCTCCCAGTTACCAGAGTCAGAAGACTGTTTAATTTCACCCATTTGGCAGTGGATTCTGATCACACTGTTGTGATTCTACTGATCTCCATACATTTGTTTCATTCTGTTTTCCCCAGCCCTCCATAAATTGGATTAAAGGCTACTGTGATTGATACATGCAAAAGGTTGAATTCATCAAGCACCAGATTGGGGTCAGAAGGAATTTCCATTAAAAGCAAACTGGAAATAACCCAAGGAAGCCTGAAGAAGGAGCTGATGGGGAAGGAAGAGGGAGCCTGAACAACGAAATATTTCTCTGGAGCATTTGGAATGGATCACTCTCATATTCAAACTAAAAGCAAACCATTCTGACATTGCAATTTCAATGATTTTATTCCAATAGAGTTTCTGAGGTACTCCAATATTCTTTTTTAAGACATGTAATACAGCATGGAGAGGCCGTAACTTAAGGTCTTATTTTGCTGAGTGAAAGAAAATGTCAGGACTCAGAAATGTGCATGAGGAAATTAAGACAGAAGGCATCTGTGTTTTATCCATATCCACAGGAAGAAGAAAGCTTTAACCACTCTTTTTCATTGAAGCTGAAAGGGAAAAAAGGTTTTTTCTTTAATTTTAGATCATTATTTTCATGTGTTTGTTTTTAATGTTTTTTCTGTGAAGTTTCACATCAAAGTAATTTACAAATATCCCTCTAGCCAGGTAAGTCTGTAAGTACACAGTCTTTAACCACAATGTTACTATGTGGCACGTGCATTTGAAAGAGTGATGCCCAATCCCTTTAAAGCTCGCTGATTGCTTTAATTTCCTTCCTAGAAATGGTGCTATAGACGGGAAACACATGGAGTGAGATACTGGACCATATGCTGAGCAGACAAAAATTAATATAATTTCATTTACTAATGATGCTAATATAGTGTGCACTAGATGAGAAACCAACCATCACATATGACTGAAGTATTGTCAGCACTCTTTTCAATCCTCCATAGTCATCCTTACATCAGTTTCATGACAAACCCCAGCAAATCAATCAAGGAGGGGTTTTCCCAGAATTGTGATCTAGTGTCATCATTGTGGGTTAGCAGCTGAAAATGTGAAACAAAGCTGAGAATTTTGCCTACATGAGAAGAAAGGGGCTCTGTTAAGGCTGAGTGACTTAAAACTATGCAGTACATTGACATAGTTCACTTCAAATCATAATCACAAAACACTAAAAATAGACTTTTCTTTTTCTATTGCCCTTTCCATTGTCATTGGGGAATTCCAACCACGGTGCTCCCTGGATACTCCAGGGACCAGTTTTGCTGGAATGTCTCTTGTATACTGCAGAATACATGGGAAGTGCTTCATATGAATGACCTTTTGCATCTATAGCATGTGGAAGCAGGGGTGAGAGACAAGTTAATACTCGTTTGATATTATTATTTGTGTTATCACCATCTGGCTGACAGTTAAGAAAGTACCTAAAATTATTCTCTGTTACCACCTGGCAGTTTCTGGCAGAGCAAAATGTTGAATTTGGCCAATATAAGAACTGCAAAGAGAGAGTCTAAACACTTCAACTAATGCTGCACAATCTGAAATGTCTTTGGTACTATATATATCCATCCCAAGCGAAAAGCCTGAGGGGAAGGAATTTTAAAAAACTTAAAAAACTTTTAAAAAATAGATTTGGAACTCTGAAGATTAGCTTTACTGGTTTTAATTTTTCTTCAGAAGGAATTTAAGTAAACAGAAACATAGTAAAAATAAGAACTGAAAAAGATGTAGTACACTAAAATCAAACAGTATCAAACATTGGCTGTTTTGTCTCAAAAGTACAATAAATTGGGGACTGATGAAATCAAAGAGCTCAGTTTATAGATGAGATTAAACAGCCAGCACAAATTTATTGCTTTTGGATTAAAACTAATAATGCAGCATTTGTAATCAGCAGAAGAAAAAGAAAATGTGATGTTTGTAACCAGGGAGGAGCTGAATTAATTGCTACACGTGTTTAGGCACCCTCAGTGACACTAATCATTCCTGACACGCAGGTATCTGATCACAGATGTTATTTTTTTTCCCAGTATTTCTACACACACACACACTTTTGGGTTTTTTTAAATGAAAAACTCCTTTCTGGCAAAGTTAGGATTGAAGAGAAAAAGGGTAATGTTTCATTTTAAAGTCTGATAGGAAGCCAGTTTAGGGACATGACTGCAGCACATTATGCTGTGAACTTGGAGACCTCAGCTGTGGAATGAATCCATCTGCATTCTTCAGCCCCCTACTCAGCACAGGGGAAGGGTGGGACTCCATTGCTTCACTTTCAGCATCCCTGGCAAAGAGCTCCTGGAGCAGCCTTCCTTTCAGCTCTGGGGAAAAGGCCCCAGCAGTGTCAGCCTTCAGAGAAGAGGAGCAGTGCTTATCAACATGCAGAAATCCAATAATCAAGAGTATGAAATGGAGAGATGACCATGGCACATGCAAGTGGTCATGCCACGCATCTTACAGACAAGGGGACACTGTGTGTCTCTTGCTGAAAAGTTTTCAGGGAGATTTACACTCCCACACTGCTTTTGTAAGTCAGTAGGTGTGATATTTTTTATGGTCTTTGCTCGACCTCTGCTAATAGGGAGATATGCTGTTTAATAAAGACCAGTGTTAAAGTTAGAGGGGGAAATTTTTTTGCTTGTTCAGCTCAAAACAAAGAGGACTGAATGAGGGAATAAGTTTATGTTAAGATTGTATTAAGGTTAACATTTTTACACTGAGAGACTAGCAGACATAAACAAATGAGTTCTGCCTGAAATTAAATTCAGCAGGTAACTATTAGACAGTTCAGATTTTCCTACTGACTTGCAACTTCCGTTATGGAAATTGAGAACATAAATGCATAAGTTTTCTGGAATTCGTGAATCTGATTTAAATCTGTGTGATTTATTATGAGCTGGAAATTGAAACGTTTCTGCTGAGTGGCTTATTTTGAGTAGTGGTGTGAAATTCCTTCCCTTGGTTTAAAAACTATTTGAAAAATGTAAGGTAGAAAAAGAATAGCTCAAGTTTGACAAAAAGAAGCCTGTTGAACTGTGATTCTCAACTGATAAAATTAGGGTGCACATCAGAAGCACCAGGTGAATTACCTTTTAAAATTTAGTAATGTCATGTCATGTCATGTCATGTCATGCCACTGTCCAGAGCTATGTGACCAAATCACTAAGGGAAAATCTTTGTTTGAAATGGTTTCACTGAGGTGAATTACAGATAACTGGAGAAAATGATCTGATTTTCTCCAGAAACCTCTCCTGTAGAATAAACTATGCAAAAACAATACTGCTAGGAGAGAATTATGACCATTGCATAGTATCATGAAGGAGAACTTGATGAAAAATTGAACCCCAATACTTGACTATGAACCCAAGTTAAAAGATTTCCTTATGGACTGAATTAATTGCTGTAAGTCATTAGGGTGATCAAGTGGGCAAGAAGGCCAGTGGCATCCTGGCCTGTATCAGCAACACTGTGGCCAGCAGGATCAGGGCAGTGACTGTCCCCCTGTGCTGGGCACTGGTGAGGCCACACCTTGAGTGCTGTGACCAGTTCTGGGCCCCTCAATTTAGGAAGGACATCAAAGAGCTGGAGCATATCCAGAGATGGGCAATGGAGCTGGTGAAGGGTCTGGAGCACAAGTCTGATGAGGAAGAGCTGAGGGAGCTGGGGGGATTCAGTCAGGAGAAAAGAAGACTCAGTGGGGACCTTCTCACTCTGTACAACTCCCTGAAAGGAAGGTGTAGCAAAGTGGGAGTCGGACCCTTCTCTCAGGCAACCAGTGATGGGACAAGATGAAATAGCATCAAGTTGCACCAGGGGAGGTTTAGACTGAAGATTAGGAAAAAATTCTTCACAGAAAGGATTGTCAAGTACTGGAACAGGCTGCCCAGGGCAGTGGTGGAATCACCATCCCTGGAGTGTTCTAAAAATGCATAGATGTGGTGCTCAGGGACATGGTTTGGTGGTGGACTTGGCAGTGCAGGGTTAGTGGCTGAACTTGATGATCTTAGAGATGTTTTCCAAATTTAACTGATTCTTTTCTGGAGAAGACTGGAGCCCACTTCATTTTTATGTGCTGTAAGAGCACACTTTGGGAGATGTGCTGCTTCAAGTACACTGGTCTGGCTAGGACAGCTTAGTTTGCTTATATAGAGAAGCCCAAGCCTAGTCCTGGATCCACAGAAGCATCCTTAAAAAAATCCACAGAATCCTTAACAAGCTAAGGAAGCCAGAGGGAAATGGGTGAGAGAAAGTGAACAACTGATATCCACAGCTACCAGAGGAGAGCTGAGGAGACATGGCCTCAATCTTTAGCATTTAACTAGATTACAGTCTGATCCATTGAAATACCAGCACTGCTCACAGCAATGAAGATCAAGATTTGCATAAGTGATTTCGGGAGTGGGGCCTGAGCTATCTACCCAACATCGTGGAGGAAATCAGTAGCAGTGTTGTGAATTGAACCCAGATTTCCTGAACTCAGCCCCTCAACCAGAAGACTAGATGTCCTCCTTCAGAGAGAAAATATTACCTTAAAATAAATCCAGAATTTATGCCATTTAGTATTATATCAAAGATATATTCAAAATTTCTTAAATCGCTTTTTTTTTTCTTATGGACATTTTTACACTATTTTCTACCAACACAACACTTCTTTAACCGTACAAGGAATGTGATTTCTGACCTAATGTTGCTTGAAACTCTCTCATTAGCAGCAACCCTCAACCTTCTTGAGGAATTACATTCAAGCAAGCTAACAAATATGTTGAACAAACAAGGGAAACATTTTACAACATAAAAAATTTCAAACACTAGCAGATGAAACACTTACTGTGACAAAGGAAAAAGCCTTAGGAATAAAATAAAGTAAAAAAGATCCAGTTTGTTATATCATATTATTGCCTCAGAACAATCAATCTATTTTCTTTCTGAGAATATTTTCAAGCAGTTGTTTTTGAGCAATTTTCCTTGTATGAATAATCAGTCTTTTGAAGCATGACTCCAGTGTAAGGTCAAAGTTGTTTTTTATATTCTCCAAGCAGCTGAATTGCTTTCTGCTTATGTAATACAGATGTCAAGCTGTTTGAAATACTTGTACACTTTGGTGACTGCTATGAAAAAGAAGCATTTCTACAGAATTTGATTTTGTCAATGTGAAATTTTGTTTCTCATTTAAAATGGATTTTTAAGTCTCACCAAGCTGATGCTTGTGCAAAATCCTTCTACTTTACCAATAAAATGCACTGATGGCTCTCTTTAGCAATGAGTTTTGTCAGGATTTAACTGTGCTCACAGTGGTGTGACAACATTCCTTAATTTTTAGTGTGCAAATTTCAGGCAATTGCAAGTATCCTCTGAAATACCTTTGAACCTGACGGGGAATTGAAAGCTTATTTTTCATCTTATGAAACACCTACAGGTAATTCTGATCTGACGAAATGAACTTTGGGTCCTACAGAGGCCTGTGTAGGCTTTGTACCATTGAGATTATGTAAGTCCTATCCTTTAAAAGACATAACAATAGTTATGACAAGATTAGGGGTAACAGGGACAGTGTATACAGCAGGTTTGAGCTGGGGCAGGTGGGGGGAGAGGGTCAGACGTATATAGGCTATATCCACTGATTTTGTGCAAGCTTTGGAGTTTGCCTGTAGTAGACCAAGACCAAATTTACAGCACAGCTTCTGAGGAGGCCTTGTAGAGCCCATATATGCTGGGATAACACAATGTCTATATGATCAAAAGGCATAATCTAACAAAATCATTGCTATTGTCAGGGGTCCAGACCCAACCTCTGGCAAACTGCCATTTAATAGTGGTTAAACTGTTCCCAGTCACACAGGGCTATTCAGTATATCACATGGAATTACTGGCTCAGATTCCCACCAACTCAAGGATCTTTGCACAGTTGTCTACTGTTCTGTGTAAATATCTCTAAATTTTGCAGTAAGACAGTAAATATTCCCCTGCTCTTCCCAAGTGATGAAATTCTAGAAAAACAGAACAAAGAACTTAGCCAGAATTTCATAGATACCACTGGTTAGAGCTGGTAATAGAAAAAAAAATAGGAAAAAAACCCAAAACACAACAACAAAAAAACCCTAGCACATCATTTTTCATTACTAGAATATGCAGTCTGTTTTGTGAACTTTACATCCATGTTAACCACACCCTCATCTGCTTTGGTGGTAATAAATCGATCTAAATGACAGTTGTAAATTGCACCTTCTCAAGAAGAACTAAGGGTCAGTTTTTGCAAAAGGTTTGTATATTTAATCTCAGCAATCACAAATAAAAATGAAGTTGCTTTGGTAATCTGCTTTATTCATCTTCACTTTATCTTCCTCTTACTATGACTTTGACATTAAACTAAGGGACTTGAACTGGAAACTGCTGCTGCCAAACTTTTCAGTGTTGTAAGCTGAGTGGTTCCTGTCTTCTTTCTAGTTAATATTCAGCTCCAAATGCATCTTCAATGACACACAAATTCTCCCCTTTAATTTGGCAAGTAATGCATCAGAAGAGTTTCATTTCATCACAAATAAACTTATTTAGGAAAGTGTATACTCACAAAGAAATGCCTACATTTGGTAGCTGAATTGGAATTCAATAAGAACATCTGAACCATCTTCCTCCATTTTGGACAAATACAAACCTTTTTCTTCATCTTTAAAGGACACTTCTTTGGAAAGCAGATTTCTTGATAAACTGAGCTTTCCTGCCAAAAGGTTGCAGCTCTAATAGAAAAGCTGTATTTGTATCACAGCCCAAGAAATGGCTTTTTTGTCTGTACAGAATGCAGTATCTGTCCACTCTCAGAGGTCCAAAGAACTAGAATCTGTCATGGCTGAAAGTAGACTTCAGGATGCAGAAGGAAACTAACTTCAGGAATAGGGGCAATGACAGCATTGCAGAAGAAATAAACTCACAACTTGAGAAAACAGTGCTGTTGCCAAGGATAAATTCTAAAACCCATTTTGAGAGGGACATATGGGTGGGTATTCTGAAGGAAGATCTGGAGAAACAGGGAGAGGATCAAACCGGACATAGAAAAAGGAGGTGTGGTATTCACAGTGCCTTCATTTAGACCTTGAAATGAAATGTGCCCACATTTAAAAGCCTGAATTATGTAGATGTTGACGACAAGGAACATTGAATTCAGCTGCCTAGGGAGTGGCCTAAAATAAGACTAAATATAGCCTTAGGTATCTTCAAAAAAAGGGTCTTTAAGAGAGTCTGGCTGTGAGAAGGAAACATATCAGGATTAACAGGCTGATGACACAAACTGCTCAATGGTATTTTGTTACTATAATGTTTGCCTCTACGGAGGGAAACAGAAGAATAGACTAATTTAAATTGGACAATCAGGAAAGAATTGATTAAAACTAAGGTGATAGAAATCAAAAAGAATATATGCTCAAGAGATTTAAAAGCAAAAGAAATGACAGTTTACATGTTGATTTGAGAATTGTTTGGTTTAAGAAAGCCATTTAGCTATATGAAGTGAGAAGGCAGGCTCTGATGTTGCCAGAAACAAGAACAGAGAGAGCATAAAAATTTAGGAGAGTAACATGGAGAATGATATTTGAGTCAAACATCTCATTAAAAGAAGAGAATTGGGAGGGAAATGGAAACACAGAGAGGAGTGTGTTTTTCTCTTCAAAGCAAACAAAAAGTTAATACAATATAAAAGGACAAAAAAAAGTATGCTGAAGAAAGGCCAAAACTTTAAAGGGAACTTATGTTCCCATATTTATGAGATTGTATCATGAACACAATTTGAGAAGGGATATTTCCCACTAAACCCCAAAACTTTAAATGATAGTTCTTCAAAATGTTTCCCAGTGCTTTACATTTCCTGTAATGGAAATGGTATCCTTCATTAAAGGCCAGCCAGGCTGTCAGTATTTTCCAACATCGGCTATTTTCTACTAGGTCTATATTATAATTTAACAGCATTCTTGATCTTCATTTCCCCATCAGCCCTGAAGAACTATACCAATTTTCCCTTTTATGTTTTAATCAGTATGGAAAAGGCTCCTTTCATCTGTGTGAAGTCCAAACCCAGAATACTTGCCAAGACCTTGTAGAAGTATGAAAAGGAGAGGTAAGGAACAGACATGACTACTCTGTGCTCTTCTCCCTCCTCAAATCAAACTGACAATAGAAACATATATTTCTGAAGTTTCCCTGAATATCTCTATCTGTGACTATGATGCATTGTGTTACTGCTTATTAATCCTATTAAACTACCATCTCATAAGCCCGAGTTTATACAATTTCTCCATTGACTTAAGTGCAAAGAGGAACTTGCTTTTAGAAAGACCCTGCTGTAGTCAGTTTTAAGGAAACTAGAGACAGAATGAGAATTTAACAGTGACTCAGACTCACAGAAATTACAGTATGTGTGCTGCCTCACAAAACCAGTCCTAATGCTTCAACTACATTAATTCTGGCTTTCCTTTAGTACAAAACATTGCATTTTCCAGTAAATTGTCACTCTTTATGGCACATCAGCAGGTCAGCCACTGTCCATCATCAGCACAGACATTTCTTTTTCCTTTGCCACACACAGAAAATGCACAGCACCTTAGAACCATGCTGTCAGCCCTGTCAGGCTCCACAATATTACATACAAATGTAAAAATTTGGTAAACTATTCTGACTGTGACAGTGGTTCCCTGGCTTAATCATCTAAGTCATATCTCAGTTTTTGGGAATGAAGCAAAGCAGCAGTTTTGAATCAAGTTCATTAAACCATCAACAGAGTTGCCTTTTGAGGGTCTTCAGTGGAAAATTCTACTTGCTTAGGTTTAGTCACCTGTTGTAGGAGAACTGACCTAAACTGACTGTTGAAAGATTGAAACAGAAACAGAACAAACCTCAGCAAAAGAAAATAAAAATTTTACATTCCTTCATATTACCTAGTTGATCTGGGGAATTCTTTGTGGATCCTGAGAGTTTTATGGGTCCAGAAAGCAACTGGCTAAAATCTTAGAATGAAAAACCCACTGAAGGTCTTTAAGCACACAAACATTAATGGAGGGTTAAACTAATTCTCAGCTACAGATTGCCAGAGGCTGAAAGTGAGTTATGAAGGGAAGTAACCTTATACACCTATTATTATGTTCCTTCCTACACATCGGTCAGAATAAAAGAAAGAACTTTGGACAAAGATTTGTTGTCATCTAGGAAGGCCACTGTTATTTGAAAGAACTTCACCAAATGGTGAAAATTTTCATGAGGGGAAAATGTGTAAATCAAGTAATCTGACCTTTTCACATCCTCTACTACATTTTAGAGTTGGCTGATTTCAAAATGTTTGATTTCCTATTGCAGTTCCTTTAAAGCAGCAAATAACTTGGGTTTGGTAATGTTTGGAGACAATAACTGAAAATATGGGATTCCTTGTTTCTAGGTTGGTATTTAAATGAGCCTTTTAGGGATACCAGCACCAAGCAGAAGTGTGCCATCTGCTACTCCCTGACCAGCTTTCCTTTTCAGTCTCTGGTCTGTTCACTTGCTCTTATTGCTGTCAAATGTGCATAAACAAGTTGTCTAAGTGGGTGCAAGTGAGCACAAGAGGGTATAAAACCATAAGTGACACAATCAGAGAGATGTAATATCAGCTCAGAGGAGAAGGTAAAAAGATTTTCACATGCCAATTTTCTTTTCTGTCTTTCATTCTTAGTACCTTGTGCCAATGCCTGAAACAGGAATAGAATTCATCTCTGTTGGTTGGATATCTCCTTCACTTCATTCCTAAATTAACTGAACTGGTTTATATATTGTTCACACAGTTAATTTCAGACATTTCCAAGACTTAGCTAAGTTAGTCACCTGTGTTTGTGTATTTGAGTCATTGACATTTATACAGCTTATACTTAGGTTATATGCAGAAAGATGAAAAATAAAAATTAATATTAGAAAATATATAACAGGAACTAAAAAGAAGCTACAGCATGTATTAAGTTACAAGAACCATTCCATGGAGTTTTAGGATTTCTATAAGTTGACATACATAAAGTGTGCCTGTCCTTTTGTCTTCTAGAGAGTTAACATGATTAAGCTTTTTATCTGGCATTCCTTTCCACTGGAGAATCTGCATGAAATCTGCCTAAATTCTCTTTATGTCTTCCAAAAAAATAATATGTGCTTTTTTAACACAGCCTTTTTTATTGTCTGGAATGTGTTTTCATTTTCTAAGTGTTTTTCAAGGTTGAAACTAAGAAAGGTTTGGTTACAAATACAAATCTCCAGGAATGAACTCAAGTGAGTGACTGAGGTCCACATACAGCATGTCCTTTTGAAACCTGAGACTTTTCTAACTGATTTCATCCTAAATGCCGCTTTTGAATTCTATAACATGAACTTCTTCCCTTTGGCAAAGTCAAACTGATAAATTATGTCACTGAAATGAAACTCTAGCACATGTAAGCATGGAATTTCTATTACTGCCTCCTTTAACTCAAAGGGGATTTTTCCAGCAAAGCCAGGAATGGATCCACACAGTGTACAAGGGAAAGTTGGAGCTTTATATTCTGAATTTTCTTCTGTGAGTAGTTTTGTGCATGAAATTTTGTCCTTAAAAGCCAAATGGAGAATTCAAGTAAAAACTGGATAAACTAGCCTTTAACATATGCAAGCCTCTCCTTGCTTGAAGCACTGCTTCTGACACCTGACTGTGTGGGAAGCATGGAAGAAACTGGGAATCCTCACTGGAAAATTGGGATGCATCTTGCTGTACTGCTGTTAGGCACAGTCACTCTCATCCCAGTTGTCCATGATCTCCTCCTACAGATCCAGACTTAGCAGAGGAGAAATATGTGATTGTAGCCCCCTCAGAACAGACATACACATGCCCAGCTCACAGTCCAGGATATTTATTCATTGTTGGCAGTGGTAAATACGGGGTTTCAGATAGAGGTGATGCAGAATCACAGAATCATGGAATGGTTGGGGATGGAAGGGACCATAAAGATCATCCAGTTCCAACCCTCTGCTGTGGGCAGAGACACCTTCCACTAGACCAGGGTGCTTAGAGCCCTATTTAGCCTGGCCTTGAATGCTTCCAGGGATGGGGCAGCCACAACTTCTCTGGGCAACCCATGCTAACACCTCTCCATCCTCACAGGGAAGAATTTCTTCCTAATGTCTAATCTAGACCTACTCTCAGTTTGAAGTTGTTCCTCCTTGTCCTGTCACTCTCTGCTTTTGTAAGCAATATCTGGGGAAGCAGAAGGTCTTAACCTCCTACAACTGTGAATTGCTCAGTTCGGGCTGGGGTCTTTGAGGTTTGTCTTCCATCATAAGTTCCATTCCAGCCTACCAAGGCAGTGACTGAAATAGCATCTTGGTTCAGTGTCTGGGCAATAAACTTCCTTGTGGTACCTGGAAACCTTGCTATCAAGGACTGAACTGAAATTCAAAAATCTGTTAGAGGAACAAGGAAAGAAAACCCCCAACTTGCTACTAAATATGTTCCTACTGAAGCAAAGTTGAGCACCACAGCTACGGGGGAAGAGAAAAGCTTCAATGAAGAACAGCGCCCTGAGGTCAAACTGAAGAGAATATTCAGCCACCCTCCTAGCAGATCATTGCCTGAACATGTCCAGTATTTTATAATACTAAAGACACGATATATTCCAAAAGAATACCCTAAAGCTTAAGTTTATGCATTCAAATGTTTGCTGCACTTTTTATCTTTCATGGTTTTGAAGAACACCAACATCACTGTATTTCAGTAATAAATTTAGACATAGCTAATCAGTCCATTATGCAGCAAGCTTGGCACTTAAAATCCTTAAGTGTGCCAGTCTAATTTGGCAGACCATTTTCCCCTTTAGTGCATTTTTACAATTTCTATTCAAACCAACTCTCCAGATATACAAGTTCCCCAAATGCTAGTTCCAGTGTAAGTTATCAACCTTTCCACATTTAGGCACTGGAGATCAAGCTTTGCAAAACAGATCTACATAAAAGAGGGAGAAATAAAACTCTGGGAGTTGCATAAAATAAACATTTAAACTGTATGTCTTAGCAGCATGTTGGGGTTAAGCAAGAAAATATTTTTGGAAACATTCTTTGCTTGGACATGGAAAGAAATTGTCATTTCGATAATACAGCAGGGAAGAAAGAGGAAAGTTTATTTCAAATATTCTTTTGGAGGTTAGAAAATGCTATTTTCAAGCTGTTCCTTACCATTCTCTAATGTCCACAGGAGACAATCTATATGCTGTATTCTAAAAAGTGGGTCAAGAAATCTAAGTGTAGCACAGGTTTTAGGCCCAAGTACAAAGGAAGTTTGGCTGCAGTGTACCACCATAAGTCCATTGCATTTTCAAATTGTAGTATAACTGCCACCAACTTATTGATCTTATCTTGATTAGACTTTTAAAGTCTAGAAACACTTGTATAGACACAGATATACCTGGTGAAATATAATACACAATAAAACCAATACAGCTGAACTTGAGAATCTTCAGTCTTAGTATTGCTCAAACATGTATTTCATCAAAGTAGAGAAAGCTAAAATAAGCTCAGAAGAATCCACTCAAGTTTACAGGGGAGAAAGTTTGTGAGGGCCAGAGACAGAGGACAAGAATTAGCTTGCTCAGAGGGACAGACCAGGCAGGTCTCCATCAGCAGGTTTTGTATTTTGTGGGCTTTGAAGGCTATTATAGCTCTTGGGCCTGCACAGTTTCTACAAGGACAGAGTTAACTCCTGTTTTTATCATGCAAGGATCATCTTGTCAACTGCACATCTCGAGGTTTTAGCCCTCCTTGCATTCTTTCCCATGCAGAATATGGGTCATCTGTTACACGATCTGGATCTCTTGTGTAAGGAACGCAGGAGCAGAGTATCTGAGCTTGTTTGCAATACTCTGGTTGATCAACTGTTCCTAATTTCCTCAAATTGTTCCTTTTTCTAGCCCCTTTTTCCTTTGTTCTGTAATTAGGCCCACATGTTCCTATTTTTAACTCCACTAGTCCTTAGGCCCAAAACGTGTTTCTGATTGTGGATGCTGCCCTTCTTTGAACTTTTGCCTTCCTGACTCAGCTGCTGAGTATTTGAGCCCTGGAACACACTGGTGTCACCATGTCCTGTGAGCCAAACTCACTGTTTTTGTGCTTTAAGCACCTCAGCACCCCATCCCAGCCAGCAGGAGGGGACAATGTCCATGGGAGGGTGGGTGGGACTGCAGCGGTGGAGACCATTGTGCCCAAATGTCCACTGCTTTCATCTCATTGGTGTTATCACAGGACTGACATGACCCAGGAGGAACAGAGATTCAGCTGTTTTACGTCCTCTGAGTCTTTATATGGCAAGTGGTTTTGCTGTGTGTAGCCACAAAAAGAGAATTTGAAAACAAATGGAGTTACTGTGGGATAACAGCAAAAAAAAAAAGCAGCACCACCTGACAGGAATACGGTGGTTATACCTGGAAAGAGGGAACAGGAGGAGTTGCAGTAGCTGTGAATGAAAAAAAACCCAAAAGGGAGGCAAAAAGTGGGAAAGAGTACAATAAGGGGAGCGAGGGAAGTACGTGACAGCAGCACTACAGTGAGCATGGAACTAGCAAAGGGGTACTGCAAGGAGAAAGGGAAAAGGAAGAAAGAAAAAATAAAGGAAAATGAGAGAGGACAAATCAAGGGGAAATGGATGTTGAGTGAGTAAAAGCAAACAGCCTTCATCTTTTCTTTGGAGCAGACAAAATGCCTGAGAATTTCCAGGCTGCTCACAAGGCTGTTCCAACAACAGTGCTATAAGGACCTTCACGAGCTCTGGGACCCCTCAGGACGTGCAGTCCCAGCCACGATCACAGCCAACAAATGGCACTGTGCTGGGACATCCAGCTCAACAGCAGCTGATTTAGGAACCCACAAGTTTAGGATTGTATGGGAAGATGGGAAGCATCCAACTGTATGACTGTGAGTAGGAAACCTGAAAGCAAGAGGGAAACCAGAGAAGGAAACCCACAAGACAGCGAGTTCAGCCCCAGAAGCTGCATGGCCCCCTGCTCAGCGCTACTCACCCGCCTGTGGGAGCAGTGCTGAAGTTACATTTTTGGCTAAGAGGTTATTGGCTGGGGATACTGTCACTTCTGTGAGGAGGCTGTGCATGTGGGGAGTGTGGGCTTGGGCCAGACCAGCATGTCCCATCCTGTCCCATTCCATTCCTGTTGCTCATCCAGCTGCTGTGATCTTCCTCATAAACAGGCTGATTATTTGTTTTGGGTTTTCTTTTTCCCCTCTCACTAGCTTCCAGTTTCCCATTTCTTTCAGCATAACAGGAAAGATATCAGACACTTTTAAGATTTGCATTTTTTTCCAGTTAGCACGGTGTTTTTCCTACTTATTTTTCATAGAAGGAATAAGGAAGAACATTTTCCAGTTGCTTTTTCCTATTTCTTTTCATTAGTCACTATGTCATTGCCTGTCTATAGCTGTCTATTACCGCCTTATTACTTGTCTCCAGCAGAGTATAAATAGTCTCTGTTTACCTGGTTCCTACATTTCCAGTAGCCTGAGGGATGTCACATTTCATGGTGGGCATCACACCTGTGTTACAAAGATTACTAATGAAAGACTACAAGAAAGTCACTTTTGTCTCTTCTCATGGTGGTACCCTGTGAGCAATTCCCTCACTGCTACTTTTCTAAGACCAGACAGAATATTTGCCGTGAATACATGACAGAGATAGAAAGAACTCTGATATATTTTTCTCTGGTGTTTCATTAAAGATTAACTAGAGCACGTATCTTTACATTTACCATATGCTTGAAGAATCTTTTAGGGGAAAATAATTAAATTAGAAAATAATTAGAACTGTAGAAATTCATTAAAAAACAAAGCAAGTAATAGTGGAGTATTTCAGAGAGAAACCAAAAGAATATAGTTCCAGAGGGTGGTTGTGAGGCTCTCCGTGGGGTCTACATTTTCCAAGTACATGGTGCACGCATTTAGGTTTTATGGGGAAGAAAAACAAGTGTTTGCTTAAGGTAAGCTGCAAGGTTCTTTTTTCTTTTTTTTTTTCTTTTTTCTTTTTTTTTTTT
>VXBX01006030.1:582992-696133 GCA_013400415.1 Scytalopus superciliaris | reverse complement strand
TTTCTTTTTTTTTTTTTATTGTTTAAAAGGATAAAACTTTGTTTAATATGGCATTATTTCCATGTTTCCTTCTCTGATGTCAAGTCACGATCACACTGAACAGGTGTAATAAGCTGACTAGAGAGGACAAGACCTTTGTGTCCTGCCTCTAAGTCGTGATACAGTATTGCCATGCCATGAAACCTAAAACACCACTGAGGAGGCTAAACTGAATTAAAGAGGTAGCAAATTTTTGTGAAAACTATAGAAATGTTCAGAAGCTGCTCTGCCACCACTGATGGCTTCAAACCAATTCAAAGAGGATCTTAACTAGGAAAAAGAGATTTTCAAAGAGACAAATGGAAAATATTTGTATAAATTCCAGTGTGTTTCAGTGTATTTTGTCCCTTCAAAAATCTTCCTGACTGGACTCGAGAAAAGTACTATATTTACAAAAAAATGCCCAAATTCTTTTGTCAAGGCATGTTTTCCTCTGAGGTAAACACAAAATATTTTTTTTTTATATTTACACTCATTAAGTCCCTGTGAGGTAGGAAAAATCCTATGCAAAAAGATGTCTTGTTTTTCTGTCTATAAATCCAAGCAGGAAAAGTGAGAGTAATATTACATCTCTGGAATTCCATGCAAAGAGAGACAAAAGGAGATGGTAGTGCAGTGTTTTGCTCAGACTATCATTCCCTGCCACCCCGAGAAAAGGGTAGTTGCTTAGACATTTAAAACGTGCCTTTTTTTCTGATACTTAGGCATAGTTCTTTATTCACTTTTCCTGATAATAAGCATGCTGAAGAAGGGGGCCTATATATGAAATGCTAAATGCAACCTGCATCAACCTATCACTGATTGTGAAAGAAGGAACAAATGGAGTATAAGATTCTAAGTGGAGAAAAACTAGCAGGATAGAAATGTCATTTAAAAGTCTTCCCTTTCTATTTAAAGGGGTATTATGGAGAAGACAGAATTAAATCCTTCTCAAGATGCACAGTGAAAGGGGTAAGAGGCAATATCTGTGGCTTGCAATGAAGGCAGTCTTAGGTGGACCTAAGAAAAGACTGCTTCACTATGAGAGTGGCCAAGCACTGGCATAGGTGTCCAGGGAGGCTGTGAAGTTTCCATTCTCAGAGAGTTCCAAAATTCAACTGGACAAAAACCTGATTAAGCCTGTAATTAGCCTGGAATTTGGACTACAAAGCCTCCAGAGATGCCTTCCAACCCATTCTTTTCTGTGGTTTTATGATTCTGGAGTATGTCACTAAAATCAGTTCCTGAAGCACTCAAAGTAGCAGCAGGTACAGGTTAATTCCCAAACAGCCCACTGGCTGTGCTTTCCTTACACTTCAGCAGTGCCATGTAACGGAGGGAGGGAGGGAGGGCAAGAAATGTTCATATTTCCCTGCCAGCAGCTGGCATTGTGAAAGTGAATGGTTACTTCAGTTTGCTTAAATGAGCTGTTGGCGTATGCAATTGCCCACTTTTAAAAACAGATGCATTTTGTGGGCACAATTTAACATCCATCTTATTCCACAGCTGTATAAAATGTTCTCATGGTCATGCTGTCACTGAAAAAACCCTTAATGCTGGCAGTATGATGCTGAAATACAGCGTGGCTACCACAGAGGGACAGTCCTTCCTCACCCAGTTCAGAGGGAGCCCCTTCCAGTGACAGTTGTGCTCTGCAGGGGCCCTCATTTTTCCATCAGCTCACTGGGACTACTGAGCATTTGCTTCACAGATGGCCTGCACATGCATGACAAATCTAATGTATTCTGGGCATACTGTGCACATGCAGAAGCCATTTGTCCTGGACTTCTGGGTGTCAGGCAGCCTGGTTTAGCTATTGCCCCAGCTGGCCTGCCTGCCATCTGGAAACCCCCTGACACACAGCCAGACTCTTTTCCCTCTTTTCCTTACCCTCTCCTTCTCCCCTGCTCACTCTCTCTTGGTTAGCTGCGTGTCGAGGAAGCTTTGGAGGAGTGAGCTCTTCAGTTCCAGAGCACGAAGAGCCCACGATCTTGGCACACTCAGGAGCCAGGCAAGGTTAGGGAAACAGCTCCATTCACCATTTCCTGCAAGGCACAGCTGTATAAAGACTGGGCAAAATTTGCTTCTGCACCACTACTTAAAAATAAGCAGCAGGCTGCTATAGCAAGTGTTTGTGGTTTTTGTTCGAGGCAGGCATGGTGTGACTCCACCACATGTGGATATCTGTTCCTTCAAGAGAGGTGTTTTTCCAAAGGTGGGTGCTTATCTCTAGCAAATTGGTGTGGGCAAAGAGTCCATTTTAAATTAATTTTTCCTTACAGCAAATGATCCTAGTCACATAGTCTCATGGGCATTTTCTGATCTTTTTCCTCTAAGTTTGGATCTCTGCAGTTCTTGATCTTCAGGCTAACAGTGTTACTCTATGATTATGTTATTTAATGTAAAATTTTGATGACTGAAGAAAGGTTCATTATCAAACAAAGGTCTATGCTGTCTTCTGTCAGCATGTATTCTGGCAGAGATCCCAGAGTCAACATGACTTTTGTGCAATTACATCCAAAAGTGGCTAAATCCAAACATGTGGTGCCTTCTCAGCTTTTCTGTTCAGAGGAAGGGACAGAGAGAGGAGTTAAATTTCAAGTTCCAAAATTATAGGATAAACAAAGCAGGCGTCCTCTGATTGACTGTTCCATTTCTGGGGTCTTCTAGCAGCAGACATAACTTACAGTGTCCTCTGAACCCATCAATGGAAAATTGGCATGTCTTCCATCCACACTCGTGCATCTGTTACTCAATTTCTTTTTTTCATTAGGAATTTGGAATAAATGTGTACCTAGGAGAAGAAGAAAGAAAAATTAATTACCAAGTCCTGACTGTTACTTGGAAACTTTTACACGTGTAACTAGAGACAATATTACAAAATGATTGTGGGTTGTTTTACAGATTTCAAAAGTGAAGAAAGCACTTGAGTCACCACCAAGCAAAGAAAAACAACCCAAGAGGAAAAGACCACCTAGAACTGATGAGGGGCCAGACACCTGCCTTTAATTGAGTGCCTAAAGAAAACAGTATATGGCCACCCTTTAATTTGTAATGAGTTCTGATTTGCTTTGACACTAGCTATGTGAACCGCCATGTGTGCTGTTAGTTGATGGTAAGAAGGAAATTCTTATGCTGGAGCATGTTGTGTATCTGTGCAGACCTGAAGCATGGTCCAAAATATGAAAATTAATATAATCCTGTCTGGCTGAACAAAAAAATGTGAAAATGTGCATTACAGGATACACTGGACAGGTACACTTGATTCAAAGGCAGCAGCACAAGTACCTTTGTCACAAAGTGGTTCATTCTGTTTTTCTCCCCCTTTCTGAAGTTAACAGTGATTTGATGATCTAATATGGAAAAATAAATGACCTTCTCAGACTTGAAGTGAACATAGATGCAAGAAGAGACAAGCTCAACCTTTTCCCTGATTTTATTTATTTTTTGTTTAAGTCAGGCTTCCTTCATTGTTTCCTATCATTGTATTTCTGACAGTTACTCTTGAAGAGTTTATCCTAAATATATCATGACCAATAGTCTATCCCACTTTGCATTCCTACCTCCTTGTCACTGTTAGAAATATTACTTACTGCCCTTCCACTGAATTAGAAAAAAAATATCATCTGTGGCTGCTTTCTCCATTACCCCACACATCCAACTCTTCTCTGCTCTCCTCTCAAATTATTTCCAAGACTTAAACAGCTTTTCTCTCTCTTCCCTTATCTCTCCCCATCACAGCTTTCCCTCTTCTTCTTGAATGCACAAGTGCACACATGCTTTCTGCCAGAATCATCTTCATAGCTGCTCACTGCTGGTCAAACCTGCCTCCTCAGGCCCTTTATTGCCTTCCTCTTCACTACCTGATCTGCTTTAAGCTCCTACTGAAAGCTAAGAAGTCCTGTCCTACTCCCACAGATTCTCCCATTGCCAGCCATGTGATCTGTTCTTTTGGATACCTCTTACACCAGCTCACCTGTTGCCATTAATGCTGTGCTCCTACACAAGGAATAAAGTTTTAATAATTTCAATTTGATACAATGATTTTTAAATTGACAGTGATGTTATTTTATCATACTTCATGCTAACAGCTTTGTGTTCAACTGCTTTGGACTTACTTCAAGGAACAACTAATGTCAGCTGTTCATTGTGCTTTTAGCCATACATAAGAAGAGTTTTGGCTAAATGCCATCATGACATTTCTGATCTAAAACTGCTCTTCCTTTAAATCAGAGTCCATCAGATCACAGTAGTATGAGATCAGGATGAGGAACAAGAAGTTGCCCTAGTTATATGTAATTTTAGATCTATAAAAGTCACCAAATGACTCACTAGCATGTTGATGTTGTTGAGTTAACAAATACAGCCCTCAACCTTTCAATTACATCTGTTTGGGAAGATCCCTAGGACTGTACAAAGTTACACTGGATCTGGAAAAGTTATTCTTGGTATATATTTAGGTGCAAATTAAAGCATAGTTCATTTAAGGCTAAGATTTGAGTGCATTTTCATACAAAGTGAGGAATATGAGCTTAGGTTTTTGGAGTGCTTTGTATTTGCAAGCTGCTCTCATAAGGGTAATTAGTTTGCAAGAGATCTCCAGTGTGCTTCATATGGGAGGCACAAACGGGTCTTTCATCATGCTCATTATACAAGAGTAATCTTTATATCAAGTACCAACTGATAAATGTTAATAGCTATGATAAAACACAGTATAATGAGAAGTGCCTTCCAACAAACTACAGCAAAGCAAGCAAAGCAATTGACTTAAAAGGCCGATTCCAAATCCTTTCATTATACTTTTACAAAGCAACAACATTGCAAGTTGGATTTTGCAGTAAGTGTACAGTGCAGGAGGCCTTGAACAGGAGGGAAATTGGGCTTTGCATTCTGCTAGATGAAGACTGCCTAAATCTTTCAGAACTTCCCAGCCATGAGCAGAGGTATCATTTTACAATTACTATTGTATGAGAACAAATGCAAAGGCTTTGAGATAGACCTCTGTGTAGCAGGATGCCAGACACTATTTTCTTCTCATCTTACAGCATTAAAAGATGATGTAAAACAAGATGTAAATGACCTTGAATTTTCTGAGCATAGTAGAAGGTAATTTTATTTAAAGAGAAAGCAGTATTTTAAAAACAAAGGATATATTCTTAAGAGTTATGTGCAAGTTTGCTCCAACTAAAAGATAGGAAAAATATTTTTATGTTATCTTTCATTTGATTCTTTGACTCTTTTTTAATGAAGTTTCTTCTTTTGGTGCTTTAGCATCTAGAGATGGGTCTCCAATAATTTCTTCTAAGAGCAAAATTGAATAGAAAAACTTGTAGGTTCCAGAGTAAAAGCAGACTTATAAATGAGAAAATTCTACAATTCTACAATTTTCCCATTTTTGTTTCCATTAGACAATCATGAAACAGGGAAAAACTTTAAAAATGCCCAATTCCATGGCAAAACGGGGTTTGGGGCAGGTAGGTTTCAGTGATTCAAAGCCCAGTGAACTCAACCTCAGAGACTGCTGCTGCAAAATTATTGTTCGAATTTGCTTTAGATTAATTTCACATTTCACTTTTTATTTTTTTAACTATGAGATATATTTTAAATCAAAATAAACACACTAAATTCAATTAAATTGTTATGATTTTTTTTTTAATTGCCAATTGGTTATATCTCAGTGTCAATAGAGTTTATCATCCTTTCGTTGTTCTGAAAACAGAATGGCTAGGTAAAAAGCAAAAGAATGTACATTTCTCCAGCTTCCACAGTGATGAGTTTTGTTATACCAGATTCTTTTGTTAATGTTGTTCCCCTCTGTGTTATTATTTGTGACGGAAATACTGTATGGTCAAGATGATTTCCCAGAGAGAAGAACACTTTTCCACCTTGCAGCTATTCGAAAGAGGTATCAATATACAGAAGGAGAAATATACAATAATGAAAGACCCCTAAACTCAGACTTCTCAGCAGAAGAACTATAGTAATAAGTATAATAAGTATAGTAATAAGTAGGACAACAAAGAATGCTGACACCCTCTTTCTCTGTCCCAGGTTTCTCCAGCACCAGCATTTCAGCTACTGCATGTCTGACACCTCCATTAGTTTCCCAGAATACTCTGGCCCACACATATGTCCCTCCCCAGGCTCTGAGGGCACTGTTATCCCTGATACTCCCTGTCTGATCCCCTGGGGCTCCCACCCCCCTGCCCATGGCCCAGAACTGTGTCCCAGCCCCCCTGCCCCAGCCATGACACAACAAGGCTGCTCTCCAGCTTCCCACAGCCGTGTCCTGCCCATGCTCAGGACCACATCCCATCCCGTTCCAGCTGCCCATCAGCCTCTGGACCTGGTCTTGGCCCTGATCTCTGGGGCTGACTTCCCAGCTTGATCCCAGACCTGCCTCATCACCATGATATTGCCTTATGGTCTCCAGTCCTGGTTGGGTCTGGCCACCACCCCCAGCTGCCCTCTCTCAAGAGAGCAGCACTCTCTTGCTGCTCCTTGGCAGGAGTTTTCTCATCATTAGGAATGTAAATATCCCCTTGCCCCATGCTGAATTTCCTTCCTGAGTTAAGGCACCCACACAGTGACTCACCAGCAGCAGGGCCATAGCAGGGGCATGGCAGGGAGTAGAGCCAGGCAAGTGTGAGGCTACATCTACACCCCTTGTCAGTGCCAGCCAGAGGCCCTCAATGCCCACACAGAGCAAAGCAGGTCAAGAGACTCATCTAAATTAAATCCCACAGATTTCAAGACGTGGGAAGATAAAGAGTCATATAGAATCATAGAATCATTAAGGTTGGAAAAGACCTCTAACACCATGAAGTCCAATCAATAACACTGCCAGTTCCACTGCTGAAACATGTCTTGAAGCACTGCATCTACACATTTTTGGAACACTTCCATCACTTCCATGGGCAGCCAGTTCCAAAGCCTGACCACCCCTTCAGTGAAAATGTTTTTTTAATATCCAATCTAAACCTCCCCTTGTGCAACTTGAGGCCATTTTCTCTCATCCTGTCACTTGTCACTTGCAAAAAAGAGAACACCTACCTTGACACACTCTCCTCTCACGTAGTTGTAGAGAGCAATTGTTTCCCCTCAGTCTTTCTTTTTCCAGATCAAACAAACCCTGCTCACTCAGCTGCTCCTCTTAAAACTTGTGGTCCAAGACTTTAATCCAGACAAACCTCCAAAGAACATGATACTGGGACATTTAATGTTGTTTTATGAAAGGACCAGGGAGTCATTGCAAGTTATGTCCTTTAATGCCTCATAACATGTGTTTTCCTCAAATGCACCTTAAACTGCCAGAAAGTAGCTAACTATTACAAAAAAAAAAAAAAAAAACCAAACCAAAAACCAACCAAACAAACAAAAAAACAAAAAAAAACCCCAAAAACAAACAAACAAAAAAAAACAATAAAAAACCACACAACAAGAAGAAATATTCATAATGAACAATTATAATTTTCAGGTGCCAGGTAATGAATTACACACTCCCACAGGATTTTGCTTCCTCAGAAGACGACAGTGCTGTTCCTGACCAAAAAACTGGGAAGGAAATGGGACCTTTCTTCAGAAACTGATGGAATCACCTTGACGCTGTGACCTGGATTGTTCTTTCGCAGGGAAGAGAGCCGTGATGGGTGACTAGATTTGCCAGATTGCCTACCTCTGCACCATATGGTCTGTTGGACACCTTAACCTGAATTTTGGATGAAAGCAGCTGTAAAAAATGATACTTGTAGGGAAAAGAAGAAAATCGAGACAGCTAAAACACTCTTCCAGGCATTCCCAGGTTTTCCACTTTAACTGAGCTGACTGCCTCACCAACTGCCATTCTCCCAGATTTCTGCTTGGAATATGTGCCTTAGTCAGCGTTAAAGATCATTATTGTTACCATTACATGTGGAAAGCCTAAGGCTTCAACTTTTGAGAAACAGATGAATGTTGTACCTGATTGAAACAAAATATCTATTCAGAGCATAGCTAAATGAAAATCGGGAAAAAGGGATACATCAACACTGAACTGCCCCACACCAACAGAATATCACTTTTCAATTATATGTTAGCAGACTTGAGCTTGTCTGCTAGAAACAATTTGCAGACAGTAGTGGGTTTTGTTCTTTATAATTGTTTTACATGAAATGTGTGTCAAGTGAGGGATGCAGCGGCAAGGTGGCATAATGCCCTGCAAAGATGTGAGTGACAGAGCTTTAAAATGGCTTGCTAAGTAGGGTCTCCCCTATCTCTAATGAATTTTTTAGATGTTACATTTAGAGACATACTCCTAAGCCTCTGTCTGTGATGAAGGCAAGTGAACCATGTGTAAAGAGTAAGGTCATGCAGATTTGATTTAACTGTTTTAAAGTGGTCAGAAATGTGATTCAGTGGTTGCAAGAGCAATAAGATAGTAATGCTTTCCAGCCCACTGTGTTTGTGAAATCCCACACCAAACACCAAGCATGTTTTTGCCAGTGCTTCCAAGCCATTCATGGAAAGCAGCACAATCAAAATTAAAAATATTTTTTGCTACAGAAAAGCTGACAATGCTTCACTAAAAGCAAGACAACTTTGATAACTTTATTTCTTCTTGGAGTTAGGCAGCATCTAATAAGGTAGGTTGGCAATTTGAGAAATTAATTTTAATGGAAGTTATTTTTCAAACAGTTATCACTGTTCCCAACGCGGTTCCACACAGATTTTAACAGAAGATAAATTGTGCTCCTTATTTAGTTTGGTTTATGATTAGTTTTAAATAGAATTTTTGTCCCTACTTAATTTTCTCACTGAGAGTTTTTTTAATAATTCTCATCTTCCCTGCAACTGAAAACACTCTCAAGAGATTAGATTACCATCAAGTGACCCTTCTTTGTCAAGGCCACCTGCCTGATAAAATGGTTTCTTGCCACAAGCCCTGGAAGGGGAAGACAGAAGTTATAAAGCAAGGGGGTTACTGGGCCTCATTGACTAACCCTCTGCAGTTTCCATAAAGCCTATAAATCGTCCAGGTTTTCAGTGTTACTAATGCTGACGGCTCTTGCTGCCCTCCAGAAGGCACTAATCCAAGATCTAACCAAACAGCAGGGGTTCTCAAGCTTAAAACACAAAACGACTCCTTTCGAGAGCTAGATTAGCTGTATAGAAAATACCTTTTATTCCCACAAAGGTACAAAAGCTAACACTTGTTCAGTTACTCCACTTATCTCAAATAAAAAAATCAGACAGGAAAGGAGAGTGAATGATGAAGGTTTTAGTAACCGACAATCATTATTAATGTTTTTAATGTTTCTTCATTAAAAAAATATTCTTTCGGGTTTTGAAATGCAAGTTTATGTTTTGCTTACTTTCCAGTTTCCTAAGTATCCTTCATACTTCTGTAACAGAGGAGGTGAATACAAAGACAAAAGTCAATGCTACCAACCGAGGCTGCTGCAAATTGTTCTGCATGTACTTGAAATAATCAAATCAGAATCAGAAGTGATGCTTCATTAGACATACTTTCACTCCAACAGTCACTTATTTGCACTTTACAACTAGGCAATAAAACCTGGAATGGATACAGAACATACAGGTTTAGTAAAAACTTTCATAACAAAAATAACTTTCCTGAAAATCATATTCTAACACACCCAGTTCTTTGAAGTCTTGAACTATGCAATGTCACCTTTAATCAGGATAGCACTAGTAGTTCAAGTTGCAAAGACTTGTGGGGTTTTTTGAATGTTTCATATTGTAAGTTTTGCAGTTTTTCTTTTTTTAAACTTATGTCTCCTAAAACCATGTATGTCCTGGAACACCAACAGTAAACAAAGAAAAGTTTCCATATATATATCATATATATATATGATATATGTATATTATTATTTATTCAATTTATAATCATAGATATAAGCTGAAAAACACAGTAAGAATGCTATACATTAGAAAAAACTCAAGAAATTAGAACAAGATTGTGAATCACTTTTTTATAAACATAATGATTTCAAAGGAGGTGAGACATCAACACAGTTTACCTATTCACTTTTCAGAGTAATTCTTTACAGCCTGTGAAGTTGAAAAACTGGTCCTTATCTCATTAACTCTATCAGGAGTGGCATCAGTGTAAGTTTAATCAGAAACATGCCTTCTGGAATGGGAGTGCTGCTTTTCAGTACTGAGTCAGTTGCCAAACACAGGTGTTTAGGGACATTTGAGATGCCCTAGGGATTCCACCTGGCCTCTAACTGCTGATCCAGAAGGACCCAAGTTTCCCAGAGGATCTTTGTCAGTGCTACCAGTGCATTTCTAGTGACACAACGTGCTTGTGCTTAGGCAACTGGACCCGAAGCTGGACTGCCTGTGCACAGCACCAGGCCTTTGGAGCTGCTCTTGTGAGCAGCAAGTAAGACTGGGGTTGCTTTCAGCTCTTGTACTTTTTGAGCCTTGAGGTTTTCTTTATGTAGATCACCTGCCTGTTCAGCTACACGTGAAAAGAGCTCAGTGATTTTGAATGGTGAAAAGAATTAATAGATCTTTAAACTGAAGAAACCTGTGAGCCAACAAAAAATTTTTAGTGTGCTCGGTGCTGCATACATCCTTATTTGTGAAGGTATATATGAGAGAAAAAACATGTAATTATTTTCCTGTTGGTGAGGAAGGAAACTTTTTAAGAGACTTGAATTGCTATTCTTAAACAAAATTTGGAAAAACACTGCTAATTTCTCTTTGAAAGGAAAAAACCAAATCCATTTTATTTACACTTCTGAAATCTTTTCAGGAACTTCTCTAGGAAAGCACAGAGACACAAGCCTGGCACAGTGGCTACAGTTACTTGGGGATTGAGGCAGGTACTCCTAAAGGTTTTGATTTTTTTTTTCCATTTTGAATGTCATTAATTAATTTTGAAGATGTTTGAATTAAACGGCTATGTGCATATAACTTCCAAATGTTTTCTTTTTCAGGTTTACACAGTTTTCTGGGGATCCACTACTCTGTTGGAAAATAAATCTTGGAAGGATGATCTTGTTTCACTGAGCCAGTAAACCTCCCTGGGATAGTGACTAATTTTGGCCACTCTCTATCACAAGGAGGTCTAAAATGACATATTTTTACTTCACTAGCAAACAGTGTAACTGCAGAGGAATCCTCAGGAGAAAAAGAAGTAAAACACAAGGAATAACAAGACAAGAACATTTGGAGCTGGAGGCGATGGTGAGAGGAAAGGCTTCCAAAAGATAGAGAGGTAAAGGCAGAGAAATTACTCAAACCTCAGGCTGCTCTGGAAGGCATAAAGCAGAGCAAAGCCTCCCTCTCAGTTATTAGATGCCTGGTGCCACAGAACTGCTTTGAGAAAATGTGGTAAGGAATTGAATTCAGTGAAAGGAGACATGGATAATACATAGTAAAATGCACCTGTTGACTAGTACTTTAGTTACAACTATGAAAGTGCTTTACAGGGTAATAACAGTTCAGTAGCAAGCTTAAATAAAAATAATGGAGGTTTAATAATAGTAATCATGTCATTGTTATTAAAGGTTTTAACATGTTTTAAATTGAAAGGTTTAACTCCCCAGCAGCAAACAAATTATTTGGCCAATTCTGCAAATACATGTTTAATGCTTTCTAGCTACTTTACATTAGTTTGTAAGGGAGGATGGTGCTCAATGCCCTACATTGTATGCAAGAGAGTGGTTTTACCTTGGACTAAGTTTAGGCTGGGTTGCTGGACAGAGCACACCCATCTAATCTGTATCTGCCTAAAGGAGACTTTGTTGATCCATTAGGAGCTGGAATGCATTTGGTGTGCAGCTGGAACAGATCACCTGCCTTACATACCTCTGAAATGAAACCTGTTCACAGACACTGAAACTACCCTGGGGACAGAAATGAAGTGCAGCAGGTGGGGACAAGCAGGGGAGGTGGCTTCGAAGCTGTGCTCTGAACCCAAACAGAGCTGCAGAAACACCTTCACTCCTTTTCTCTGCTAATTAGCTCGAAGTTTGAGTGTGGTCCAGTTTAGTTTACAAATGATCTGCAGAAAGAGACATGCTTGGGCAATGTTCTCAGACACATGGTGGGATTCTTGGGGATGTCCTGTGCAGGGCCAGGAGCTGGACTCAATGATTATTGTGGGCCCCTTCCAGCTCAGGAGATTCTATGATTCCATGAAACTGTTGACAATTTAGAATACCTTAACAATGTAGGGTGTTTGGGATAATGCTTGTGTCTTGTTGCCATGTAAGATGAGTGGGACAGGATGGAGCTCTGATCCCCCACTGCTCAAGAGAACAAACAAGCCAAGGAGCCTGTGGAAATAAAGGTGTGATGGCAAACCAAGAGAGGAAAAAGCCAGGTGGTGATGGACACTGTTAGAGGGGTTGGGTGAGAAGCTGGCATGTGGCAAAGCCATTCTTTCTGCACTGATTCTGGTTCTCATGTATTTATCCTGTTTTCCCTTCCTCTTTCCATTGCAAGTGAGAGCAATAAACATGGAACAGATATAAACAGGGGAGGAGACAAAACTTTCACTCTCTGCTAAAAACTACTGATGTTCACAAGAACCTTTCAACTGAAAATGTTAACTTCTCATTATAAAATCAAATTTATGCTTTGAAAAAAGAAATAAAAATGAGATGCTGGCAGCCATAAAGAAAACATAGACAGTTTAGATCTGTGGAAACCATGAAAAAGTTAGTTCTCAGATGAAAGTATTTGCATTTTTTTAAGAAATTTTTGTTATTCTTTTAAAAGGAAAGCACATGTTCACAGGGTTTGCGTGTTTTCTGTGAAAACTCACAACTTTCTGAAAGGATGGAGGTGTGGGAAACCAAAAACAAAAAGATGCGCTAGTAAATCTTGAGAAATGTCTCAGTGACCTATGTAAATGTTATTTTATACAGTTTAGTGACTACATCAGATGCTTTTGAGACATTTTTTCCCCCTCAAAGAAAGCTTAAGGAAGTCATTTCTGAGTCATACTAAATATCAGAACTTTGGTCTTGAACAATCTCATGCAAGAGCAACAGATTTGTGCAACGCACTGAAATAACTGAAAATTTGAAGGGTAAAGTTGAGCAAGATACATACTTATGTCTGTTTCCATTTAAATTTAAAGATGTATTTCTGTGCTTGTTCTTACCCAGTACTGTGATGCTAAGAGGTTCTCCTGTCCACAGATGTCAGAAGTTACTTGATATATTGGGATGTTTTGTGATGTTCATCTTTAATGAGTTGGATTCCAGTGCTCTCCCAGTACTTCAAGCAGTGTCAGGGCTGTGCAGGTACTGCTGCTTCAGCAGATGTCAGGAAGTCATGTGTTTGGCAGGTACCATATGGAGATTCCCAAAAGAGGCTGAGCACTCAACTTTATTGCCTTCCGGGAGTTTCAGGTCACTGAGGACCAGGCAAAACTGAACCCTTTAGCAGATTTAATAATGACTTTTTTTTCTTTTTAAATTATTGGGCCAAAAGAAGTAGCAACACATGTGTTGGCTCCAATATTTCCATTTCAATCCAGCTGAGCTTCTGAGGATGTTAAGAGCATGGCCTCTTTTGGACTTTGGAATTAAAAAGAGTATCTGAATAAAGCTTCCTTTTATTAGAGGAAAGAAGCATTCTTTTGAAACTGTCTCAAATATCTTACTTGGCTGCCAGCACATTTTCGAAAAGACAGGTGAGAAGTGAAGCACATTCCTTCCATTATGCCTTTTGCCACAGTGTCCAGTTTTATCATCTGGGCAATTACATGTCTTTGAAAAAAAAAAAAGCTCAAATGTCATTACAGCTTTGACTTAAATCAAGACAGAAAAAGAAAATATTTTAACTGTCTTACATTAAAACTTTATCTCTGCTTCACTTTGGTAGAACTAGAATAGTATTAAAGGAAAGCAGCAGACATTTTATCCCTAAACGTGGCCTGAGTTTTTCTTTGAGCATGGGAGGATTCTTAACACATCACAATTTCAGTACAAGAGGGTGAGAGATGAAAGTAATTCATGGGGTCAGTTGAAGGTTGTTCAACTGTAAATAACTGCATTAAATTTCTGACTTACTTTCAACTGGGTTTTACACATCAAAGAACCTATTTCCTCTTATTATTAAAAGTATGAGATGGATACATGTGGAAAAACGTGGCATTGGAAGGTGCTTTGGAATAGTCTGGGCATAGAGTACTCTTCTTTACTTGTTTGCATCAATATCCTATATCAAGTGTTCGGATACTGCAATAACAGATGATTTCTGAAATGGCAGTGATCCACTGTGCTCAAGGCACAGTGCATTGCCATCATAACTGCTGCATACACCTGATTTTCTTTTCATACATTTTCAGGCTGATTTTCTTTTCATACTTTCAACTTATATTTTTTTCTTTGAGATATACGTAGTTTTTGACCACTGCATAAATGAGCACGGTGTCTATGGGAAGTCTCTTGAGCACAAAATGCATTAAGGATTTAAGCATGCCTTTGGAGGAGCCTTATGGCCATGCAAAATTTCATCACAGCGCTGAAGACAGAAGCAGCCTTTAAGAGCATTAGGATCACTCCTACTACTCTAGTTCACGTGTTTTGGGGTGTGATTTTTTTTACAGTTTGCAAGGTTTCACTGCCACATGTAAATATTTCCATGGCCCTGTGCATGTTTCAGTTACCTTTTTTGTGGTTCTCATGCTGTTTATGGTGCTCAGTGCCACAGCAGGGATTAACAGGATCTTCAGGAAAGTGTTCATGTAAGGGGAGAAGACAGGATTCTTATATGCTGGATGAACAATGCTTACATTGCATGCCAGCTGTTCCTCAGGCTTTGCAAAGAGCTTATACCCATCTTAAGCCCCATTTAAGCCCTACTTTGATTTTTTTTTTGCCTACATCTACAACTAATGAAAATTGACAGTGACATCTCTGTACAATAGCTGAGGAGCTGGTCCCTTAATCTTAGAAATGCTAATACCTGTACAAGGAACTGCTTTTTTAAGAGTTTGGGATAAAAAATGTAATAACCTCTGCACACTGAAGTTGAGAACTGTTGTTATTTCAAGGGTCTTTTTCAGCAGCCTTGTTGAAGAAAATGTTCTCCTTCCCTCTTACTTTTACTAGTCCTCTCTCCACTTAATTTTGCTGTTCTCCTGCTTATTACAAATTCCTCCCAGAGACAGTAAGTTCCTGACTGTATTCTTCTTAACTACCACCACATAGCACCTTAAGATTTATCTGGAAAAAGTTTCTTCTCAAATGAAAAATTGTTCTGTTGTGCAGAGCATCTGTTACTTTTATAGACCTACCCTTGAGATTTGTTCCTGAATTGCTTGCAAAACCAAAATCTTGAACTGGAAAAACTCCTGCCTGTACTTGACAGTGAAGTCAACAGGAAAAAAGTTGGATTTGTAATTATAGTTTTTATAGCAAAATGCAGCTACTGAGTGGTAGTAGCCTATATTTCTCATTTTCAAGACAAATGTGAGGACTTGTAGGTGTGCCAAGCCCTTGCTGTCTTTTCACAAGCCGTCCTCTCCCATCCACATTAGTTGGAGATGAAGCCAAGGAGATGAGAGGCTTATGGGAGGTTGGGGCTATTAGGCTGTTTTCATTTGACTGAAGTTTTATTTACATTTACACTTATTCAGAAAAGCAATTAGATTCATATGCAGGACCTGTCTTTTCTTGAATCAGAAGTTTAAAAATGTAATGTTCTTTTAGTCTGTAAGTAACTATGCAAAACTTTACCAAAGCTCTCAGTCATTTTTGAGGAGCAGACTTCGGGTCTATAGGATTTCTCCTGATTGTTGACAGATATTCTTGGTATAGTGTAACAGTAGCTCCAAGAATTTTCAAACCTCTACCTCCTTATGTCTGTCAACAAATAGCTTGTGCACAAAAGCCCTTTGGCACATGTGAACTTGTAATGAAGTAGGGAGTTTGAATGCCTGACTTTCAGTCATGCCTGCATATGCAGCTCTGTTCATTCTGTCCATGGACAATGCAGGAAAAACCTGGAAAAAATTGCCATAAAAAGAGAAAAAGTGTCCCTGACAGATTCAATTTAAGGTGTGAAGGAATAAGAACAAACAGCAGGTCTACATTAGTTATCCAGTTTTGTTTTTTTTTTTTACCATTATAATAATTTAAAATAAAGAGTGACAAAAAGATATGGTAGAGATAAAAGTGACTTCTGCATGCTTGGACAAATTTGATGTAGATATTTTTCAATCATGCATTGTTCGAAATTCTATCGCGGAATCAGAGAATCATGGAATGGTTTTGGGTTGGAAGGGACCTTAAAGATCATCCAGTTCCAGCTCCCTGACATGGGCAGGGACACCTTCCACTAGACCATGTTGCTCCAAGCCCTATCCAGCCTGGCCTTGAACACTTCCAGGGATGGGGCATCCACAGCTTCTCTGGGCAACCTGTGCCAGTTCTTCACCACCCTCACAAAGAAGTTCTTCCTACTATCAACTCTAAACTCATTCTCTTTATTTTGAAAGAATTTCTCCTTGTCCCATCACTACAGACCCTTGTAAATAGTCTCTCTCCACCTTTCCTGTAGGCTCCGTTCAGGTACTGAAAGGCCACAAGTAGGTCACCTTGAAGCCTTCTCTTCTCCAGGCTGAGCAATCGTGAAGTACACAGGTGTATATGCCTTGTGAGATTTGGATATAAAAAGAAAACTAGCATGACATTTTCTGAAAGACTTTCCCAGTCAACATTTTTCTAATTCTTTTCTTGATAGTCATATGGTTTAGTTTTAGGCAGTCCTGTGAGGAGCAGAGAGTTGGACTCCGTGATCCTTATGGGTACCTTCCAGCTTGAGATATTCTATGAAACTATGATTCTGTGCCAGGCTGGATGCAAAGAGAGAGTGTTATTTCACCAAAGTACAGCACAGCCATATAGCTGGATGTTGCACAGATAACAGAGGAGGAGGGGAAGTGCAGGTTTTATGGAATTCTCAGTACACAGGAGAAGATGTTACTTTTTGTGCAATTAACTGAAAGGAGGAAATTCTCCTGTGAATACCCAAAGTCTCAGCTTGACACAGGCAGCCTTGAAAGAGAATCCTCTTGAAGAGACTTTGCTGAGAGGAGTTTATATTAGCTCCCATTTGAACTGAAAGCTGTTCCACCTGCTCTTTGGCAGAAAGGCAATGTGCATAATTAAAAGCAGACATTTCAAAGACTGTGAATACCCAGCAGAGTTTTGAATACTGAGAGCAGTGAAGGGTTCTACCTCTTCTACACACTGTTTCCACCCTTTAAGGACTCTGGAGAAATTAACTAGCAATGTTTGGTTATTATTAATCCCTTTTACAATGGAAAGGGCATCTCAAGAGGTTTTTGGTGCCAAGAATCTGTTGTTTCAAGCAATTCACTAAGCAGTCTCAGACACTGTGAGCCCTCCCTAGTTAAAGTTTCTATGGTTTAATTTATTCCAGAGGCTGGATCAGCCATGGTGGGAAGGTGAAAATTCTGTTTCAGTATTCAGTTTAGTGGAAGTGAGAAACTGTTTTTCTTTCCAGGCTCAGAAGAGAAGCTTATTGCCATAACATAAGCTCTTCCTAGGGAAAAAGGTTTATTGGTATCACAGACAAATTTGTGCTTAAGGTTACTAATTCCCAATTACTTTTACTTCAACAAAACCATGTTATTAGATACTACAGATTTATAGTTACTTCATCCCAGATGTAATCTGTACTTGCCCATAAATTACCTGAAGAGCAGACAACATTGCTAAAAGATTATAACTTTCTTAATAAAATAAGTAGACGCAATCAAACGCAAATGAAATACAATGGTCTGCTCACTACACATTTTCTGTACTGAGACAACCAGGCAACAGAAATTATCCTTGGTTCAGAAATGGAAAAGCATTTTGTATGTTGAAAAAAAAAATATTTTCAAATAAATCACATGTCGATGACATCCCTTATCAGCCATCTAGTAACAGAGCTGTCTTTTTCTTCTAAAAATGTGATAACTAATCACCAACTAATAAAAGTGTATTTTATGTTAATACTTAGCTAACACCAGACAAAGTTTTCCTATCATTCTTTCTTTTTATAAGTCCTCCAGTAGAGACATGGATTACATGACCACTTTGCACCTCTCCAAGATTTATTTTTATGCTTCTAAATTAAAGTGAACAATTTTTCTTTTAAGGCTTCTCCTCTTGATTTAGAAATATTATATTTTCACTCTTTTCCCCATATGAGAGAAATTAATATATAGTCTTCCTTTAGATCATTTGAGGATAATACGTTGCTCTCTTGACTATTTTGTCTGCAAACAATACTATCTGTTTCTCAGAAGATCTGATTCTGAAACATATAAACCATGTAGTAAAATAGTATTGATTTTAAAAAGTTATTAGTATGAATATATGCATTTCCATATGAATAGGGTTGTAGAATCAGGCCAGGACCATGCAAGTCACCATGTAAGGATGGATTATAGGATTGGAGAGGGATAACTGCATGAACCTGCAAACCCCATTGTATTTTTGATTGTATTTTGAATCTCCTTTTCTATTAAAGGTTTACAAGTTATAAAGGCACCCGATGAGAATTGCCAGACAGTGCTTTAAAAAACATAGATCCTGCCTGAGCAACACTTCTGCACATGCATACAGCCAATTCATTTCCCCTTGTGTCTGATTTCAGCTGAAGTTGAAATCTGTCAGTATGAGGAACTAGCTAGTTCCCTGCCCAACCAGGACAAGAGCGAAAAACCAGATCTGAGTTGTTCTGTAAGTGAATAAATATAACTATACAAGTAATAATAGTGGATTAAGTGGATGGCATACAAGAATGGGGCTTCCCTACTTCATTCTTTTTGTCTCCACCATCCTAGGTCACATTCTACTAGAGCTATGATTTGGAAATCTCATGTGTCTGAATACTCCCCAAAGAACAGCACAAAGCAGTGGTTCACAGAATCACAGAATGGTTGGAGTTGGAAGGGACCTTTGGAGATGATCTAGTCCAACTCCCCTGCTAAAGCAGGTTCACCTACAACAAGTTGCACAGGAATGTGTCCAGGTGGGTTTGGAATATCTCCAGAGAGGTAGACTCCACAGTCTCTCTGGGCAGCTTATTCCAATGCTCTGTCACTCTCACAGTAAAGAAGATTTTCCTCATATTCAGATGAAACTTCCAGTGTTTCAGTTTGTGCCTCTTGTCCCTTGTCCTGTCTCTGGTAATCACTAAGGAGAGTCTGGTCCCAGCCTCTTGACACCCACCCTTGAAATGTTTGTATGCATTGATAAGATCCCCTCTGAGTCATCTCTTCTGGAGGCTGAACCTGCCCAGCTCCCTCAGCCTTTCTTCGTAAGAGAGATGTGTGGGTCCCCTCCTCATCTCCATAGCCCTTCTCTGGACCTGATCCAGTAGTTTCTTGCCTTTCTTGAACTGGGGAGCTCAGAACTGGACACAGCACTCCAGATGTGGCCTCACCAGAGAAGAGGAGAGGATAACCTCCTCCAGCTTGCTGGCCACACTCTTCCTCATGCAGCGTAGGACAGCACTGGCCTCCTTGGCCACATGGACATATGGTTCAATTGTTCATTTCCCACACAACTCATAGAAAGCTATGTAAGAGTAATCAGCGATGATGGAGACAGAGCTTATCCTGGTGGTTGAGAGTTGCAGTGAGCACTGTAACTGCTTGCAGAGGCTTTCCAGCTTTGTTGCCTATGATGCAATAGCACCAGGCCAGAGTAATGGTTAGCAGACAAACCCTCTTAGGTATATCTAAATGAGAGATGAGGTTTATGTAGCTGCACAAGTGGGAATGTTTCTTTTATGGAGTACTTGAAATGCTGAGACTTATTGCAAGAATGGTCTGTGTCTTTAGACATATTGTAAATGGCAGTCAAAAATAGGTGGCTGACTAAGAGAAGTGTTCCTGAGTTTTACAAGATCAATAAAACTTGTTGTTGTACAGAGCACTTGGCTTTTGCTGGTAGTTCTCTTACATGAGCTCTAATCAGGTTCCTCCCTGAATCACTGAAGGGGAGGCAGTGCTACAAGTTTGTTCAGCAGCTCTTACACTAAGTCCAGTCAAAGTCCAGGCTTCATGACCCACTAAAGTGAACAGGGCTTATGGATGCACTTCAGTGCTTTGCTGTAGCAGGGCCAGCCTGAGTGGAAACATCTCATCAAGGAGCCAAGCACCCAGTCCCACCTCCTTTGGAGACCTTTTCAAGGTGTGAGATTTTTTTTTTCCTTTCATGTGTTGTTTTTTTGTAGGTTTGGGGTTTGTTTTTTTTTCAATCAGCAATAAGCTCTCCAGAATGAAAATGTATGATATCCTCTTGTATATGAACAACCTCATAAATAAGAACAGATGCTTCTAGTGCAGAGGCATGAGAAAGGCATCTCTTTAGAAAACAGCAGTTAGAGACTTCATAACTCTCCCATTCTTGGATGATGATAGGGTTGAGCACTGAGACCTGAGCTGGGAAGGCCCAGTAACCAGTTCCTTCCTCTATAAAATAGACACTAAAGAGGAATTTGATCCAAATCATCTCTTCTGCACATTCCACCACACACCTCTGGTCTGAGCTCAAAACCACTGGGGTCAGCTGGATGACTCCACTGTAGTTCAGGGAAGATTGTGTCTGGTGTAGACTTGGAAAATGTCAGAGGCATTCCTGGTTTTGTTAAGGATGTGGGCTGTTTCCATTAATCAAGGCCTTAGAAACAGACAATCAGTGCTACATTTAAACTAAAAAATGTAGAGAAAACTAGAAAAGAAGGTCAGAATAAACAATGGGCCCATTTGCATTCAGATCTCATTCTTCACATCACCAAAATATAAAGCAGAGCCTAGAAGGAAGAGAGATTTAGTGCTGGCTTCCTTCTAACAAAGCTGTGACTAATGGCATTACACCTTTTTATCTTATTTTTTTTTAAACCAAAGCTAAAATGAAAGAAGAGAAGAAAAAAATCATTACAAATAGAGGTCCATTATGCTTATGGCCTCTCAGGCAGCCTGCACAATGGGTGCCTCCCTCTCTCCTTCCTCCTGTACAATGGACCTCCTCCAGTTTTCCTGGTTGCTTGTGGTTAAAACAAAGACTGCTGTAAGCTGTGCATCTTTTGACTGATGAGACTGTATTCTTGCATTATTTGGGAACCTGGATACAAGTCCACACCTCCAGCAAAACAAACAAATGAAATAAAACCTTCACAATGCTCATTTTGCAATATCAGACTAGACAAAACACCCTTTGGAGACGTTTTACTCATCCTTTTACTCTGAACAAAAGCAGCAGAATGAGGTTATGAACAGGCTGGTCATACACCAATGCCCTTTTAATTGGTTTGAGTTGACAGGTGGCAAAATTAATTTATTTACTGCATTATAAAAGAAAGCCTAGTTCACAACTGATTATAGTAAATTACCCTCTCTTTCACCAAAAGTAAAATTTATGTTTGATGCATTTGAAAATTCTTTTTTTTTTTTTTTAATGGTATATGGCTGTTTAAATTACCTTATTTAGCTGGATGAAAACTGTTTTAGTTGAAACCCTGACTTAGGTGAGTCAGTAAATATTTGTACAACTAACATCAGTAAAGGAAAATTATGCAAGGCAAGTTTGCTTTTGTTTAGGCAAACAGAATGATAAAAAAAAAACTGTGTCATGTAAAATTAATGCTTAGCGAAATCTTACTTTTACAAGTGCTGTTATTAGCCAAGGCTGCAGATCTGTCAGCACTGTCCTAATATCAAATGCATGAAAGAGAACCTTTTCAGTACCACAGCAATAATACTAATACAGTCAAGATGCTTTCAGACATGTAATTTCATATGTAAGAAAACTGTTCCTGAATTGGTTGGGCACCAAGATGTTCTTTTGTTCCAAGATTTGAGAACAAATTGAGGTAGAGATGCAGGAGAAGATAAAACATGCCACTGAGGTATTCCAGAACAACAAAAAAGACTCGCCTTTTCACAGATCTTCCACAGTTGTCTCTCATTTGGAATGATAAATCCACATTAATGGGCTTTTCCAAAGCCTACAATTTCATAGGATTACTAAATGTATTCCTAAATTATTTGGGGTTTTAGAAAACTCTATAACCACCTATCAGTGACTTTCAATGGCATTCAGGATTTCCAGAAAGGCTTCAGGCACTTATTTGGAATGTAAGCGTAAGAACGTGTGGAGAAGGATTTGCTGCCATTTCCCAAGAGTTCTCACGAAGGTAATTTGTAGGTATTCCATAGAATCACAGAATGGGTCACATTGGAAGGCACCACAGCGGGTCATCTGGTTCAACCTCAAGCATCTCCAGCTCATTGCAAGTTTGGATGCTATGGAATTTGGACAAAGATCTGCCATATTCAACACATCCTGAACAAGCCCAAGAACTGAAACAGAAGAGAAAAATCTGAGCTTTGTAAGTGTCCTCATTTCTCTCAGTTCCGAGGCCCCTCAGTGTACTGTGATTCAGCCAGGACGTCCAGCAGACATTAAGCACCTGTGAATCTTCAAGCCAAAGGGATGAAAACCCAGAGCAGTATGAAGTAAGAGGGGGACTCAAAGAGTGGTTAATGAGGGGTCAGAAGATCCTCAGAGGCGCCAGTGTTCCTTCCCTGCTGACAGGTGGCTGTGCAGAGAGCAGGGTGACCTTGGAGGGGGGCCTGGCCAGCCCCAGCCCCAAGCACATCACCCTTCACCCTCACACCTGCCGTGTCTGGGACTGCAGCCCGGTCCTCTCCCCTTTTACAGGCCACCAGGAGGTCTCAAAGGAAACAATTTATTTCCAGGTCTGATACATCCGTCCTTGGCTACTCAGGGAGGTGACTTTCTGTCCCTATTGAAATAAAAGCAGCCTTATTACTGGGCTCTTCTGGGCTCTAGGGGTTTGTTCCTCCAGCCTGAGCTCTCCATATGACTCTGACCACAACACCTGATGTTACAAGATCAGCTTTCCTCAACTGCTTGACTTGAAAAGAAGAGCAAGATAAATTTCCCTGTGTTGCAGTGCCACACAGCAAGTTGCTGTGAGAGTCTTGAATCCTATAATAAAGCGGGCCTTGGAGAAATAGATGCCGTGCAGGCTCCATGTTTGGAGTAAGTCCCTTTATGAAGAATTTCAACTGTTATTAGCCTGATTTCATGTTTATCTGCACAACTTCCTGCTGTAACTAGTTGGTGGCCAGAGAGTACAGAAATTTGCAATAAAAAAGCATAGAAGTGACAGGTATAAAACATTAGCTTTTCAAATTCTTATTTTCCATGCTCAGTGCTAAAACCAGAATCTCTAGATTTTTATGTACATGCAAAGGGCACTGGATATTTCAAGACCACTTTACCATGTGACTTCAGCTTAGAGAGCTGTCTAGTTTCCAGAAAACCTCTCATCAAGAGTTGCAGTCTCTTAAATCTATGGAAGCAATAATCAGCCTTTCCAGGTACCAAATGTGTATTTGTTTTTAGTTGAGGAACTTTTATTGTTGTCATGCTAAACAGGATGAAAAAGTTTCAGCCCATAAAAAAAACCCAAGCTAGACCAAACCAAACCAAACCAAACCAAACCAAACCAAACCAAACCAAACCAAAAGAAAGTACAGACAAACAAGCAAGCAAACAAAAAATCCACAACTGTGGCCATTAAACTGAAGGCAACTTATTTATTTTGTGAGGTTATTTTTCATCAGTTGATCTCCTGTTTTCCAACAATCAGTAGGTTCCATCTCATTCTTGCTCCCTCCACAGCTCTGTGTTAGTGAAGGGCTGCCAGGTAGAGCAAGAAGTCAAACACGTCCTTCCCTGAAGGACATTGCTGGAAGCAAACAGCATCTTGGGCACCAGGAAGAGGTGGAAAGAACCAGCTGACCCACACAGCCAGGGCCACAGGAGGCTGTGCTGCACAAGCAGAGAACATGGATATGTCTCCAGTGGAGAGATATGGGAATTCAGAGGCAGCATCTGTCAGTGAGGTTCTAAGAGAACAGCTACCAGCTGAAGGCAGGAGGGCTGCAAAGGGCAGAGTGTAAGGAATGCATCGAATGTCACAAAGATCTCCCAGCCTTTTTGCAATGATTTTTGCAAAAAGATTTACCAGCTTTACAGAAGGGTTTTCTTGCCTTCTTTGGTGAAGGCAGTCAGAGACAAAACAGAAAGCAAAGCAAACACAGATTGAACATTCACAGTCACTAGATACTGTCAACAATTATTACACACTGTCGCCTGAGTCAGTAAAATATCAGTTGTCTCAGCCCCAGATTAAAACACTGCCTAACATCCTTCTGGAGAACACCTTTTTACAGAAGACAGGTTTCATTCCTTCTGTTTTCATTTTTGAGTGGGTTTTTCAAAGGTACAGAAAGCATCAACATTACGTGAAAGACACAGTCAACCATGGGTCTGACTTTTTGGAAAAAAAAACAAAAAACAAGCAGAGAGGATACTATGCATTGGTTTTTAAGTGTAACAGCATTTTCATAATCGTGCAGCAAACCTCCCAGAGAAAGACTTCCCACTACCACTTTCCTCCTACTCCCATCAAAGTGTTGTAAAAAAAAGCTGGTAAATGGTAACGTTAAATCGCATTCCAGTAAGGTAAGTAGGCTGCCAACAACAAGGAGCTTTACCCAAAGTATCTTTATGAGTCTCAAACAAAACACAGCCTATCTTATCTCCACATCAATTTACATGCTGTAACCCAGGATGCTTCCACATCTCATTTTGTTTGAAGCAGTAAAGAAAAAAGTTTTGCAGGAATTTCCCTTATTTTAAAATGACCCAATTAGTTCCAAGTTTCCATAGATTTCAAACCAAAACTCAGGTGCAGTCAGACACAGCCGTTCTTTGCTTTGTTTACCCATCTGTTTCTCTGCACTTGGAGCACAGAGGAAACGTGGCAGAACTATTTAATGCGAATGGTACTGAGAATATGGAACAAGTTACCAGTGTTGGGAGTTAGTGCAGAGCATACATGTGTTCAAATTACCGGAGATTTGTTTCTCTGGTAGGGAGGATTGAGGGATGAAAATGAAAGACCATGGGATTCAGCTAAACTAAACAAAGGAATTGATACTATATTTTGGACCAGATGCCTTTTTCCTGAAGAGATTTTGCTTCCAAATGATTCAGGTGCAAACTTGTTGTCTGCTGAGACCAAGAGCCAAGAGCCCTTGATATTGCTTCTGGGTGTGACACGTGACTGCAGGCAGGGGGTTTCTGGCTGGTTTTCTTCTGATGCAAGTCTTATTTTTTTAATGTGTAAGGTATGTGCACTGGGAAAGGAGTCCTAGAGGCTTCAGCTTTGAACTGGATTTTGGTCAGCCTGAGTGGGTACAAAGTAAGGAAGAGAAAGATGGGACAGGGGTGGAGGTTGTTAGTGAGCTGCTTCATGTTCAGTGGGGAGGCTACTGGGGTCAAGGAGGCTCCCTGGGACAGGCTGTAGGCTCAGCATCAGTTCTGTAGAAAAATCTGTTGGTCAAGAGCAATGGTGATGGCACATAAATAACAGAAAGCAGAAAAACACACACTTCCTTGTGTGCTTTTATTCTGAGGCAAAAATTCCTCTGACATCCACGGAGGCAACACCATATTGGATCACCTGAGGACTGAGTTTTACCTACAAGGCATCATCTCAACCCAGATGATTGCAAGGGCTTTCATATTAGCTCAAACACAGAACTGAGCTAACATGTCTGCAGGACTTCTAAATTAGAGCTGGCTCATGTCCAGGCAGTGCAAAGCATTATCAAAGGAGCCTCAGGTCTGTCTGAAAAGTCCATATAGATGGATTCTCAGATAGGATGTTCTGAAGTGTTGCCTCTTGTGGTTACAGTTAGCGTGTGGGTGGCTGAGTTCTCTGAATCACACATTGTAAAAACAGCAGTTTGACAGTCCCATTAACAATATAGATAGTTTTGGGTTCAGTATGAAAGCCTTTCTTTTCAGAATTCCTCAGATCTAAGGAACGGGTTGATGGAAAAAAAGATTCTGATTCAGAACTCTAAAGGAATTCATGTCTTTCCCACAACATTTACTACTGGGAAACATTACTAACTTTTACTCTAAGAGGTATTGACCAATAACTCTCCTAGTGTTTTCCTGGTAGCACAGCAAAGTGTAAGTAAAGAAGATGAAGACTAAGAGTGTTTTGCTTTCCAACATTAAAAAATAAAATCCCCACCTTATGTAGGCAAGTATACATGCATACAAAGTGCCTTCAAATCTGCAGAAAGAGCCTGAAACTCAAACTAATGGCAGAGTTTACTAAAATTCATCATGCCATGTGAATGCAGGGCACTCACACCACAACATAATGAAAACCATCAGAGCTCCAACTTCATGTGGCTTTCATGGACCCACAGCATCTGCTTGCTTTGTTTTGGAATTTTGCCTCTGCCCCATGCGAGTCACTGTGTCAAGAGAAGAATGTAAGGGAGTCCTCTGGGTTTACAGAGCAGGAACAGCAGAAACATCAGAGCTGAACCATTCCAGGTGCTTGTTAGAACAGGTTTAGCCAAATGAGAGAGGAGAAAGGTCCGGAGGGGTTATACTGCAGACGACAGTCTGATGGGCCACTGCCTTGCATTTCATGCAGTCATTAATTTCCACATGTTCAAGACTGCTGCATTATAATTCCTTGATTAGTTATAATGGGGACTACTTCATATCACTCTAAATGAACACACAGATAAAAACAAACCAACAGAATACAGGCCTCACTCAGAATTTACTTTCACGGACAAGTACAGCTTGTGCACAATGATATGCAGTATGGCTTTTTGTCAAGGATTTCCAGATTTTCCTCATCCACTAAATATTTTCTCCTTAATACCTAAAAATCATCAGTAAGTGAGACTGCTATACTGCTCCTCACTAGAAATTGTTCTGACCTGGTCTATATAAAAGTGTAGACAGATTGTTCTAAGGAAGACAAAAAAACCCTGCAATTAGAATTTACCAAAACAAGCTCTCAGAAGATGCAATCTGGAAAGGGTAGGTTTTTTTAGGCCTCTGTGAAGTACAAGAGGGAGGTGCTATCTGAGCCCTATAAGTAGAAATGTGTACAAGCAGACAAAACATAGCTGCAGTGAGGTCATGTCTTTGTCAGAGCCACTCAGGAAGCCTGACTTCACTCTAAAGAACCCCAGCAGCAACGTTCTAGAGAGCAGCCCTGGGCCTGAATGGCAAAACTTGCAGTAGATAGAGGATAAGCAGGAAGTGACTCTGCAACTGAGAACTATTATTAATCTTTATTACAGTGTAGATGCTCAGTGTTGTTCTTGTGGACTTGTCTAGGAGTAGAAAATAAGCAGCAAATGTTGACTTGTACTGGAAACTGATAGACCTCAACGTGTGATTATAAAGAGGCACTTATTATCAAGCAAGACACTTATTACCAATCCAGACATTTATTATCTAGCAAGACATTCCTGCTGAATACAAAAGAACATGACTCTTAGCACAACACAATTTAATGATTTTATCAGTGACCTCGAAATAGACATAGAATCATGGAATAACCAGGGACCTTAAAGATCATCTTGTTCCAACCCTGCTGCTCTGGGTAGATACACCTTCCACTAGACCAGGTTTCTCAGAGCCCCATCCAACCTGACCTTGAACACTTCCAGGGATAAGAGATCCACAGCTTCTCTGGGCAACCTGTGCCAGTGCCTCACCACCCTTACAGGGAAGAATTTTTTACCTAGCATCTAATCTAAACCTATTCTCTTTCAGTTTGAAGCCATTCCCTGTTGTCCTGTCACTGTAGGTCTTTGTAAATAGTCTCTTGACCCATCTTTCTTGTAAGTTCCCTTCAGGTTCTGGAAAGCCACAATTAGATTACCCTGATGCCTTCTCATTTCCAGGATCAACAATCCGAGTTCCCTCAGCCTTTCCTCACACCAGAGGTGCTCCATCCCTCTAATCACCTTGGTGGCCTCCCTGGACTCGCTCCAACAGGTCCATGTCCTCCCTGTGCTGGGACCCCAGAGCTGGAGGCAGCACTGCAGGTGGGGTCTCACCAGAGCGGAGCAGAGGGACAGAATCCCCTCCCTCCCCTGCTGCCCACACTGCTTTGGATGCAGCCCAGGACACGGGTGGTTTCTGGGCTCCCAGTGCACATGGCTGGGGCATGTCCAGCCTCTGACCCGCCAACACCCCCAAGTCCTTCTCAGCAGGACTGCTCTCAGTCTGTTCATCCCCCAGTCTGGAGTGATAGCAGGGGTTGCCCCGATCCAGGTGCAGCACCAGCACTTGGTCTTGTTAAACCTCATGTGATCCCCATGGCCCCACTTCTCAAGCTGGTCCAAGTCCCTCTAAAGGCATGCCATCCTTCAGGTGTGTCACTGCAACACTCAGCTTGGTGTCATCTGCAAATTTGCTGAGGGTGCACTTGATCCCACTGTCTATATCATTGATGAAGATATTAAAGAACACTGGACCCAATACAGACCCTCTGTGGGAACTTGTCACTGAAACAGAAAATCAGTCACATAAATGGTAAAATCAGTTTGAGAGACTGTCTAAGATTTAATATGGGCTTGACACTGACATGAAGAATTTAGGATCCTGATGATTAAGTATAGAGCAAAGCAGAATATCTGGAAACCAAGGCTGTAAGCCATGACCTAAGAAGAACATTCTCTCCAGAGAAGCAGGGAGTCTGCCAAAGCAAAGGGAGAAGCTGCTGCTGTTCATCAGGTAATGTGAGTTCCTGAGACGGTGTTCTGCCCAACAGAGTTATGGCAGGTCAAGTTACTAGGCTAGGACATGGACCCTGAGAAGGGCTGAAATATTAAAAAATTGTTCTTTGCCTATGCACAAGTTTCTTACTGTGTTTAAGCCTCTCAAAGCAAGTGTTAGAGTGACAAGGCTATTATCTATAATTTTACTAACCAGGAAAAAGAAGTAGATTCTTCAGACTGGCAGGAAAATATTTAATGAGGTGTGATGTCTGGGCACGGCAGCTAAATGCATTCAGATCAGAAATTGGATGCAACTTTTTAACTGTTAAGGTTAATAGGCCTAGAAACACCTTACCAAAGGCTCTCATTTCTTCCATGCAAATACCAAGATCCTGGGTTTAATGAGTCAAGTGGGTCAAGCTCAGTGTTTTGGGTGTGAAGACATGGCCTTTCATAAGCCCAAACATATATTGACTCCAAAGTTTATGTGTGTGCTTCTGCTCTCCTGGAGGTTTGGGTTAGAGAACTTTCCAGCACAGCAGGGGAAGAGGTCAAGGCACAAACTACTCCTTAATGTGCTCTGCCTTCCTCCTGCTTTGGGCATAAGTCAGTCACCAAAGAAAAAAGGTGGCAAGGCTGACAACAGGCTAACTTGCAGCTGCCAAGCACAAACACGGTGCTAACACTCATCTTTCCTCATACAACAGCAGCTAGCACCTTGTAGTAGACCAGGTGATTGTACTGGTCAGTGTTCCAGGATCAACAGGGTGGATTGTTGTTGGGAAAGGTCATGGGCAGGACATTGTGTTGCTATATTTTCTTTTAAAACATGTCACCATATGGCTTCCATCTTTTGAAGTAGTGAACTCCTGCTCTGTGCAGAGGAGAAGGGTTTTCCTATACAGAGGATGGGTGAGTTTTTATGAACCATGGAAAGTCATGCTGTTCATTGGCAAGGGCTTGAGTACACACATTTTTCAGTTCATATTGGAGCACATAAAACCCAGTAAACATCAGGAAGGAAATAAGGTTGCCTGGTGTGGTTATGATCTAGACCATGACATGCACATTTCAAAATGTTCTCTTGGGAGAAAAAAAATCTGAAAATATTGCAGGCAAGGGAGCAAAGAAGTTCTGAAGTAGGTAATTTGGGAAACAGCCTTGAGGCTATGATGAAAACTCTGTAACTCAGACTATGCAGGAGAGTAAAAGCTTGGGCTGATTGGGAAATCTCTTGCCCTGTTCTCCTAATGCCCTGAAAGGTAGTCTGTGTGTTTTGATACTGCTTTGTAAATCCATTACAAGTCAGAAGAGATAGGAATGTCATTCTGTATCATAACGTATAGTGGAAGTAGTGTTTTTGTCTAGTGAACCTTCTCCAGATTTTCCTCCTGCTGAAGACCATGGTAGATGGATTTTGAAAGGACCAGTTGTTCAGATCAACTCAAGATCAAGCTGTTCTCGCTCTGCCGATGTATCCTATCTGCTAGACATTTCATTTATTTATTTATTTATTTGCAAATTTCTTTGCAACATGGCTGCTGAAGATTTTCACGACTCATATTTGATAATATTTTGGGTGTCTGCTAAAGAGGGAAATAATTTCCTGTGGTACATTGCAGTATCGTGTAATAGAGCTCCAGGGAGGTTTCCCCATTCCTTTTAAACACACACCATCCCGGAACAATGGAGAAAAAAGAGTCATGATATTTATCAATTTTCACCATTTAACTTCCTGAAATGGAAACCATAATGAAATACCATGCACGCTACAGCACCGTATGTGCAGGAAAACTAGACAAAGTCTTCCATTGTACCGGTCTGGTTGTTACAGGAGAGGATCTGCCTACTTTGGTGAAACAGGATGTACTACATATTTTGTAGTTTTGCCCAGTGCTCCAATCCCTGTGGGCTATGCCTTTTCAACAGCAGCAATAAAAGAAGAAAAAGACTGAGGCCCTTCTCTTATACCACTTTTATTTTAGGGGGATATTAAATACAAAGAGTTTCACTCTTGGTGGAAATTGTCCAACTGACTCCAGGATACTGTGTAATCATTAGGAACTGGAAAAACTCAAACTGCCTGTCTGTAGTGGCTTGGATAAGACCTGTTGGGTGCATTCCAGAAATGAATATTGCAGCTGTGATGAGACTTATGTTTGGTCTCTTCTTTCAGGGTGAATTGCGCCCTTATGCCCAAGGCCAGCATAAGCCTAATGCATCATTTGAGACCCATTTAAGCCCTTAAAATAAGACTAACATAGCATTTAAATGTTCCATGGACCTCCTGGCCCTTTTGACAGAAGTGAGTGCATTGCAAGAAATGTGCTAAACATTAAAATGTATGTGTTAATCATTAAAATGTATGTGCTAATCATTAAATGTATGTTTTCCACTGTTACAGACAGTGAAATACATCCCCAAAACTACGTCCCTGTCTCACATATGCATTCTCTTATCACTTCTTCATACAGTATCCTAGCCTGCAAAGTGTCTAAGACCTTTACATCCAAAAAGGGACGTTGTGTAGCTCTCAGATGACAGTGCAGCCTGTTTGTGTCCTGATTTTCCTCAACAGTAGCAGGACTGTCTGCTCTAGGAAGTAGCGCACTTGGGTAGGAGGAGAGCTGGATGTGGAACAGTTGGTGCTAAGGATGCGACATCCACTCAGTATGCCTTTAGGTGGATTTATATGGTCTAGTTCTAGTCTATTCCTGTGCCCAAGGGAACATCACTTCTGGTTTAGTTTCATCCCAAAGGAATCCTGTTTGTGTGCTCCATGACAACTACCTGGTGCAAACCAAAGCACAGTAAGTGGAGGTAACAGGAGAATAACAGGAGAATCCCTCCAAAAGCACGTTCATGATCCTCGCCTAGATGTGCCCAGTGGACATCTATCTGCCTTCTTAGACAATGTACAAGTGCAAAAAGTGCTTTCAAAATTTTCTTACTTGTACATTAATATTATAGAATTCTGTGTGGGGAGAGCAAGCTGCAGGGTCTTCACGTTTCCCTTTCATGGCAAAGATTTCTATTCTGGGTGAGGGCAACCCAGATGAAGCTCTGTGCTGACAGCTGTGCCACCTGAGAGCACTTCCCCCAGCTCCTGCCTCAGAGCACCTGCAAAACTCTTTCTGAGTTTCAGGGCAACCAGGATTTAGATGGAAAAATCTGTGCACACGGCAACCAGAACTTGATATCTTAAGTGGTGGAGCGTGTGTATTAATGCCAGGTGAGATCTGGCAAGTGAATGTTTATTTTAAATTTCTCTTTAATCACTCTTACAGTTTTAACTTTGAAGTTGAGGGAAGTACGTTTTCTGGTTTATGCCTCAGATGACATGGAAAAAGATATTCCACCTACAGTACTGGAATATCATTTATAGATATGTAAATTCATAAAGCTATGCCTCTGACAATTTGCCCACATGGAACTATCCCAATTTGCATCAACTGAGGACTTGACTGAAAAAAAACCCAAAAAATCCCCAAACAAACAACTAAAAAAACCCAACCAACCAAAAAAAAAAAAAAAAAAACCAAAAAAACCCCCAAAAAAAAAAAAAAAAAAACCAAAAAAACCCCCAAAAAAAAAAAAAAAAAAACCAAAAAAACCCCCAAAAAAAAAAAAAAAAAAACCAAAAAAACCCCCAAAAAAAAAAAAAAAAAAACCAAAAAAACCCCCAAAAAAAAAAAAAAAAAAACCAAAAAAACCCCCAAAAAAAAAAAAAAAAAAACCAAAAAAACCCCCAAAAAAAAAAAAAAAAAAACCCAAAACCACACAAAAAACCCCCAAACATTTGAGGCATTTCTTTTACTATAATTGTTTCAGAATTTCAGATCTAGCTATTTAATTATACAGATACAGTCTATGTGCAAAAAACAAAAACAAGATTTGAGTAGAAGTGAGCCTGATAATCCAGTATTGATATTTTTTGTTTAGATGAGGCTCATTAAAATTTTTAAGTTGTACAGCTAGCTGAAAGATTCATCAATGGAGCTGGGAGGGCAGGGAGAAACTGAATATGCAAAGATTTGGAAAAATATTTAAAGAAATTGTGATAAAAAGTGGTAAGGTTTGGAGGTATACAGGAGAATGCAGATTTGTCTGAGTTCTGTTTCTCTACCACAGATGTTCTGCTAACTAGAGCAGAGATGTTCAGAGACCACATATTGGCTGTAAAATTCTAGGACTGAGATTAATTAAATGTCTGCTGCTCCTCACACAAACTACACTCAAGAGTTTTTCGGGCCTTCTAGTCTTCTGAGCGAACAGCTGTACAATACATCACATGCATATCTTGCACTCTTAAAATGTATTTTTATAACAAGTGTCACTTTTTTTATAAGGAAAGTTTAACATTTCACTCTTCCTCTGATTATGTTGCTGCTGTTCAAAAAATAAAGAAAGTATATGGGTCTGATACTTAACTATACTAACATCTGATACTTCCTGCAGAGCACTGCCTCCACCCAACATGTGTTTTTAAATAAAATTCATAGTAGGTTCAAAAGTCACAATTACTCACTTATGTTATGGCTTATGTGAGTCCATTTCTTACAACAGTAATAGGAAGGTGAGGACCCCATTCCAGTCTATTCTCTAGGTCAATGCATAGGAAACACAATTTATCATTTGTGCCTTCTTTTTCCTCCTGACTGGTCAATCTCATTGCTTCTTTTGATCAGTCAACTCATTCCTCCCCTGGATCCCACTATGCAGGTAAAGGGTATACTTTTACTCTGTGATTTATTTTTATATATGATTAATCTTGCAGAAATCTCTTTTCCTCCTGTTGATACCCCAACAATATGATTTCTAGCCAGGCCCCAGAGAGTTTCCTGTTTTAATTTGACATGGTGCCCACAAATTAACAATATTCTTGTGTTGTTACACTAAAACAATACTGGTATTTACACAATGCCCAACCCACCTTCAACTTCATACCCCTTATGTCTTCCTCCTTAGCTCTTACAGAAAAATGAAGTTGATCTCAGATGTAAGATTTTCAGCCTACTGGAACTGTTATATACTTGATACATTATTTACACATGCCACATATAAAAACATAAGCCCCAAGCCAAAGGCATCTCCTTTTCTCCCACATGGCTGTAGTTGAAGATGTCATTGACCATAAAGAAACAAGCCAAACATTTTGTTAAAGCTACAGTGCTTCACACCAGAAAGACTTGCATTCCTTAACAAATACGACTGCTTTAAGTTCATGAACTTATTGTAACTGAAGATAATTTTATTTTAAACCTAGCCAATTACAACAACTATGAGTGGTGGCCAAAAGTAGTGGTGGCTTGTGAGGAACACACAGGTGCAACCTGATTAATGCTATCCGAGAATCTGCACATTGAGGAACATCAGCCTGTGTCTTCATTGTGAAAATACTTTCTAATTGTTTTTCTGAGGTAGATGTTACTTGAGCTTTAAATAAATAATTTAAGGCCTATAAAAACTGTATTGGACTCCTTAGAAATGCCAGCTGTGTGTGAAGGAAATGCCAGCTGTGGAACAGAGAGGACGTGCAGCTCACAGGAAATTTCCCGCTACTGCCTTTGCCATTTGCAATATGAGAAGGACAAGGATGTTACCTCAGCCTCCAAAAGCATACCAGGTATGTTCCTAACGTACCTGGTAAGACTGGATACAGGAAGGATACACCAATAATGGTGGTGTTGTCTTATTTATCAACCACAAACCCATTTCAACAATATCAACAAGCAATTTAGTCAAAACAACTGCCAGGAGGTCTCCCTCTGAATGGGTTTTCACAGTATTAAAACCACCTAGAGACACATGATCCAAATAAGGGACAATATCAACTACGCTGCTGTCCTAGGATTGGGATCAAAGGCTGCATAACTTATTCCAAATGCTGGAATATCTAGTCCTTTCCAGAATGCTAGCCTAAAATATTAATCATTAGGACCTCTTTGTAAAATTACTTATAATGAAATTTTATTTAATAATGAGCACTTTAGAAATAAATTTCTTCAGTGGTTGTCATGCATCACTGTAGGAAAGCTTTAAAATGAATAGACTTGAACATTATAATCATAATGTTTATACAGTTAAAACTGCTGACAAGACCAGTAAACCACAGTAGATTAGAGAAGCAGCAAAATATCACTGGTAGATTTCCAGGGGAATAAAGAATCAAACAGCCTCCTGCAGGCAGTCTTGGCCTTGCTGATATCATAGAATCATTAAATGGCTTGGGTTAGAAGGGGACCCTGAAGATCATCTTATTCCAACTACCCTGCCATGGGCAGAGAAATCTTCCACAAGACCAGGTTGCTCAAAATCCCATCCAACCTGGCCGTGAATGCTTCCAGGGATGGAACAGCTTCTCTGGGCAACCTGTGCCAATCCCTCACCACCTTCAGTCTCACCAGGAAGAATTTCTTAATATCCAATCCTAATCTATGCTCTGTAAGTCTGAAGCCCTTGTCCTGTCACTCCATGCTCTTGTCCCATCTTTATTGTAAATTCCCTTCAGGTACTGGAAAGCCACGATTAGATTACCCTGGTGCCTTCTCATTTCCAGGCTCAACAATCCCAATTCTCTCAGCCTTTCCTCATAGCAGAGGTGCTCCATTCCTCTAATCATCTTGGTGGCCTCCCTGGACTCGCTCCAACAGGTCCATGTCCTCCCTGTGCTGGGACCCCAGAGCTGGAGGCAGCACTGCAGGTGGGGTCTCACCAGAGCAGAGCAGAGGGGCAGAATCCCCTCCCTCCCCTGCTGCCCACACTGCTTTGGATGCAGCCCAGGACACGGGTGGTTTCTGGGCTCCCAGTGCATGTAGCAAGGGCATGTCCAGCCTCTCATCCACCAGCACCCCCAAGTCCTTCTTGACATATTAAAGTTTCCTATAAAGTTGACAGAACAGAGGCTTTCAATTCTCAGGAGAGACAAAGTTGTCCCATGTTAAGAAGCGTGTTGCTACAGATAGATTCTTCTATAGGATCTTACCCAAATCTGCATCTAGTTCCCAGCTATGGCCCTGTGTTGATCCCGAGTATCAGATGATGTTTGGTTGCTATTATGTTGGATCATGTTGAGCAGTCAATGCTCTCGGGTTTGATTTGGTTTTCTTATGATTTTATAGAACAAATGTTACCTCCCATAGCAAATGCTATCTTCCCTGTGTAATTACATAGCAATGCCAGACAGTCCCAGCACCAGAAGAATAAAAGCTGACCAGAATTATTTTAATTTCCAAGAAGGAAGAGTTAAGTTAATGGTGAAATAGAGGTGGTGTTAGGTAGGACATCTCTGCTAGGCCTTGACTACTGTCAGTGGGTTGCAGGCAGACACAGGACTAATTTGTTGGCAACTGGATGGTCAACAATCCAATTGAATTCACAGTTCTCTACCCCTTGTAATAGGACTGAGAATTAAAAAAGGGGTGATGTAAAATGGGACCATTTTATAAAAGATTTAAAGGACAGGTGGATGACATTATTAATAACTTTGCTGGTATCTCCGCATCTCTCAAGCTATTCCTTCATGTGAGTTTTTCTACTGCTTACAGCAATGTTTCTTATGTGGCTAAAATACAATATGATCAGGAATCCCCAGCTACTGCGGCTGTTACATGAAAGATCCTAAAGGCTTTCATGGACAAACCCAGAGGGTGAAACACAGCTTTAATGAAAGCAGCTTGTAGCTCCCAGAGACTCAAGGGGATTGTGTCTTCTTTCATCAGTATTGAATTTGGTCCAAAGTGTACAAAACTTGTGTTGTGCCTCAAAGCTAATTGAGGATTTGTGGCTCTCTATCTCTCAGTTGGGAAAGGTCAACTTTGAAATTTCCAGGTCAGAACTGTTTGACAAGGATTTAGCGTCATCCACAACTTGGGACACGCTAACAGGATTTCTTGTTTAAAGGCAGTGCTGCGACTGTAAAAAGAGGCTAAGAGGGCAAAACTGTGACAAAAAAGATGATTCGTTTCAGTGATTTATCCTTACACTTCCAGGCTCTCAGACTAAAAGAGGTCCCTCTCATTGCATGAGATATGACTGACCTATCTTTCCATTATTGCACTGCTGTGCTGAGTTATTGCAGTTTTGAAATATAAATAGGCAAGATTTCATAATCTATGGGGTAATTTGCACAGGCTAATTTGTACCTTCCTGGAAAGCCTAGATCCTTGCTCGGTCAAACAGGGCATTGTGGAAGCTTAGCAAACTTTTCCTGTCATTTGGGAAATCAAAGACAACGTAAGAGACAAGCAGTGAGACAAACCATTTAATTATCACTAGCCCTTCTAAGCATTCCTGCTTTTCTGAGGTTATATGGCTGGACACTTGGAAGTAGGCTGTAGCATGGGAGAACATTACACTGGCCTCTTGTGCACCATATGCTTTCTCATTGACAAACTAACATTTTTTTAATGAGTTTCTGAGGTTTTTATCCAAAATACATTCCTTATCCCAGATCTCATCTTTAGCACCTCTCCCAAGGGTATCTGGGTTTGGATCCAGACATATATGCAAATCCAGGGCTTGATCACATCCCAGTGAGGTCAATAAAAACATTGTTGGTGCTGAACAGATATGCATTAAGCTCAAATGAAAAGTAAAACCCATCCAAGAAGAAGTGTGAGACAAATTACAGGTTGTTTTCCTAATCAAAATATGTCGTCTTCTTCTTCTTTCTCTCTCCTTAATTTTTTTCCTACTGTTTTCACTTTATAACTAGTTTAAAGTAACTGAGAAAATATTTAAATTTTTAAATGTTAAATAATCCTGGACCAATGCCCAAAAATGTTAATGTGACCTTCCTGATATATAACTCTTAATTTTGAAACTTACTGACTCCAGTCAAAAATTTTTGGTGATGATAGAATACCAAAATGTAGAAAAAGAAATACCGAGAGGTTGAGAAATGAACTTTTGATCTCAGGTATCACCATTTCTGGAAAAATGGAAAAAGAAGAAAGAACACCTGCAAAACGTCGGTGCATTAAATGTTTCATAAGCATAACCTCAGGGTTATGCTAATGTAATCATTTACATGAGAATATTAATTTTTGAAACATTTGTGGCTGTAGTTAACCTGTTGCTTAGAGAAGTGCTAGACCCCCAAAGCAGCCCCTGGAAGCTACAGAGGTGGCTGCTGGTCTGCCATTCCCTGTGCATCTCCCCACCACGGCTCTGATCCTGCAAAGCATCACAGATGTGCATATCACTTCCTCATGGATGGAGTGGTCGGGCTGAGATGCTGCTTGCAGGGGAGAACAGGGTTGGAGACCTGCAACCCTCTGGAGTCCGGCAGCCAGAGAGCACCTGTTCCAGTCCCTCACCCTGGGACATGGAGAGGAAACATGAGATAATAAGCACTTTTGTTTCCCATGCATCCATGTTTGGCTTGGTGCAAGACAAGGCCCCTGGTGATGCAGGGTCTGGAGATCAGCAGGGCTGGAGATCAGCAGGGTCCGACTCCTCAAGGGTCCCCTTCCTCTCACCTTCCCAGAGCCCATGCTGCCTTCCAGCCCATGATCTGGGCAGAAAATGAGCTGTTTGCCAATATCCACTCACTCTGTGGGCAATGTTAAGGTGGAAAGGGCACATGAAAAGGGGAAATGCAGTCATCCGCCCTTCGTGGTGTCCCTGTAGGAGCACAAAGGAGGGGGTGGAAGACAAGGGAATAGGGTCAGTGGATATGTGTGTCAGCGGGGGGATGATCTAAGTATCTGAAGTCATTCGAAAGGTCAGAGCAAGCATTACCTCCTCCCCGCCCTCTCTCCTCCTCGGGGCTCAGGGGAAATCACAGTCCAAACTAGATGACAGCTTGCTGGGTCTTAATGACAGGCTGGATGCAGACGAGCCGCGGCCGCCCAGACAAAGAGGGGAAGTTTGGCCCTGCCGCCGGACCGGGAAAGGGGCAGGGGCCGAGCCGGGACACGGGGGGCATCCCCCTGGGCATTCCCCCGGGCATCCCTCGCGCATCCCCTGGGGCATCTCTTCGAGCATCCCCCCGGGGCATCTCCTCGGGCATCCCCCGCCCGGCGCAGCCGCTCCGCTCCTCCGGCCGCCCACGGGCGCTGCATCGCCGGCACTCTCGGAAAGGCTTCCCTGCCCTCCGGAGCAAACCTGCCTCCTCCACCGAGCTCTGCACACTGCAGCGGGCAGGACGGGAGGTAAGCGCAGCTCCACCGTCCCCGGCCAGCGGTGACAGCTCGAACCCCGGGTGACTTCAGAGCTTCAAGTGATTGGGGGAAAACCTCGCGTTTTTCGCACACNGTCTCTCTCCCCTCCCCGGGTTTCTCCAGCTCTTCCCCTCTTCTGCCTCCCTCTCTCCCGCTCAACTCTCCCTCCTTTTCTCCTCCCTCCGCAGCCGCCCCCCGCTTTCCGCCTCCCCTCAAGTTTCTCCTTCTGTCTGATTAAATGAGAAGGAAGTGTGGGAGTGGTGGTTTTGAAGCTCTCCCTTTAAGAGGCAGCCTGCAGTGACGAATTGTTGAAATTGCCATTGCAGGATGGCATTCCGCTATAAATTCATTGTTCCACCTCCTCTCATCTTCACATTTCTCTCCCTTCTCCTCTTGTTCACATCGACAGACTGGGGATAACAACAACAACAACAGAAAAGATACAGGGAGGGCGCTTTTACAGAAATCCAGGACGTTTTCTGCTTCTTGGGCGCTTTTCTTTTTTTTTTTCTTTTTCTTTTTTTTTTTTTTTTTTTAACCATCTCACCGGAGACGATCGAGGCGGGTTTTGGTGCCTGAATTTCTTCTCTCCCTTTCTCCTCTTCAAAACAAAAGGGGGCTAAAGAAGGAAAGGGAGCCCACCGGAGCCCGAGAAAGTTCCGAGTCGCAGCAGACCTGGCCCCTGCCCCCGCTGCTGCTGGTGATGATCCGGTGACTACAGCAGAGAAGTGGAAGAGGAGTGGGAAGTGCTCAAACTTCTCTACTTGCCGGCTCCGAGCCTCCTCTCCTCCTTTTCCTCTCTCCTCACTTTGCCTCCCCGGCAGCAGCAGCGATTTGGGATTTTTTGCCTCTCTCCCTCCTTCCATGTGCTCCCGGCTCTTTCCTGCTGAGAAACACAAAGTTCACACGCGAGCGGCTTTTGTTGACATTTTTTTCTCTCCCACTCACACTTGACTCGAGTTTGCGAGGGAGAATTCTCCTTTTTTTATTATTTTTTTCCTCCCTTCTTTCTTTTTTTTTTTTCCCTTTTTCCCCCCATCTTCCCCCTTCCCTTCCCGTCCCGTAACTACGCTGCCGCTCTCCCCGGGCCGGCTGCTCGCCCCGGACTCCCGCTGCTGCCCGCGCTGCTCCCCGTTTTGTTCCCGGCGGCGGGGCAGGATGCTCCTGCGGCTGCTCTCGCTGCTGCTGGCGGCCCCGCTGCACCGCGCCCTGGCACCTGCCGCTCCGGGGCCGCCCCGCGGCGTCGTGCGGCGCCTCGACCCGACCTACGCGGGGGGCGGCAGGGCGGGCTATGTGCTCTACGCCGGGGGACAGCGCTTCCTGCTCGACCTGGAGCGCGACGGGCCGCGCTGCCGGTACCGCGGCACTGTGGACGGCAGCCCGCGATCCCTCGCCGCCTTCAACCTCTGCGGCGGCCTCGACGGCTTCTTCGCCGTGGGGCGCTCCCGCTACACCGTGCGGCCGGCGCGGCGCGCAGCGGGGGCGGACGGGGCGCGCATCTACGGGGAGGGCCCGGCGCGAACCCCGCACATCTTCCGCAGGGAGCGCTTCAGCTTCGAGACCGTGCCCGCCCGCACCAGCTGCGAGACCCGCGGCCCCGACGGGGCGGCGGCGGCGGGAGGGGACGGGCGGCGGCGGCGGCGGCGGCGCTCCGTGTCCCGGGCCCGGCAGGTGGAGCTGCTGCTGGTGGCCGACGCCTCCATGGTCCGCAAGTACGGCAAGGGGCTGCAGCACTACCTGCTCACCTTGGCATCCATCGCCTCCCGGCTCTACGCCCACGCCAGCGTGGAGAACCACGTCCGGCTGGCCGTGGTGAAGGTGGTGGCGCTGGGCGAGAAGGAGAAGGGGCTGGAGGTCAACAGGAACGCCGCCACCACCCTCAAGAACTTCTGCAAGTGGCAGCACCAGCACAACCGCCTCGACGATGACCACGAGGAGCACTACGATGCTGCCATCCTCTTCACCCGCGAGGTAGGCATCGCCCTGGCCGTGGTGCCCCTCCGGACTCCTTGCTCTGCCTTTCCCAGCGGTCGCCTCCCCACACACGGATTCGGCTCTTCCCCAGGGTTGCACTGCATCTCAGGGGCAGCTGGCAGGGATGGAAGAAGGGTTGAGTACGCAACCATTTGTGTGTGCCCCCTCCGCTGTGCTGTCACCCCCACTGCGGGCACACATTCGTGCCAGTGCAGTGTCGGTGCTCCTGCCAGGGTGGAGAGGTGGTATTTGCCTGATAGGGGCACTCAGCTGAGGCCACCCAACTTATCTCAGCTGGAGACATGACATCGTTCCATCTTTCCCAGTGAGATGTTTAACATGCAGCCAGCTCATCTGTCTCTGCAGTGGTGGTCCAGGCAAAAAGGTCTAATAGCACTTCCTAGCCTAAATTAGTCCCCAAACAAACCTGCTGGTTAAAATTGTGGAGAACACCTTAAGAATACAGACGACTTCCTTGTTGAGTGCATTGAGATGCTATTTCCAGCAAGAATAGCTCCACCGCACTAGAAGCCAGCAGCACTTGTGGTTCAAGTGTAGGACGTAAATGCAAACCACAGGTAAACAGAGCAGCAAAAGTTGAGTGAGTTGGGCTGCGGGTGAGGGGATGCAGTCCTCTTCTTGTCCCCTGAGAGAAAAATGGGTGTCCTGATCAACTCTGGGTTGGATCTGGCTGGTATTACCCATGCAGAGCTGTGCCTTGCTCCATGCTTGGTTAATTAATTGCATTGCCAGAGGTCATTAAGGGACATTGCTCTAGTAGACATGTGGCCGAGTTTATGCAATGAAGTTCTTCTGTAAGAATATCCCTTCAGCGGTTTGGGTTTGATGTTTTCTTTTTTTCCCTTCCCCAACTATGAAAAAAATAACTGCATGACTTTCCGTTCATTTGAGTTCTCCTGCTTTTCTACATCATAGGAGCCTGCCAAAAAGGATGCTTTGGATGGTTTGTGGAAGGAGTTGCTCCAGAAGGGGAAAAAAAGCTCCTGGCTTGCTTTTATAGCTGTAAATAGTTGAAACATTAGATTCTGTGTCAGTCCAGCATCACAACAGGAGCCTTTTTTAGCAGTTTAAAGCCCATCAGTCCAATTTGCAAACTTTTATTTTTTGTTATCATTATAATCTGAATGAAAGCATGTAACATAGTTTGGGTTGGAATGCTCTTGCTTTTTGCTGTAAACATCCTTTCTAATGGCTTATTAATTAAGCCTGGGCCAGAATCCATCACTTTTCACTGAAGAGTGCTTCTCTCTGCCAGTATTCCCATTTATTTCTTTGGGATTTATGACAATTGAGAAACTCTTAGGATGGCAAACTGCGAGTCTTAACATCAATTATTAAGTTAATTTGGATTGAGATAGGATGTGAATTTAAAGTGCACTTGCTTTACAGATGCATATCTGTAATTCTTTGCATGGATGCCCTCCTGCCAGAATAAGAGTGCGCTGCTAATCAGTAACCCACTTTCAAAGACTTCTGAGCAATGCATCTTCCATACTCCTTTTGGATGTAAGTAGTACCTAAACTAAACAAAATGTCACAGTGCCTGGGGTCTCCCTCTACTCTTAAGGTGCAAATATGGCTTGTTTTGTTGCTTAGGGATGTAAATACTTCCCGAGAAAACAGCACAGGCTTCCGTTTCCTTGGTTTACATTTTAACAGCTTTAACTATGGGATTAACTCCTCAATGCAGTTCAGGATAACTTAATCTGCTTTAATGGTTTGCTGTGTGCACACGCACATTGTTTGGCATCGCATTTCAGCATTTTACTCAGTAAGAACAAGACTGGAGTTTCTTGCTACATGTGTTCATGATGTTCTTTGCAGGGAGTATGTGTGAGTCCACAGGATTTTTATATGCTTACATTTGAAATGTCAACATGAATCTATTTGCTCCTCTTGGAATGTAAACACGAAAAGGGTTAAAGGATGAAAAAGCAGTAAAGATGTTTCCTGGAGAAAACAGCCCCACTCTGAACTAAAGAGAGATTTTTTCCAGTTTAGCCTTTCAATGAGAGTGGCAGCAATTGGCAGGAGAATCCCGTTTTTACAACTATGTTTTGAATGTATGAGGTACGTTGCTTAGCTACAAGACGCCAAGCCATGGCTGCGTGTTTTGATGGGCCCTGAATACTGTCGTGCTGATTCTTGAACATCCAGATGTCTTTTTCTAAATGGCTTGTTTTTTAGGCATGGAGTAAGTGTGTGAGGTACATTTTCCGACTTTGTTTACTAGCTGAGGCCACCTTGAACTTTGTGTCTTTCAGTCAACAGAATAATATTTGTAAATCATTTGTCAGCTGAATGCCTGTCCTCAGCTGTATGTAACTGTTTATGTATAGGTAGAAGCTACATTAGGCCTGCCTGTTGTGATACAAGTATCTAATATAATAATTATCTTTGTTCCAGAGTGACAATTACTTGGATGCTATTTTTTTACACCAAAAGAGGCTGTCTGAGAAGATAGTAGCTTTATTAGAGTTCCTCAGAAAAGAAGAATCCTGACAGAATTCAGCACTGTTGCTTCCTCCTCTTTGGTTGTCTTTACTTCTTTAAAGATAAATTAGTAACCATTGATAGACTAAGAGTGTGCTGGCAACTCTAATATTTTTGTTACGAAATTAGTACTGGCAGTTCAAATCATGCTCATCATCATTATTCATACTAGAAGTACTTCCCATGCAAAAAGATTTTTAGAAGGAAATTCACTAATTCTGAGTTAAAACAGCCACTTAATTTCAGTCATAATCTGCATTTAATTTGATAAGGGCTTTAAAACAATTATGCTGCAGATCATAGTAAATAGTGAATAAATACAAATGTGAGTTCAGTTTTGGGTGATACAGGCAACATGATAAAGTTATTTTAAGGGTCTGTATTGCTTATCAGTGATGGCAAGGGCCATGTACCTGTCCATTAGCTGCAGTGAGTTACTCTGTAACTGCAAGTAACGTGTCTGACCATTGTTATCAACTGTGTTGGAGATTGTGAAAACCTTCAGTGGACACAGAAATTATCTATCACTATATATTGCAGAAATTTAGTTGGGTTCCACAGTGATTATGCAAATTCCCAAAATCTGATACGGAGAAGTTTATTTTCCCAGGGGTCTCAGTCTCTCATTTTGGCCCATGATGGCCAGTAACAAATACGACAGAGGTCTGATTTGGCAGCAACAAAAAGTGATAATTTTCTGATATTTCTAAATCCTGTGAGAGCTCTCATTAAGCCAGTCTGGTCATAAGAACCTCAGACAGTACATGGGTCCCCTGCTGTTTGACTGCTCGGTCCTTGACAGCAGCTTTAAGTTTTTGGGCCGCACACATCCTCAGAGTATCCTCCATGGAATATGGTGGTGCAAGAATTCAATCAGCCACGTGAGTCCTCCACCCCATGCAGCAGGTAGGGAAGTGGCTGTGTGATGGGAAGGAGCAAGAGCTTGTAAAGCCCTCTTTCCCTGGAGATGAGCTCATTTGTTCTCAGTAGCAGTGAATTCAACAGTGCATTTAAAATTTAGTCTGTTTCAAACTTTTTTTTATTGTGAACAGTTCTCAGAAGCTGGAAGCAGGTTATCTTCAGCATTTTATGGGTGCAACAAAGTAATTGCCAGATTATTTGTCACAGTAGAAAAACGTATCAGACAAGACTTGCAAACTGAAGTTGAACTCACACTACTGTTTCTGAGGTCTAGCCTGCTCTGCAATTATCTTCTATAATTCATCCAATCTATTTCATTAGTGACCCTTAGTTAAATTTCAAGTGAACTATTGAATGCGTTTGGACAAAATCCAGCTCTCTTCCTTCCCCCCCCAGTTCTGAATCATATAAAGGTTAAAACAGATATTTTCACAGTAGATACAGACATTGAGAGGAAGAAAAAATACTTTACTAAGTGCCTGTTAGCATCATCCATGATAGTGCCATCATGACTGGTTCTAACAAAAAAGTTCATGCCAGAGTCAAAGGCTGCTGTCCTGCCTTTTTCTACATACTAATTATATGGGTCTTGTGTCTGTGATTTAGTTTAACTGTCCATCTGACAGTGCTATTGAAATTTAACAGTAAGCTTTATATTATCTCATCTCTATAGATGATAATTTCCTTGCATGGAGCCATGTTTTCTTTGGCTCTAATTCTTTCTTCCTTTTTTTTTTCTTTTCTCTATTATCATCTTCCCACAATTATTATCCAATAGTAGTAAAACACTGTACTAGTGGTCAATAGAATATATTTCAGTGTTATTGTTACTCTGAAGAAATTATAGTGTGATGTTTCTACCAGTTCCATGGTGTTTTCACCAATTTTGTTGCAAATCTAATACATTTAAATGATGTCCCTGGGGGAAATACAGTGGGACATAACTTGTAGAGGAGATACAGTATGATTCACACTGATCTAGAGACATGGTGTGGAGTTGCCCCACAAAGGAACTATGGGTTAGGCAGGCTAAATCACACATTCTTCCTTGTTCACCAGTCACCAGTGTCATAACTGAAACTTCTCCTCCCCATGCAGAGTCTGAATGTTTTATGTCCAATCTGTTAATATTTTTAAATAACCTGTGGTTTGCATAATACTGCTATGTTTTCTTTCTATGCTTTAGGGAAAAACCAATTTGTTAACCTGTACCTTCATAACATAATCCAATTTAGGCTCTATTTCTAAGACTTTGTTTCAGAGTGTCATCATGAGTACGTGTCCTACAGGGGAAGAATAAGAACATGCCTAAATATCCAGACTGGTGAGGAGGTTAGTTTAGCATGTGCTAAACTAAGTGCAAAAAGATGTCACACATACATTGGGTTTTCTTGAATTTCACCTTGCTTACTATTCAGAAAGACAGCTGTGTATATATGAGATTCATATGCCCAAACCTCAGGCCTCTATTTGTCATATGAACCCAAAAGGCAGCCAACCTCAATTTTTAAACTCAAGTACTGGAGAAGAATATGTGATTTTAGTTGTCAGGTATCACCATACTGGTTTTCCTTGAAAGGTAACCAGGCTTTGGCCATCCTCTCAAAACACGACTGAGGAGAAGGACAAAGCAGTCACCCAGTGAGTCTGATGGGAGTCCTTCCTCTCTCTTCACAGTGATGACCAGGACCTCTCCCTGGTGCCCTAACCTAGACGTCCCCATGAGAGAGACCCACCAGTGTCACATGAAGAGGACTTTTCACAGCAGTCTTTCTCCAGGGCAGCATTCCACTCTTTTGGCTTTTAAAGCCTCTCTTTTAAGTGTCATAGTAGTGGCTGAGGGTAAAATAGACCATGTCCTAAATACTTTGTTCACCCCTTAGCCCTTATTTCCAGTATACCTTTTGCAGTCTGTCAACTTCAGTCTTATGCTTCTTTTGCCTTGCAGACATCATGCCCTTCTTGGGTGATACCTGTAATCCTTTCTGTTTGGGTGAACCTCATTTCCCTCCACATGTGCCATTCCATGTGGCTGTGACATTAAAAAATGTTCACCCGCTTTGCAGAGGGGCACATGGGAGGGTGGATGTGTGTGTTCCAAGCACTGCCTCACCCCACCCTCCCTTTACACGGCTGTGGTGGGAATGCTGCTGCAGGAAGTTGGAAAGTAGAACTTAATTCCTTCCTCTGCTTGAGGGATTTTAGGTCTGTATCGCCCACCTCCCAGGAGAGGTCCTTAACCAGTAGGCCGTAAGCTGTTCCAGGTGTTAAGGAAACTTTCTGCCCTTCTGACCAAAGCTATGTCACTGTTTACTGAGTAACTCATATGGTGAGAACGAGTGGAATTGTGACCTGAAGCCACTGACTGGAGCGCACTGCTTAGAGCAAAGGGGTCTGCGTTCCTAAAGCATGGAAAGAGAACTGTTTCTGTAATTTATCACAGGACTGTTCAGTGTAAAATAGGGAAACAGGCTGAGAAATAGGGACCAAAACTGGGTCCCTTTGCTGAGCACTGTGAGTAGTAACAGCAGCCTGGGCCAGGAAAACCTTTGGCACAGGAGGAGCCACAACTCCCTGTGTGCACAGGCACGTGCAGACCTTCCCTGTAGACCATAGTCTAGTGTAGACCATACGGTGCTGTCCTAAGAAACATGCTTCTAATTGGCCTCATCCCTGAAAGGAATTTGAAGCTGGATCATGTTCTTACTGGGCAAAGGCTTTAGTTGATGAGCCATTGTAAAGAAACCAGAAGAACAAGTGAATAAACACACAGAGATGTAAAAGCTCTTCGCTGTGCTTTATGAGAAGGTGATGTGCAGCTCTGCCTGATAGAAAGCGTGATTCTGTGGGTTTTCTGTACTTCCAATTTGAGAAGGTCTGTAGGCTTAACTTCCCTTAGAGGCAAAGATGGAGAAACATGAAGCATCTCAAAACCAATCAAGCTTTAGTATAAGCAAAGTGCTAAGCTTCTCAGGACTGTGAAACTGGCACTTTGGGGTCTATAAGATCACAAACTGCAAGGCCTAGGGAGGGTAGATAACTCAAAGACTAGAGGACATGTTCTTCTCCATGTACAGTCCATCAAACTGTTCATGTTGGTGTTTACATCCTGGTTTGGATCTGGTCAGCAGGCTCTGACCTAATACCAGCTTTCACTAAACAGTTTTTGTTTGCTTTCTTTTAAGCATACTGGACAAATTTCAGGTAAAATAAATTCATTGCTCCAGCAGGATGTGGTGACAGTTATCTTCATTCACACAATGCCATATATACATGGCAGACAGCCAGCTGCTCTTGATGTATTTAGAATGCCAAGAAATCTTTGCCTCTAATAAGCTGTCTAATTAACTACTAGTCTTACGATGTACGGCTTAGTTTTGCTAAGTTGTTCTTTTGCCAAAGCTTAAGTCTCACCATCTATTGCCTCCTGCATAGCAAATGCATTTCCTAGTCATTCTTGTTTTGAAAATACTGTAATGGGGATCAAGGGCCAGACTGCATTGCTTCTTTAAAAACATCAAGAAGCTTCTTTGAAGCTTCTGTCACTGTATCAAGGAAATTGAGTATACAAGTCTGAGTAACTGATTAACTTTCTAATAGAAGCCAAACAGCAGAGTGAAATAATCATTGGAAGCTGATTTTAAGTATTCTGAGTCCCCTTTTTCCTGGTGCTTTAGCTGGAGTGAGGTGACCCACACAGATTTTTTAGATTGCATTATTACATTGGGGCCTATTTTTAGCAAAAAAATTGAAATATTTTCACGAGAAATAAAACCTTTTACTGTACTCCCAGAAACATTACTTCATAAAAGTTGTTGACTGCTTTCCTAGACTGCACAGGAAAAAGAATAATATAACTATTGAAGATGGTAACAAACAATCCATGGCCAGTGCAGCTACAGGAGGTTTAAGTCAAGAGAAGTTTTGCCATCAAGATTTAAATCAGAGAAGGTGTAAAAAGGCATGATTTTTCAATAACATCACTTGAAGTCATGCTGTTGGGAAGCTAGTATCACTGAGTTGATCCAATAGCAAACTTTTCAGAATATTTGTCTGAGAGATACCACTTCATAGGCTACAGTTTTGTTTATAGTATTGTGATGCTATGAATAGAAATATATTAAAGTTCAAATCATTTGGAGGCTAGAGAAGTAAAGAATAAATGAGATGAGTTAACAACATAACAGAGCTGAGCCTTCAGTAATCTGTCTAAATGATTATTGACAATGTCAGCATTAGCTGAAAAAAAGCATCCTCAGTGACTGAAGTTGGCAGGGAACATCAGGAAGCTCAACACATGCTCTGTGTTCAAAGCAGAGCCATTGCATGCCCTCGTCTAGCAGCAGATGAGCAACTCGTAAGCATCCCAGAAACAGCTTCGTAACAAAGAAGCTAATGCCAGAAAGTATTTCCTGTCCTTGTTTCCAAAATCCTTTACAAGCCACCTCTGCCACTTCCCAGCTGGGATTTGGTAGGTGACTGCGGTGTTCCCCATACGGCCTTGCTCAGAGTGCTGGAACAGCAGTGTGCATGTGGAAATGGGGCTGGCTGGAGGGAATGGGGCTTTACTGCATCACTGTCCACCACTTCCTGACCCCAGTGTGGTCACGCTCCTCTCTTCTCCTTTACGGCAACCGTTGCTCCCACACCATCTGAGGACAGCTGTTTCCCAGCTGTCCATGGGGAATTGGAGGAGCTAGGTAATTTTACAGTTTTCAGACTCACTCATTTCCTGCTGTGGGATTTCCTAGGACCAACCTCTAATACAACCCTAATGTCTAAGGAAGATGGTAACGCAATCCTGTGCATAGCTTTTGAAATGCTGAGGGTGAGATTACTAACCAGCCACGAGTTCAGAAGGGCTGCTTATGGTTAACATCCCTGTCATAATATTCCATGCTCCACATGTCCCGTCAGGAGTAACTCTAAGGAAGTTTATGAGATTGCCTGCTTAGAAAGATTATAGTCTTTTAATGATGCTTGTGTCATCAAATCCGGTGAATCATTGTGAGGTCTAGTTGTGTCTGCTGGTATAAATTCCCAGCCATATCATAGGCATAGCTGCTTCTTGTATGCAAATACAAGTAAATCATGCACTGGCGTAAGACATCTGTGTGCTGGTACAATTGTACCCACACTGGAAGCAGTACTGATGTAAGTATCTGCGTAATAATGACACCCAAATACAATGAAAGACCAGATGACATAGCATCAGCATGCAGAGACAAAGCCTGAATTAATGCATTTTATACTATTGTTGGCACTGTCAGCCTGAGAGCAGTCTAGACCTCCTCCAATAAGCTGCTTTGTGTCTAATTTATGTGCTTTTTGGTACTTGTGTAAGAATTTCAGTTCAACGGCTTGTGTGGATTCAGGTCAAATTGCACTATCACAGAATCACAGAATCAGTCAGGTTGGAAAAGACCTCCGAGACCATCGAGTCCACCCTTTGACCAAACACTACAATGTGTGAGACCAGAGCACTGAGTGTCAGGTCCAGTCTTTCCTTAAACACCACTGGGGATGGTGACTCCAGCACCTCTCTGAGTAGCCCATTCCAGTATCTATTCACCCTTTCTTTGAAGAATTTCTTCCTGATGTCCAACCTAAACCTGCCCTGGCACAGCTTGAGGTTGTTTCCTCGCATCCTGTCTCCGTTCTGAGACTCCTTTTCTTCTGGACAAACCCCAGGTCCCCCAGCTGCCCCTCATCAGACTTGTGCTCCATTGCCCTTCTCAGAACATGCTGTAGCACCTCGATGTCTTTCCNTGGTGACTCCAGCACCTCTCTGAGTAGCCCATTCCAGTATCTATTCACCCTTTCTTTGAAGAATTTCTTCCTGATGTCCAACCTAAACCTGCCCTGGCACAGCTTGAGGTTGTTTCCTCGCATCCTGTCTCCGTTCTGAGACTCCTTTTCTTCTGGACAAACCCCAGGTCCCCCAGCTGCCCCTCATCAGACTTGTGCTCCATTGCCCTTCTCAGAACATGCTGTAGCACCTCGATGTCTTTCCTGTAGTGAGGAGCCCAGAACTGGACACAGCAGTCAAAATGCAGCTTCAGCAATGCCAAATACAGGGGAAGTATCACTTTTTTAGTCCTGCTGGTCACNGCCCTGGCACAGCTTGAGGTTGTTTCCTCGCATCCTGTCTCCGTTCTGAGACTCCTTTTCTTCTGGACAAACCCCAGGTCCCCCAGCTGCCCCTCATCAGACTTGTGCTCCATTGCCCTTCTCAGAACATGCTGTAGCACCTCGATGTCTTTCCTGTAGTGAGGAGCCCAGAACTGGACACAGCAGTCAAAATGCAGCTTCAGCAATGCCAAATACAGGGGAAGTATCACTTTTTTAGTCCTGCTGGTCACACTATGTCTGATACAGGTCAGGATGCCACTGGCCTTGGTCACCTGGGCTCACACTGGCTCATGTTCAGCCACGGTCAGCCAGCACCTCCAGGTCCTTTTCTGCTGAACCACTTCCCAGACACTCTTTCTGCAGCCTGTAGTGCTGTAGTAGTATAAAAGTATCATACTTCCTATACAGCTTACATTCATTTATGGCGTTGTATTATATCCCCATTAAAAGATATTTTTATTGGTACTATGCTCATGCATTTTTTTCTGAGTTTACCTACAAGTGCTCCTGTTGGTAAACCACTTATAGTTTACATTTACGTAGAGTTTGCTTTATCTAAGATGTACCCTTAGACCAAAAGGGCCAGGTTCAGAAGTGATACATAAAGGGCTAAATGGATATGAACAGATGAAAAAGTAATAGGAGTTTAAAGACTGTGTTTTCTTTGTTGAATATGCCCCAGATATTTGCCATTATAGTAACATCATCTCACTTGGGGCCTCTTCCAACACTGGTTGAGAGCTGCTGAAAATGATACAAAGTTTATTTGCCTAAATACAGTGGAAAAATTTTGAATTTCTTTTAAAGTACTTAAAAATGGGCAACCCATAACCCATGCAGAGCCAGAGAAGGAGTCTAGGGAGATAATTGGATTCCAAGGAGGGGAGCCAGGGGGGTTAGAGAGAAAGTTATATTATCTGCCTTGCTACAGAATGGAAATTTTTCTTAAACCATGGATTACACCTGTAATTTGGAAATTGAAATACTTTTGAACTATATCTTTTCTCTTCTTGTGAGGCTGTTTTGTTCATTGATACTGCAGCATTTAAATCTTGGTATTAAGTAGCACCCAGAGTGCACTTACCAAAAAGAGTTCCCAGACACCTGGAAGACAGAACTGAGCCTGAAATTCTTCCTCCATATATGTAATATTACTGTGTAATTTTACCTTGAAATTTTTATTTTTTTTTCCCTCTTGAGGGAAAAAAAGCCCCAACTTTTTTGGTTTGGATCTGGTTGGTTTTTTATGAGATGCTCAGTCACAGTATCTGTGAGCTCGGTGTGTTTTTCTTTTACTTTAGTGGGGTTTGAATCCTGTGCATTTTCAAGTTTGCCTAACCTCTCATAATCAGTGAATGTTGGTCATACAATTCAAGCCTCGTACAAGATGTCTGTTATTCACATAGATTAATTACGAAAGGCTTCATAAAAGAAAGTCCTTACAAAAAGAGATGTGAAGGGAAGCAGAGAGTCTTAACAATGAGGGGGAGAAGGTAGTCTTTGATCATTTTGATAATAACATTTGATACTACTGTAATGCCTTGAAAATGACAATTTCATTCAACCACAATAAAATATTGAAGTGTTCCTACTTTTCCTTCTTATCCAAAAAAGCATATGTATGTACATTCAGACCAGTATTCTTCCCTCTGCTTCAACAGAAGCCCAGAAAAGTTACTGCTGATGATTAAAACACGATGTCTGGCCAAAGTTCCTTCCATCATGATCATTATCCTGAAAGAAAGAAGAAACCTAATGCTATCTGCATGCTTTTTGGTGGCACCCCATACCTCCGTGTAGGAGACGTTGGTTGAGTTGGACTAATTTTGGACTCTGTCATACCACTAACTCTTTAAGCAACGTCTGAGACTTGCTTAAATACTTGGTATATTGAGTAATAGACTATTAATCATTATGTTACCTGACAGATGTGAAATGAGGTTTCACATGTAATGGTCTCATTTCTTTGAAGTGCGAGTATGAGACTTGCCTTTGGAAGAGAAAGGTGATCTCTGGTTCAAGGACTGATCAGGAATCTGAAGCATTCTCTCTGTGCCTTTGTTTATCTTCTGTAAATAAAGAGGATATTCTATTTTTATTGTCAGTGAAGAAATGCTTCTACAGCATATTTTGAATACCTACCTCAATGCAAGTTTGAGCAGAAAGACAAGTAATAATTAGTTACAGAACATATCCAAATCCTGTTAAAGTCAATGAAAATACTCTCACTGACTTTACCAGGAGTGGAATTGGCTTTTCATGCTTTTAAACTGCAGTGATATCTTCAGCTAGAAGCTTATATTGATGTTTTTACCCACGTTCTGCTGTTCGCAAAGGGCTCACGCATGTAATCGGTTGTTACCTATGGGTGTAAAAATTCATTTTAATGATTTTTTTTTTTCCCCCTTTTCCTGGGCAGGATTTGTGTGGGCATCATTCATGTGATACGCTGGGAATGGCAGACGTTGGGACCATATGCTCTCCCGAGCGCAGCTGTGCAGTGATTGAAGATGACGGCCTCCACGCAGCTTTTACAGTGGCTCACGAAATTGGTATGCAGTGCCTTTTCTGTTCCCTTGCCAAATCAAACACTTGTAACAGCTGCATTAGTAACCAAAATACTTCGCAATTAATTCCAGATTTCCCCTGGTCCAGATACTCACTTGGGGATTAAGGCTGTATACATATGCACTTCAGGGTTAACTAATAAGGGATCAGAAGGCAAGTGAAGGCGCACAGTAGGTGTTTCCTTTCTGACAGTGTCGTTTCTAAGCAGTAGTTGAAGTGAAAATTCAAAGGCTGCTGCTACTGTTAGTGTCCAGAGATGTCAATAGATGTCCCTCCTGAGAAAGCATTTGGCCCATCTATTGTATACACAGTGGAAAATAATACATTTTTTAACTATTTGCATGCTCTACTGTTACAAAGCTTTTTTCCTTGGGACAGTGTATTACCTGCAGAGAAAGGCTTTCATGGAAAAAACCACCCATAATTCTAATATTTTTCTAACTTTATGGAAATTCCACCTTTATGGTGAAATGTGGTACTAATATGAATGCTGTAAGAAGTTAAATAGTATTTAGGTGACAAAGGTTTGGTCAAAAAACTTGTTTAATTTTGTTTCAGTTTCCACCTCAGTGCACAGCAATTAAATTAGGAGCCTTACATGTACCCTTCAAAAGGATTTAAGATAGAATTAGTGATACAAGAAAGTTTATGTTCTGGGATATTACGACTGTCATGCTATATTCCTTCAGAGAGACTGCTGCCATCTTGATTATGTTTAATTTACTGATGTTCTGTGAACTGTGTTCACTGGAAATACGTTTGCTATAAGGGCTATTCACTTCAGTGAGTGAACAGCCATTTAAAAGTGGAGAACATTCCTTCCACCACCACCCCCCCACCCCAGCATTCTTGGAAGGAAATAACAAGAAAAGGAGAACTTTCAGAGAGAGCCAATTGCTGAATTGCCTTGTCCCTCATGCCAAACCAAAGTAAAGTTTGCTTTGGGAGTATCATTGCAGTAGTTCAATTTTCAAGTAGCTAGCAGGTAGAGCCCAAGAGCTGCATGCCTTACATATACCTCTGGCTCAGCAAACAGAGGTCACCAAGTGTGTAAAAGCAGCTGGTGTGTCAGTGACCTGACTCTTCAGTAAGAAGTGAACCTAAACCTACTGCGCCTATGAAGCTACAAAGAAATTAGATCAGTAGTGGATGGAGAGGGGATCATGCGTTGCATGGAAACATAAAATACTGTGGCAGGATGAGTCTCCCAAACAGAAATTTTATTTTAATAAACAATAATGTAACTATAAAAGAAAAAAAAAAAACCTCTTAAATCATTCATTCAGAGCATTTGGAGATATATCAAATACAGACTCACATTGCATGTGTTCAGAGGCTTCAGACATGGATGCTGTGAAGCCAATGACCCATCACAAACCTGGTCATGAGCCTGGGACAAATAGATTGCAAACTGAGCCTGTCATTCAAAGGCCAGTCTGCTGGAGGGGCTGCTTGTATCTTCTTGGATGCAGAAGTGATGCCCACTGCTGAGAGTCAGTGGGCATTGGCGAGGTTGGCTGAGGAACCGTCTTGTGATGCCAGTGTATGTGGTGTGTGAAGAGGTGAGTAATGTCTCGACTACCATTGTATCAGCGATTTTTAAGCAGATTAAAAATGAATCAGTAAGATAGGGATGAGCAGTAAAGATACATATTGTTACCCTAATTTCACACAAAGAAAATATAATCGAAAGTGAATTATTTTTAGTGATCTAGAAGAACATTTTTGAAAAGAGCCATTTTCATACCCAGACATTTACAGGAATCTGTAAAAACTGTAATTTTCAATGCAAAAAAAGCATGAATTGAAATGAATAAATAAGTACCCTAATGGACTCAAAACCTCCAGTTTGAGGCTGTTTAAAATAACATCCTTTTTTTTTTTCTACTCACCAGAAGTTTTTAAGAAAGGAGGGGTGTCAGGTCACAGAATATTCTTTGTGTGTGTGGCCTGAAGTGGGAGAAGTTGAGAAGAAAACACAGCTAAAATTGCTTGAGTACTTAAATAAAAGGTCAAAAAAGGATGAAAAATAAAAGTGTGGCATGGATACCCTTTATTTAAGCACTTTGGGGAAAACCTTGTTTTATTTTATTTGGAGACCAGATTTCTTCCTACAATCCAGAAATCTCAAAGTTCCCCCTGTGCTGTGGGCAGGGTGTAGCTTTAATGTTACAGTGGCTTAGTTACTCAGTAGAATTCACATGGCAACATAAGTGATGCTCTGCAAATCAGAGGGATTCTAAGGGCTCTACCTCTCTGTCAACAGGAAGATCAAGGTGAGCCACTAAGTGAAATCAGAGTCATTCTCTGCAGTATTTTAAGTAACCCTGCTGCATGTGCATGGGGAGCAGATGCAGCATCATTAACGTGGACTCAATCTGCAGAACGGCTGTGTGTCCTCACTTTAACTTCCAAGGGAACCTAAGTGCTCTTGTTTCCTCTCTGAAGGATCGAAGAGCATTTTTCAGGATCAGATTCTTTCTCTGGAAGGCAACCAAAGTAAATTGAACTGCAGCTCTACCAAGCAGGACAATGCACAGCCCAGGGGCTCTGGTTGTATTCGTGCATAGGAAGCCAAAAAGCAGCCTGCCACAGAGTAAAGCCTGCTGCTTCTGTTGCCAGGTTATCTACTACATTATGTGTAAGATGTTTTATTTCTTTCAGCTAAAATAGATGGATTTTGACCAGTGGTTTTTGAGGGGAAGAGTATGAATGAGCAGCAAACCATGCAAAATTTCCAAAGGCCTATAAAGGAGAGTACAGAAAGAAATAGATGCAACCAAATTCTTAGTCCAGCTGATTATCTGACACTAAGAGGTGGAGATCTGTATTTAAAGTTTGATGAGGTAGGACCTGAATCTTGTCCTGTTTGTGTGTAGGGAAATCAGTAATAGTTTGTTTCCAATATCAAATGCAAAAAAATGACAATAATGTAACAAAACACAGTGGGAAACCTGGTAACCTTGAATGTGATAATCCAATTTCTGCTCAGAATAAAGGGAAGCAGTGCTAACACCATAAATGTTATTTTAAAATCATAGCCTGTCAACACATCCAGCTACTAATAGTAAATCCATATATGGCTGGTCTTTAGCAGAGGACATGCTGCTGTCAGGTTGGACAGCACTAGCTTTGTTTTCACAAAAATAGTCTTCTGGATTCATGCCTGAAATCATCAGTTCATCACCATGTTGTGGCATATGGGTGCCTTTTTTTTAACTTTTAGCAGTTCCTTCAGCTACACCTCCATAGCTTTGCAGAGCTATCTGAGCTAACTTAGGCACAGTATTCTCCAAGTCTTTGTTATCATCAGCCGACTGTCTGTAAAAAATGGTGCTTCCTTACCTCATGCACTGCTCTGCTTCATGGGGACATATGGAGAAAAGCATTGAAGAACCTATTATTGTTCATAATCTCAACACTTATTTTATATTTCCTAGGGCAGCACTAGCATATTGCTTCTCCATATATCCCTTATTAAAATAACCATCAGGAAACAAAAGTATCTAGATTCTCAGTCCAATACCCTGGACTTTTGGGTTGGTGATTTGTTGCTTTTACAGTGTTGAATTATAAGCCAGCCTTTGAATCTCCTGCAGATAAGCATGATCCAACATCACCAACAGACACAATCAGTTTGCAGTTACATTTAACATATTTTGTGATGGGATATTTTCCATGTTTAGTGGCCTGGTGGTGCATTTTGAGGTGCAGTCATGGCCAGAAGTTTCTGCTGACTGGATCTTCTTATGCTGGAGTCCTGCATGCTTTGGTACAGACAGACCACCATCCTAAACAGTTTGTCAAATATGCAAAAAGCAAAACGAGAAGAGTTCAAGAGGACACAACTGGAGCTACTGCTTGTTTTATCAATAGGTAATTTCCCCAAATCACAAAGGAATACTCAAGGAAAGCCAAGGATTAAATTTGTTTCTTGAGTTTTGATCTAATCCTTAAATACAAAAACATCCTTCCTGCAGTCTTCAAGCAGGCAAAGCTCCAGTTTAGTTCAGTGAGTGTTACATGGATCTAATAGTTTAAGTTATATGTATCTTTGTTCTTTTCATCAATTTTGAAAAACTTTTTTCTTTTAGAGGAGGCAGTACAGAGAAAGTGCTGCATTTTGCTCAGTAATAATGTCCATTTGACCTTTTGCAATGGTCCTATTCCTCTGTTGCACAAACACTCTGGCATGCTATTACTCCTCCTGTCCTCCTGAGTAATATAGTTTACTGATGTTCTTTCCAAGTATTTTATTTTTAGGATATAGCTTTAGTATTGCTACGTGGAACTAATTAAATCTTTATTCATTAGTTTTCTTTTATCTTTTACATGTGACTTTAGAGAAGGGAAGGCCAAAGGGTGGGATTAAGCAGCCTTCAAATACGTTAAAAAAATCGTTGCAAAAATTTACGTAATAAATTATTCTTTGTGTCCATCTGGGACAGCAGCAGGGGTAATGGCCTTAAAATTGCAGCAAGGGAGACTTACTTTAAGCATTAGCCAAAATCTAGTCAGGACAGTTAAGGGCAGAAATGAATTGCTGGGGGAGGCTGTGAAATGTGCATTACTGGAGGTTCACAGGAGTAAAATAGCTGTGTCTTAGGGGACGATGATCCTACCCACAGGCAGAGGGGTGCACAAGATGCCTTTTCAAGATCTCTGCTGAGCTTTGTTTTCTGTAGTTATGTGAAGTTATCACAACTTCCTCCGCAGCTGTACTGTGTAATGCCTAAAATCAAGGAATTGTACAGAAACTGAAACTAGGAAATCACAGAATCGTAGAATGGTTGGGGTTGGAAGGGACCTTAAAGGTCATCTAGTTACAGCCACCCTGCCATGGACAGGAACACCTTCCGCTAGCCCAGGTTGCTCCAAGCCCCATCCAGTCTGGCCTTGGACACTTCCAGGGATGGACAGCCACAGCTTCTCTGGGCAACCTGTGCCAGTGCCTGCCCACCCTCACAGGGAAGAATTTCTTCCATAGATAAAATAATGTGTTTAATACCAAATCTTTTTCAGCATTTGCCACCGCTGAGGACAAAACTGTCATGAGCAGTGTCAGAAAAATGTAGTGCTTTATTAGGGAGCACAGTTTTCTGTAAATAAGCCATTTTAGAAGTGAAATATCACTTCTGGCATCTCTGCTTGGGTGGTTCACTGACATACATCAAAATACCATTTTGCTGAATTCTGAGGGGATTGAAGTTATTTATTCAGAGCCTGAGCCTGTGTTTGAGTTGCAGGCCTGTGTGGAAAGAACATGTGTAACCTTTACAGCAAATTACAATTCAGTAAAAAATGAAACTGGGAACAATGTGTATGATACTTACATAGTAGTATTGCTTTTGATGTCAGTAGAACAGTCAAAAAATATTCCCATTCCATACTTTACCACGTGCTCATTTTGTGTACACTCAAAAGTAACTAAATACAGTAATCTTTTCTTTTCCACTGTTGAACATGTAGCCCTTTGATTTCAAGGCTGTCAAGATAAAGCAGATAAAGACAAGCTTCAGACTTGACAGCTACAAAAATTTTATAGCCTTTCATTTAGAGGGGGATACATTGCCAAGGGCACAGAATCTCATAGCCACATGAAAAAACGGTGTCTGACTCTTGTATTATGTTTCCTTCATGACAGATGAAGTTTAGGTAAATATGTATGTAATCATGCTGCTTTAAAACAACAAAAAAGAGAGAGTACACTCATCCAAATTTTCTCTGATGGCATACATCAGGAAAATTGCTTGATTCCTTCTCTTTGAACCTTTTTGAAACTTCTATTAACTTCTGCTTGCAAAAGCTCTTGAATTAAGTCTTCATGAATGTATCCCCTTTGATTAAGAGAAAAGATGGGCAGTGAAAGCTAAGCCTTCACAAGAGGTGAAGGTAGGGCAGAAAATTGAGCTGATGCTTCAAAAAGCAAACACCAGCTGTATAAAAGGTTGCTGGTTGTAAAAATTCTTGGCTTGCCCAACAATATTTTTATTAACTTGTAATATTATATAAAATATATAATTGTTCCACCTGCAGCAGGCACAGTGCTTAAAGCAAACCTTATTTGATGAAGGCGAGACAGTTTGTATGGACAGATGGAAGGGGGAAATTGATATCCTGTAGAAAAATAAAATCCTCAGATTCTGAATATGCCTGAGCTTTTTTTTTTTTTTTTTTTTCTTATCTACCATGTGCTTTTAAGCCTGAGTAGATTTGGGATCTCTGCCTTCATAATGCCTGTAAGGTGGTTGTGACAGAATAGTGAGGAGATGGAGGGCCAAGTTCTCAGCCAGAGGCTTCAGGAAGCGACTCAGACAGAGCACTAACATTGCCCCAGTTTTCAGAGGTTTTCTGGAGTTGTGCTGATCTCTGTGTACATGTAACCTCATGAAGAATTAGATTAAACAAAGCTATGTTTTGAGAAGCTGCTATGGATCCTGAACGTCATAACTTAAAGCCAGATATGTAGAGTGAAATATCAGTATCTCTGCAACTGTAAAGGAGTTGAGAATAAAACATATTTTGTCTAATGTTTCAGAACACTCTTTATCAAAAAATATGTCAAGGACATGGCTTAGTGGTGGACTTGGCAGCATTAGGTTTACGGTGGTACTCAGTGGTCTTAAGGGCCTTTTCCAACCTAAGTGATTCTATGATCCTAGAAGAAGTTCAGTGTTCAGCCTGGATCCCCAGTCTTCCAGGCTGCAGGGTAAAGTTGTGATTGCTTTCCTCCTTAGCAGGCAGATACTACCAATATGACTATGTAGTTTATGTGGAGAAGGTACTTCTAGTACAGACAGGAAGGCAGAGTTACCCGATAAACAGGCAATGCAGTTTTTACCTTTCTGCACCTTATACTCCCCTGGAGTTTGTTCATTTACCATGAGCTGCCATGAATTATATTCTTTGCAAATTACTCTGAGTTGAACAGGTGTGAAATAGGTCTCCCACTTTTTCATTAAAATTAATATTTATCTTCTACATGCCCCATTAATTAGCGCAGCAGATGTAGTGTGGACCTCCAGGACCACATCTTTTTGATGATTATTTGATCTTTGTGGACATAGTGGTCTTTGATTGCCTCATCTTCCTTGCCTGGGCAGAATATTGCCTGCAAATTGCCTGTCTGACGGGGTGATGTATCTGTGATCTCCCACAGAAGTCTGTTATAACAAGTCATTCCAGCACAAGTTTGTTTTGTGTAAAGTCTGCAGCACTAGTGTATGAATGTCTGATTGTGGCTTTTTTTTATGTCTACTCCTGAAAAGAAGCTGCACTTCAGACTATTGTTTCATTCAGTCTGAAGAACTCTTTTAAGCCAGAAATATTAAAAACTGTCCCTGGGCTGGAGATTTAAAAGACACAGTGATTTTTTAATTCCTTTTTGTTTCATAAGTGATTGATAGCAGTCAAATAAAAGAAAATTGGGAGGAAAGTTCAAGGATGGAGAAAGAGGCATAGCTAGTTTTGTATTCTATGCAATTTTTTTGTAAGCTTGTGTAATTCAAATCACTTCTGTTCTATTAAAAAAACCAACTTTCATAATTGTTATTGCTTAGGTCCATAATTTTTTGTGCAAAATTCCTATGAATTCCAGAGGATTTCTAAGCTATATCAGTATGTTCTTAACAAGGAATCACGTACTCACACAAGTTAGAAAACAGTACATGTGAAAAGAAATGATTTTATTTTGAAAGAGTTTCCACGTTCAATCTTTGTTTACCAAAGGAGAGAGCAGGAGGCTAATGCAGAAGATATGGGCCGGTGATTAGACCAAGGAATGTTGAGCCAGGAGCTTCCTGAATCCTGATCCCCTGAGAGCCAGTGACTCACTGGGTAACCTTGGGCAAATCACTTGACCTTCTTTTGTACCCCAGTCATCCCAACTGAAAATTAGGTGAAAGGCATGACCTCACTGGAAAACACATGCTTCATCAGAGCTGAGCTTTTCTAAGAAAACAAATTACAATGCCTGCAGCATTTTTGAGCATGCTGTGTCACTTTGCATGTGTCCTGTGGTCAGATTGAGTGCAAAAGCTGTACTTTGCCATGCTGTTCAGTTCAAGCACTAGAGATCAGTGTATGTCCATAAACAAGATTGTTGGCTTTTTTTCAGGAAAGCCACCATGATTTGTGCTTTAGCAAAAGCTGGGGTTTGCTTGCTTACATTGTGGACACTTTGTTTGCTTGCTCCTTATGCTTGAGAAAAATTAAAATTAATGAGATTAGTGTAATTTTGCATGCTGTTCACTCAGACACCCTCTACAGATAGTCTAGAACTATACATTAAGAAAAATCAGAAATATCAAAACTTCAAGAAGCATTTGGACAACACTCTCAGCCACCATGGTGTGATTCTTGGGACTCTTCTGTGCAGGGCCAGGAGCTGGACTTTACTGGCCCTCATTGGTCCCTTCCAGGTCAGGATATTCTGTGATTCTGTGATTCTCTTTTGCTTCCCAGTGCTCTTGGGAACAAGATAGCTGCAGTCCAGTGTGCTCAACCACACATCCAGCACAGCTCTGATGCACTCCTGATTTCCTTGCAGAGCTCTTTGTGTCCTGATACTTAGGATTGAAGTTCTGACTGACTTGTCATAATTCCTTTGGAGTATTCCCACCTTATATTAGGAGTATACACCCCATTCCTACATGGCATAAGAATTCTTTTTGAACCCACTGCAGGTATTATTTCCTGTTGGACTGTGGCAAGTGTTGGCCTTCAGTAGTATTGGAGTAGGGAAGCCTATGCAGTGCCTATGCAGGAACGCAGACAGTGCAGGTGAACTGGGATCCAGGGGCTGATGCCTGCTGTTGGCTCCTCTTGCTTCAGAATCTAAGCCATGCCAAGAGCCCCTTGCAGATGATGTTCCAAAATATACTCGAGTCCGAAGCCTGCAGGTTGCTGTCATACCACTTTCAGCAGTGTACTGAAGTAGTTACACTTTGTCTCCCATCAAGGGCAGAAGGAGGGCTGTGAGAAAAGGGTATCAGTCCATTGAAGTGGTTGGTCTTTTGTCGGTTTGGGACAGAACCATTTCACAAGAAGGCTAAGTGCTCCTCAATTCCATGAGGACAAACCCTGCCTCCTCGCCATCTGTTTCTTTCATCATTTTGTGCATTCCTACAGCATAACTTAACTAAACACCATCCTGCTGGTAAAATTATATTATGTCATTTTCACCCAGTGGGAACTGTCAACACCAGTAAGATGCTTCATTAAGTAGAAAACATCAGATGATCTACTAAGCCATTCTCAAATCAGTCATCATTTTACACAGCTGCTGGGAGTCCTTTCTCTTTTTTCAATAGCCTAGTTTGACGTTCGTAGTAGTACAAAATGGTGTGGTGCTAAAATTGGCATTCTTTTTAAAAGCCTTCTTTACAAGATCTGTATTCCTTAAGTCTGCTTTTGTCCAAAGCATTCTTGGGAGTTCTGCTTACATACAGGATCACTTGAAGGATCACCTGTAACCTTCTTGCTCAAGTTCTTATGTAGGGAAGCACCCCAACAGTACTTGCCAGAAACCACCCTAAAGTCCTGAGCAATATGTGATAATAACCACATGTTCATGCATGCAAGGGGTGGTGGGGAAGAGACTTCTTGAAGTAGGAATGGAAGTGTCCCTTCTTTAATACTGGAATGCACAAGGAGGAAGGGCCCAGGTGTTGAAATAGTTTGTCATTCTCAGTTCTGTGCTAAAAAGAGCATAACTTAGCTAGGCACTATTTAGAGATCAGAGAGCCCTTTGATATTTTGAATTTTGATTCCTTTTAATGAAATGCAAAACCAGCTTTAAGCGTCATTGGAAGTTTTTCATATGCTCTCATGATCTTTAAGTCTGGTCAGGATGCCTTAAAAGGCAAAGTTAGGACAGAGACAAATTTAGATTGGGATAAGAATTAGGATTTTTAGTTTCCATTAAATCGTTGGAAAGTTGCATTCGTGGTGTTTGTAAGCATGCAAAATTAACTGGCAAATCATTTTAACTGGCAAATCAGTATGGAGAGCTAAAATCCATATATTTAATGCTATGAACAGTTATTATCCTCATTAACGTCAGTGGTGGCTGATTTAGAAGCTGACAATCAGAATTATGTATTTTGGAAATTATTCGCTACTTACTGCTTCTTTCCTTGTCAGGAGTTTTTTAGAATTATTTTTGAAACTTTTAAACGTAACAAGAGAGATTCACAAATACTTTGAGAAGCTTCTCCTCAAAAAGCTGAAGTCTGCCAAGTAAGTGTCTTAGTTCTCATCATGCATTAGAACAATGGCCTGATTTAATATGACAAAGTAGAGGCTGTTAATGAGGTGTGTCCTCAGTTCACCCCATTTTTCACTGTAAAGTATAGAAGTTATGCTGCACTCTAATTAAAGGTGAAGCCAGTGCTTGACACTTTCCAGAAGACGACCCTATTTCAGATTCCTGTGCTTTTGCCAGAGTATTTGGGATGAAATGTTCTGTGCTGAATAGTTGCCTGAGAAGCATTTAATGTTACTTATTTACTCTGAACTTCATCACAGAGACTGTCCAGCGTTTTCTAAGAGGGAGACTAAATTGTAATCAGGTTATGAAAAAATTTTCAATATCCCTGCTCAAAGTGAAGAACTTGAAATTTGGCTTCAAGCTTCCTCATATCTGAAGAATTTTTTTTTTTTTTTTTTGTCTATATGAAGGAGCAAAAAGAAAGGAAGGAGAACAATTTTGATCCACAATTCAGCAGTTTCATTCTCTGCAGTCAGTGTGTTTCTCAGAGCTGAGAGGGAAGGAAACTAAACCATCTTCAGGATGGCAAGCTGGAGCAAGATAAAGCACAGTGTACTGCCTGTCCTGCTCCAGGGGCATTCACGTTGCTTGGCTGTAGGATTTCCAGTTTGGTGTGGTGGGATCACATTGCTCTGGCAGTAGGTAGTCTAAGCTGAAATTGCTTACAGATTGCCCTGCAGGAGGAGCTGGGGTTGAAAAGCACATGTAGGAAAGGCAGAGAGGCCTTTTCAGAACTACAGAACATCGAAAGAGTGCACTAGGTAGCAGACGAACTCAGAGGTGCCCACGTTGTGGATTCGGAAGCATCAGCATTAATGGGATTGTGAATATGTGCCTTGTATTAAGTCTTAATTATGTGCTCACATGGACAGTCCTTATATAAAGTGAACAGTTCTGAAAGGTGAAGTACAGTTATGCAAGAAAGGGATTTTTGTAGAAAGCAAAATTCTGTCTTAAATGGGTGGACTGTTGCAGAGTGGTATCAAAGGCTGTTAAGAAACTTGAATTCTGCCTGAGAAGACTGAATGCTTCATATCACAGAGTTCTGGGTAGTTCTGCGTGGTGCACAGTGTTGAGCACTTTGAAAAATTAAGTTCTCAAGTTGCTGGTTTGCACTCAACTGTCATTCATATCCTACACTGAACATGTGTTGTGTGCCATGTGATGTTGTTCAGCCAAACTCTTCAATCAATCCTCCAGGTTTTTTTTATTCACTAAGAGCTGTTTACTACCAAGCTGATGACTTAGAAATGAAACTCCTTTTCCACTGAGAGAGCCTCATTACCTTATTTCACAAGCATGCTGCAGTGAAGTAATTTCTACAACTATGAGTACTCTTGGGACAGTAAATTACAAAAGCATAAAAAAGCAATTCTTTTGAGCATACAAGTTGTCTCAGAGAAGATTCCTCTGTGAAGATTGGCATTTTCTTGCTGGCTGGGCTAATTTTTTGCAAATACTTCTGTTCAATTGATTGGTAGTATGTGCATATTGAAGTGAACAGATTCAAGTTAAATGTAAGAGAGTGGCTGAAACTCCGAACATCTCTGCAAAGCAGAGTGTGGGTGGTCCTGTTTTAAATGAGAGGCTGAGCTGCATATTGAGGGTCCATCAACAAAAGCCAGGGGATAGGCCTGAAGCCCTCTCCTGCTTAGGTTAGCAGAACACCAGTGAAACATGCTATGAGGAGTTATTTAATGTCAGCAGAAAATGGTTCTAGTTATATTACTACTAGGCATGTGTTGAGGTTCATTAACCTGTCAGTTCTGCCCACATCCTCAGCTGTGAGGTGTGACCTGGTGCTCCTCAGTGCTTTAGCATGAATACGAGCTCAGCAATAACACGGCGTAGAACAGCAGCCAAAAATACCGTCAACTTTGCGTTTCCTGAAGACGCTCAGTGTCGCTGTCCGGGACTTTGGCAAAGTCAGAGGCAGTCCTCCTTGGCACAGTAGCTGCTGATGCATCAAACCCTCAGCCTGTGACACTTCCACAGAATTTGCTCTGTAGGTTAGAAGTGATGCACTGAATATTTGGTTACCTTGTCAGAGAAATCCATCAATCTGACATAATAATCTTAGTAGTGAATTATTTTGCTCAGTATCAGCATTTGTCTTAAATAAAACGAAATTGTCATCTCTTCAGAGTACACTTTTATGTATTGCTGTATCAGACTGAAACTTGATGTGTACCTACTGATATTCAGCTGTGTCTCACTGCAGTGTAAAAATAGCATTGTCTGTCATATGTAGTGAGTATTGCCTAAGGAAGGTGGGTTTACCTACCTGAGAAAAATAAGCCAAATTCTTGCATATAAAAAACACCAAAAAGTAGACATGCTTTTGGTGTGAAAGTTTGATTCATTATGTTTTTGCAGCAATGTACTTATGATATAGCATTGCAGTAGCAATTAGCAACAGTAGTAACAGGGCAAGGAGTATTAACTCCCATGAGTATTAACCCAGGTCCCTTGAATAAATTCCTACTTGTATTTATTAGGCATTACAGGGCCTTTTAATTCAAAATAGAAGCTCTGTTTGAATGATGTTGGTAAATGTGTGCACCTCAGGGGAAGAGTGAAAAAAGATAAATGCCCTCTTCATTCTCCTTCCCACGTCCCTTCCAGTGAGGATTCAGTAGCTGCAGAAGACAGGCTGGCTCTTCTCAGGCCTCACTGCTACAACTGGGACTGACAGATCAAGGTCCTCTTGGCACCTTTCCTGTAGCTCCATCCTCTGGTCAGGAACCCAGTGTGTAAGTAAGGCTGCCAGATGATACCTTGGCTTCTTTCACAGAATAGAAACCCTGGTTTCTGACCTCCTGTAGCCTTAACAGAGTCTTCTGGTCTGACAGTTACTTTCCTAATCTCAGATAGAGCTTGCCAGTGAGTACTGCCTCCACCTGTTTCCTCCAGAGTTTTCTCCCAAAGCAGATGAAAACAACACAACAGCAAGTTTGTAGAAGAAAAATGGGTAGAATGTGCTGATTTTCTTCTTTTTCAGTCTGTGCTATAGTTATTGTTACTATTCTCATTCCTGTGACTGTGGATATCAAGATATGTTTTCCTGCCATCAGCGTCCCTACTTGTGTCCTCTTACAGCCAGTCTACAGCAGTTATGCCAGAACATGAAGCTGCAAGGCTTTTAGTAATTGCAGAATACTACAATATGCCTCTTTCAGGGCATTAGATTTATTTCTCTGCAGTGGCTTTGATGGGTGATCTTTTTCCTTATTATTAAAGCACTCTTGGTCTAGCCCTGGATGTCAGATTAATCATCCCCTGGCCTAGGCTGAAGACTGTGTTAGGATCAGGCTTGAGTTCTCTGCAGCTTTATTCCCATTTGTTCCCATTTGTTCTTCTACCTCTTGGATAATAAGTTGGCTGTGAAATTATCTAGTATGGGCAAGGAAATTAAAGTTAAATCTGATGTTTGCAGAGCGAACAGAGTGTGTTACTTTCAGTCTATTATTTTTGCCCAGAGGGGAGAGAAGATGTGTATCACTGATCTGCAGGAAAGGTTCATAGAATCCTAGAATAACCTGAGCTGGAAGGGACCCAGAAGGATCATCAAAGTCCAGCTCTTGGCCCTGCACAGAACAGCCCCAACAATCCCTTCACGTGCCTTAGAGCATTGTCCAAACACTTCTTGAACTCTGGCAGCTTGGAGCTGTCACACTTACAAGAACTTGTGTTGCACTGGACTGAACTCCCCTGGGCATAAAGGATTTTTGCAGGTTCCATCATCTGTTTCTTTGTGTGCACATTATTTTGTGTTTCTGAAGTATAAATATCCAGTACCATATACATTTATAAGTGAAATCCAGCAAAACTTAAACCCTAATCAAAACAAACTAAAAAAACACCCTCACAAAAAACAAGATTGTACATGAAAGAGAATGAAAACATTATTTAGATTGCTTCATTATTTTATATTATAGAGGGTACTTGCACTTAAGCAAGGTGTGCACTCAAAGAATTTTTTGAAGACTCTATCTAAGAGATTCTTTGCATCATAAATACTTTGATTTTTGTCCATTTAAAAAGATATTTTAGCACCTTTCTAGGTCCACGCAGAACGTCTTTAAAGAGTAAAGTATTAGTCTTTCTTGCTGAAGATGATATGGAAAAACAGTAAGAACTAAATTGTTGACTAATATAATAATAATACAGTTCCCTTCAGCCTCCATCAGTTACTACAGTTCAGTGACATGTCAGCTGATGGCATTATCTCTTTGGTGTATGTAATGGTGTAATCTGTCACAGCTTCTTTGGCTTTCTCTTTGAACAGAGGTACCACATTTCAAGTGCCCTGCTTTGGGCTGCTCTTCAGAATTTGAGAGTGAATTATACAATTCATTTTGCCATGACTCTGAGCTCCAGCTGGTAAATTTAGTTATATATAGTCATAATTGTTTTATTTGTTTCATATCTATAGGGCACTTACTTGGGCTTTCCCATGATGACTCCAAGTTTTGTGAGGAGAACTTTGGCTCCATGGAAGACAAGCGCCTGATGTCCTCCATTCTGACCAGCATTGATGCTTCAAAGCCCTGGTCCAAATGCACTTCAGCAACTATTACAGAATTTTTTGATGATGGTCATGGTATGTATTATCACACCTTGTGTCAGCTACGTCTTGGTTTTTACTGTGATCTGTTTTTTTAAATAAGAACATTTTATGGCAGTTTGTTCACTCGTTGGTCATCTTCAAGACTATCTTTGAAGTGTTTGCAAAGCTAGGCTACAATCTAAAAGACTGAGAGAGTCTCACCCTCCCTTCAGTGGTTCTTCTAGTGCAAAAGAAAATACAGAGTTGGTGGAGTGTATGTTGGCCATACTTTGGTTTGGAAAATGGAGAGTTTTACTTAAAAGTGTGAAATTAGTCTTGTCTTCCCAAATGCCACAGATATGAGCTCAGAGGGTCCTTGAATCAGAGGACACAAGGAAAGGGCTTTTTCCTCACAGAAATTAAAACGGATGATATGGTCTACCTAGAGTTAGACTATAGGGATGAGCTCTTGTTGCCATTAATGACATTTATTATGTTTATAATGCTGTTATATTTTTAATGCCATTGTATTTACTATGTTTATGTAGAGGGGATGCAGCAAGAAGTAAGACTCCTCTGTGCTGTATATGGTAAAAGGCAACTTCTGCCCCAGGAGCTTACCTTCCAAAGTCATATAATTATTATTTGTTAAATATGAAATTTGCTCTTTAGAGAGTAAGTGTAAAACTTTCATTTTCCAATGGTAGAAATAAAAAAGCATAGTCTTCACTCTTTAATGAATTTTAAAGTCTTCACTATGCTCCCAAAGCAGCAGCAGTTCTTAAACAAACCACTGAAATTCCAAAATGCTGAGATAAAAATGACATAATTGAGTGAATAGATCAAGTTGTTATGGTAACTGAAATGCTTATGGATAAAAACTATGGTATGCTTGCTGTATGTAAAGATTTGCTCTTAAATATTCTGTCGGTTGATTTCAGTGCTCTCTGAAATATTTTCTCCTGTTTTTCTCGATTGGAGAATGACTTAATGTTTTGTCGCAGTTTTATTAGATCCATTAATCTGTGCTGTCCTGTTTTATGGTCCATATTGCTCTGGCATTGACTTAATATTACCAAGTTAGTTTCCACATACAAAGAGAACTTTCCCTTTTGAGTTTAGTTATGAGATACAGTGTGGTTCGCTGGGGTAAAAAAAGGGACCTCTCCCACCATCCATGAAGCCTCTTAGAGAGCAAAAGGAACTCTGAACTATGTTTCCTCTTCTGTTCCTCACCTGCTGCAGGCAAGTAGAAAGGTTGTTCTCAATTTTTCCTTAAAGATCATCTAATTCCAACCTCCTGTCATGGGCAGAGACATCTTTCACCCACCCAACTTTTCACAAAGTCATGTAGTCTTTGCTGCATGTAAAGGACTTAGAATCTGTCAGTCTGTTAAGGAATGTGTTAGGGTACGTTGCCCTTTCTAAAACTCATGAGTAGTTTTTGCTCAGGTATGTAGTCTTGAAGAGTTATTCATATGATGAAATAATGAATAGAAAATTTGAACCTCTCATCATAGAGGTCCGTAGTCCTCTGAGAATTAATTTTATTACTGATGCTATTGGTATGATTTCAAATACACCATGTTTAGGGAATCTCTTTTCTTGATAGATTAGCGCTTCAGAGACCTTTTCTGAGTAACAGTCTTCTTTTCTGTTGAATTTTATAACTTTGCAGTTATTTATTTTAAATCAAAGATCAGCCTTAACAGAATGCAAACGCTTTCCATGAATTAAAAATGGAAGTCAGTTATTTAAATTGCACTCTCTTCAAATTATTGTGCTGAAAGGATAAAGTTTTTTTAGGAAGGGATCTTCCAGTTTTATTTTCTTCTCCCAGACAGTGAATTAACCCATAGCTCCATAATTCCCGTTTGTAATGCATGTTGAGTGTACCAGAAACCACAAGAGCCTGGTAGAGCAATGCTGCTTTTCTGACTGCTTTGTGCTGATAATGAAACAGTGCAAACATTCCATAGTTCTGTTTCCTTCAAATTAAATATATGTCTGCTTTTTGGGTTTTTTTTAGGTGTGGCAGATGTACTGTCACATAGTTTCAGTGTTTCTTCCTTTTTGTTTTCAAGAAGGAGCTCCCCTCCAATCTTGCCGTAAAAAGAAGAAAATCCCATCTATTTCAAGTGCTGCTAGGGAGAGGAAACAACCTTCACTCATTTGGGTGTAATTTCAAGAAGTGCAGCAGGCACAGCATAGATCTCAGTGGGCATGAGCATATGAATTGTGCTTTGGGATGACAAACAGGGTATGGCAGCATTGGCGTGATGAAATAAAATACATCTGCTCCTTCTTATGGGTAAGCAAAATGAAATGTGAATGAGGTCCAGAAGCTTGGATCTGTGAGCAATATTGTATTACAAATGAACAGTCAGTATCTTACCAAAGCTTTAAGTAAGCTTCCTGTGTAGATTTAGATATTCACCCTCTACTGATGTAATAGAAAAAATTACAGTCTTGACTCTCTAATTCCTTGGCATCATTTTGTCAAATATTCATATTCCTGTTTTCTAAATTTGAAGAGTGATGTTATTCTTCAATTATTCTTATAAAACATGGGTACTTACTATGTAGGCAGCTGCTCCTGAACTGGGTATTGAAGTTCCCATCATTGTGCAGAGGGCTCTAATCAATGGCATCAGCAACACTGGCCGAGCTCATCAGTTGCATTACTGGTGCTGAATTACACCGTAAACTTGTTTGCCTCAGTAGTGAGACACCTGACAGCTGACTGCATTGCAGACACCAGCATTACATACAGTTAAAGTCATCTAAATAAATCCCAATACAAATGTCTTGTCCAAGGTCAACCAGGAGGTCTGGGGAGGATCAAGGTGCTGATTCCCTGTCTCCTGAGGCCCACTCTGAGAACAATAAACAGTGTTGTCATGATATCACCATTTGTTTTACACTCGTGAGATGACCCCAGACAGCATTTAGGAAGAAAAGGCTCAGTTAGTGTCCAGAAGACAGTGACATTTATTTCCATCTGCTTTTAGCAAAGCCTTTCCAAAGGTACTAATTGCCTTTATTGTCATGCCAACCATGAGGCAGTGGTATGATTGCCTGCAATTTATTTTGTTCAAACACAGTGCTCAGTGCAATCTGAAACAAGGACTGTTTGTATTGTAATTAATTTATATCCTGCTTATCTGCTTCCTGCACAGATCTTGTTCCTTCTTTTTTTCCCCAAGATATATTACACAAAACATTGAGAGAGATAATAAGAAGGCTTAATTAGCACTGTCATCAGCCAACAATGTTGCTCTATTCCAGGGCACAAAGATGTTCTTTGGTACTTAGGACAAAAAGTGGGAATAGCAGAATATACATGCTGTGTATGTTGAAGTGTAACACATTGAGTTGAAGCCCTCTCTGACTTCTCAGTCAGAGAGCCCAGGGGAAACCTTTCTCCAACTTTTCAACTCCTTTTTACCATTGCAAGTAGGAGGTTGGGGCAGCTGGTGGTAAAAACATCCGCTCTTCATTGCAACCTGTCTAAACATAGACATTGATACTCTACCAGTATAATTTATTTTTTTTTCCTGTGGAGCATCCTTAGGGGCATTCACTGTCTTCAATTTTGAGTTAATAGTGTGAAATCAGCTGGAACACATGGCTTTATTAAAAGTATACACGGTTCCTCAGAGCAGCATCGGCTAAGAAGTTTGGATCTCATTCCCCTGTGTTCTGGAGGGGGAAAAATGCTATATTTGCTATATAAGCTTGTGAAACCCATTTGTTATTCACATGTGAAAGGTATTTGAATAGGTTTTAACTAAAGTGATTGATAGATAAGTTTATGCAAGGATGAGACTTTTTTTTCTTTTTTCTCTAAATTTATATTTCCAGGTGTTTCAGTCAAGGTAGACACCAGTGAGGGGCAGAGGTGTCTGTCATGGTGCAGTGAAGTGTTATTGTGATGTTTTAAAATACTGAATAACAGTTCTACCTGAGACTGTGATAAACTTCAGTATAGGTACAATAACAGTGTATAATCCTGAATGATGACATGCTGCTGACTTGGCATCATTGCCCTAGCAGTGTATTCGCTTCCTTCCTCAACACAAGGTATATGAAGTAATTTCCACTGTTACTTACTTTTACAAAGAGTATTTTTGCTAGAGCTTTTGCCAATTATGTCCTTTTCAGAAACTCCAGAAAAAAAGATAGGTGCTTCCTCACTCCTCATCCTGTCTCTAATATTTTACACTACAACCTTTGAATGCTAGGGTGCTTTTAAGTAGCTTTATCTCATGAGAGCATTCATATACCTGTCTGCATTTAAAAAATCAGCATAATCCAGATAACACTGAGGTAAATCAGGTTCAACAAATGGAACAGGTTTAAAAAGACAGTTTTTGGTGGTAAGTGGTAATCAGAAAGAATATTTGGCTAATTGGCCTTAGTCTTTAGAGGAACAAAATAACAGTTGCATTAAGTATATGTTCTGGAAGGAAAACCTAAATTATTGAGAAGTATTTGGGTTTTTTAAATTCACTGCCATAACTTGAAATTCTATTCCATTTTGTGTAAATAGTGAGGTTTTTATAGATAGGCTTTTTTCACACTGGTGTAGATTCCAAAGTGAGGTAAAAATGTGGTAAGTTATTTTGACGAAGGATAAGTGAAGCTTGCCCAGACCACATATCCCTTTCATGAAGTGTAAAAGAGGTTACACTAAATTAATAGTTCTGCATGTCAACAAGTGAGGTTTTCAATAGTTAAAAAATAGCTATCAGTAGATACATAGAACATAAATGGAAACTCTCATGTTTAGAGTGTGCCAGACAAATCTTGACCACTGCAGTAGGTCTTAAAACACATATGCAACTCTATGCAATTTTTAATTTCTGTTATTTATGTATTTTTTTTGTTAAATGGTTAGCCCTCTTCAAACTAATTCTATAAGTAGCTATCATCCTTCAAAAGGAAAGCCCAGTCCAGATTTACCACCAGCATTACTTTTGATACGCACCTTTTATTTTTCCTTTGGTCTGTTAGGTTTTTTTTTCTTTTCCATTTGAGGTTTTTTGGGTTTTGGTAAGTGCCTCATTAGCTGCAAGTCTGAGTTTTTTGATTTTTCTGGCATCCCTTTAGAAGCTTTACTAGTTCTGACATTCTGTCTCAAAATTCAGATGAGAACTTTGTTCGTTTGCTCACTCCTTAAAGCACGGACTGACAGTGTGGAATGTGTCCGGAGTCACTGCATAAAGGAAACCAGGATGAAAGTCCAAAAGGACTGGAGTAAAACTCATTTACACTCTTAGCTTGCAAATAGGTAGCTCGACACCTGGATGAGAACACAGTGGCAGCAGTTTGACCTTGTGCAAAACCTGGTGTCACCTCAGAGAGCCTCCTCCCTTGAGTGAGGTTTGCTGTCATTACTGCTCTGCAGAGAAAACTAGGACATGAGTAACAGCAGATTGGATTGCTCTTTTAGGTAACTGTTTGCTGGACCAACCGAGAAAGCACATCGTGGGCCCCGAGGAGCTCCCAGGACAAACCTACGATGCCATCCGTCAGTGCAAGCTGGCGTTCGGACCCGAGTACACGGTGTGCCCCGGCATGGACGTCTGCTCTCGCCTCTGGTGTGCTGTGGTGCGCCAGGGGCAGATGGTCTGTCTCACTAAGAAGCTCCCTGCTGTCGAGGGAACACCATGTGGGAAAGGAAGGATCTGCCTGCAAGGAAAATGTGTTGACAAAACGAAGAAGAAATACTACTCGGTGAGTTAACCAGCTGTGACCCTGGGGGATTTTAGAAGGCGTGATCCTGATTTTTGTGGGAGTGAAAGGGACTTCATGGAAGTCAGATTGAAAGCTGCCTTGTTTTTTTAGCACATAATTGAAGTGTTATTGGTTAGGGATATAGGAAAAATGCTGCTGAGGTCCAGGAAGCATGTTTTCTGCTTGAAGTATGAAAGCCCTCATTTGTAGAAAACTGGGAGCATCCTTTCAGAGTAGATGATTTGCCCATTCAGTAAATCAGTTGTCAGGACATAGCTCTCTGACTTCTTGGCCATGGAGTACAAGACAAATTAAATCTGTAAATTTAATTTACACCCTTCATCTGAAAGGCCCCAGGACCCTAATTCCAGTGAAGGGAAAGGTGGATGAAGTTAAAAGAAAAGATAATTTCTGGAGCAGAAAAAATTCTAACTTCAGTGACAGAGTCCCCTCTGTCCACTATACATCTGAAGGGTCCCCAGGCTCATGACAACCATCAGTTCAGATACTTCTAAATTTACTGGGTAGACAGAAAACACAGAAGAGGTGTGGACTTGTAGAGCTTTTTGAAAGTATTTGCAAGTTCTGAGAGCCATTCAAATCAAGTTGCAGCCCTTATAACACCCTTTTTTATGGATTTATAGAATTCTGTGTGCTATTGCAGTACTATTTCTAGGTAGCCAATTTAGCAGAGTTGACAACTCCATCTCTTGCCAGTAATTCAAAGCAATACCTAGACATCACGATAATTGGATTTAATTAATTATAGATTAGCTTTATGAAGATATTCTGGCAGCCAACCCCCTTGGAACCAGTTTAGAGGGCCCTTTTGGTAGGAAAAGCGAAATATAAAGAGAGCAATGTGTAATAGTGTGGGCACTACTTCTGGTGCATGGGTGTCTTCCATGGGACAGTGTGAAGGTGGCTGTGCAGAACAATGCCTAGTATTGCCTATGCATGTACAGTACCAAATGAGATGTTGTCAATGTGCAGATAAAAGACAGAAATTAACCCTGCTAGGAGAAGGAAGGCTTCTGAGACCCATCATCCCTGACTAAGATGGCCAAGGAATCACCTTCAATGAAGAAAACGTCAGCAGCGACTTTGAGATGTCGCAGCTTTATTCACACTTGGATGCTGAGCTTACCTCCTGCTGTTTCTTATGTTCCAGGCTTCAAGCCATGGTAACTGGGGCTCCTGGGGACCTTGGGGACAGTGCTCGCGCACGTGTGGCGGGGGAGTTCAGTTTGCCTATCGCCACTGCAACAACCCAGCTCCCAGAAACAATGGGCGGTACTGCACGGGCAAGAGGGCCATCTACCGCTCCTGCAACGTCGCTCCCTGCCCGCCCAACGGTGAGTGCCCTCCTGCTCCAGCCTCTCTGTTCACAGGCAGTAAAGACTGAATATCTGCTGTGGAGGGGCACAGCAAAGGTCCACCGTAGTTTCCCCAAAATGTATTTACCAAAGCAAGGCATTAATCCTTAATACAGTGTCATAATTCTTCACGCACATCCCCCCCTCCCAGATACCATAGAGAAAGGATGCTTGAATGAAAAAGAATTTCAGTTCCTGGAAAATTAAATGTAATGCAAAGTTGAGACCTTTAATGCTTATTATGCCATGGGAAGATTTCCAAGTTAAAGCAGTTGAAGGGTTGGATGGCCAGTTCTAAGTAAAGAAGTGACGTGACGTAATTTAGAAATTATGTAAAAAAGAAACTGAAAATAAATTGAAATAATAAATGGACATAATGATATTTGCAGCGTGGTTTGAAATAGCCACTAATGATGTGAATAATTCTGCAGCTAAGTCCTTTCGACAAGAGCAGTGTGAAGCAAGGAATGGCTATCAGTCTGACTCAAAGGGTGTCAAGACGTTTGTTGAATGGGTCCCCAAGTATGCTGGAGTACTGCCTGGAGACGTCTGCAAGCTCACCTGCCGAGCCAAAGGAACTGGCTATTATGTGGTGTTTTCTCAGAAGGTAATGGCAGCTCCAGTCATGATTTCATGCTCCAGTGTAGAAGTGTCCTGTGTCTTAGAAATCTTTCCCTCCAGCCAGGGAAAAGAGTTAATCCTACGATTCAAAGATTTCACTGTGTGATTAGATTTAATGGTTTGATCCACCGGTTATGCATTAGGACCAGAACTGGCCTCTAAAATGAGATAAGTTTTTCCACATCTCAGTATGTGAATTCATGAAAAATATGGGCCTTTTAGTGCTCTCTCTACTAGTTTGTTCTCAGTAGTGGATAAAGGGTTTCTGCTTGGAGTTTTCCATTATTCTGGAATTTTCTGGAGGAGAAAGAGTACTGTGAGGATAAGGGTAATTTTAGCCCTGACTTATGTTTAGGGAGTCCAGAGTAACTCTTACAGAGGTAATTCATCTAGGATAATTAACCAAGTAGTATAGATGGGGCATGTGGTCAGTTTGTTCTATCAGATGCAATTGAAATTGAAAGTTACCTGTCACTGCTTTCAGGCCTTTGCTAAATTGCTTTTGTGCTGGGAATGTTAGAGAAACTCAGTCTGGTCTGGCAGGATAGGCTCTCTGTTCTTACTGGGTGACATACATAAGTAACCGTGTTCTGCCAGTTGGATCCAAAAAAGTGAATCTTTTCTGTGGCAGTTTTAACTGAGGCTCATTTGATTGCCCAGGTAACTGATGGTACTGAATGTCGACCGTACAGTAACTCAGTCTGTGTCCGAGGAAAATGCATCCGGACTGGCTGCGATGGCATCATCGGTTCAAAGCTCCAGTATGACAAATGTGGGGTGTGTGGAGGAGACAACTCCAGCTGCACAAAAGTCATGGGCACCTTTACCAAAAAGAGGTATTGATCTCAAGTACTAGTAAATGTATCTTGTTGTGCAAATAGTAACTCTGCTAATGTGCTGCTTTCTTTCTGTCTCTAAATGCAATTTGCTTTCATATGAAGACTGAGAAAAAAGGTACATTGCCTGTAGTTTATTGCACTTTCCAGATGTATGTAGCTGGCTCTTAGCATTACATTACCCTGAAACTGGCAAATCTTCAGCTGGCAAAGCACTGTACCAAGTTCATTTCTGACACAAAGTGCCAGTAATGCAGGTGAGCACCCCATTAATGGGAAGCCTGCCTAGAATAAGGAATAGCAGCTTGTGCTACTCGCTGATCTTGCTGTGTCAGATGGATTGTGGTTTCTAGAGGAGAGAGAAAAAGGAAGAGAGAAATGAATCAGAAAGTTCTTTGGATGAGAATTATCTCCGTATCTGTGAAATTTTGCATCTCCCAGATGCTTTTACATTAGTGAGTTACACCCTGTGAATGTTTTTTCAGATTGTCTATTTTGAATGACAATGAGGGCATCTCACCTGATTTTGACACACATTCCATATATAAGTAATGGAGAGAAGCAGACAGCTATAAACATCTTCCTTAATAGCTGAGAGGGATTATACCCTAAAATTACCTTTTCACACTGCTGAGTATGTGTGAGTTAACTAGATGAGATATCAGAAGTAAACATTGGCTTAAGCATGACTATATCCCTTCCTGTCCATTGGCATAATATCAATCTCCAGATGGATTCTTATAAGTCAAAATATTTACAGCAGTTACACATTTTTTCTGTCAGAGTTCACCTTTTAACTGTAATAAAACTTAATGAATTAAGTAAAATAAAAGGAACCATCCCCATGGTTTTCCCTCATCACGTTGAGGGGGCAGTAGGCTTTGTACTGAGATACCAATGTCAAGTAAGTCTCCTTTCTGTCTGAACTCATTTCCCCTCCTCTTCAATTCTTAAGATTCACAGAAAAATGAGGATTTTTAATTATCATTCATATAGATTCCAGGGTCTCGGAGGACTGCTGTAGTGATCTCCATTTAGGAACTTTTAGTTGACAATTTCTATTCAGAATCAGTGACTGCATTAGTGTAATGTCTTTTATATATAAACTTGATTTTGTTTTATGTCTTGCAAATTCCTACATAGCATATTGAAAGCTACTAGAAGTTGAAATATGACTGCTGAAATGAGCTTTTATTTCTGTGCATTTCAACATACTGATTAATAGCAGTCAAAAATGGCTTTGAGAGTGAATTTATTCTAAAAATAAACATAACTAATCTTCTTCCTGCTAAACCAATGATTACTCACCTAACAATGCCAAACCACCTCTGCCAAAAAGAATGGCTTTCCATCCGAATTAGTAATTATATAAACCAAATCTTTTCCAAATCGTAAATATTGAAATGTCTGGGATGTCTAAATGAAGACAGCAGGAGATATACTTCATGTATTCAGTAATAATCCTTATGCTGGAATCCAAGCTCCAGCAAAAGTGTTAAAGGGACTCCATGAGTGTCAGTGAGACCAGATTTGTAGAACAGATACACTTGGAAATGAAGAGATTTATTATAATTATTCCTGTGAAGCTACCATCTCACTCCTCAAACCACACCTCTAAGGGACATAAGACTGGCCAGAGGGTGAAATATAAATTCAGCCTCAGTGCATTTAAAATGTTGCCCCATTTATAAAGTAATAGTCACCCAGTCACAAGTATGTTCTAACTGGATTTTGATTCAATTTTGGACTGACAAGGATTTATTTTTACTTGAAATGTTGTTTGAGAGGATTCTTTTATGCAAGCAATTGACTTTAAAATAACCCCCTCCTTAAAATAGTGAAATCTTAATTGTCTGTAAACAGTTTTTACAGTTGTGCATGAAAAAGCAGTGGCTGTAGTAAAATTGTCATTTTTCCACTGAAAAATGGCAGCTCACATGTTGCTGTTCATTATAAACCGAACTGTAGCAATCTGTACATTAAATGTACAGGGACATTTAAAAGCCCAAGGAGAAACTACTATTTCCCATTGCAGACAATTGCCACACGATATTTGTTTGCACTTTTTTCTTTCAAAGCAGGCAAAATATAATCTTCTGCAAAACTTGCTTCCTAAGAACGTTTTTTTTAAAAAAGCTGTAAAGCCAAATTATCAGAAGTTGGGAAAGAAGAGGATTAATCCTGCTCATACTTCTTTGTGCACATGGAGTGTTAACTGTCCTTTGTGCAGATGACATGAATTCTCCAGTAATGCTTTTAATTTTTGAACAAATGATTTTGTAACTTTAATGACATGTTTTAACAGACTTATTCTGGCAACTGTTATGTAAAAATATTTTGCAGTGCTGTAGAGCACAGTCTCCAGCCTGGTTATTGCACCATAGTCCTTCAGCTTAATGGAGGTGCTAAATCAGTAGAGTTTTAGTCATTGTCCCATAACTGCTGCAAATAGCAGGGAAATAGCACAGGCATTTCATTTGTAGAATGTGCAGTCTCTACTTGTGCAGCCAAATGTTCTCAAGATTAGCAGTCTGTTCTTTAAACAATCCCAAAGGACACCCCTTCACTTTTATGTATTTTTAATGTATTTTCTCATTAAACCTTTCAGATATAGGATACTTGCAGGATGGTTTTGTCATGGATTTAGAAATGAAAATGTGTGTCTCCAAAGTCCAGCTGGTAGCTTATAGCTATGTATAGTGTTCAGGGGTTTTTTCTATGTATCAGTAAAGTTAAAATAACATACTTGAGATAGCGATAAGTTCCAGCACACTTGCAGATTTCGAATACTTGTCCCTTTCGGTAAAAGGGTTTAATATCTCTTTCTGAGTTAAGATATTCTATAAGCAGCAACAGAGAGAACTCTGTGATGATACAAATGAAACACTTGGGTACCCCTCTTATTAGACACTTGACAATTAATCTTTGGGTCTATGAATTTCAAAGTAAACAAATTTTTTCTCAGTGATCAAGATTATTTTTAAATGTTCCCAAGGTACCTTTACCCAGCTGTTTCTCTGCTCATGCTTTTCTTAATCATCATTATAGCAAAGACAGCAAGAAACAGCTGTAACCAATGCATATCTCATTATCTTTTCCTTGGCAGGCAACACGTGCATCGTATTTCATATCTCCCACCCTTTGGTGAAATATATAAGCTATCTGTTATTTTTCATTCCTCTTCTATCTGACTCATGTAAAATTGTTACTAAAGCTAAAGATTAAGCAATCTGAAAGAAGTGCAATAGAAATTTCTTCAAGAACATAAAGAACAACACAGTAGACCAACTGTAGAACCTGGTCAAATTAATCTTAGATGAGCCTCAATCCAGATGGTTTCAGGGCCTGAACTGAAACAAAGCAAGATGTGTCATACCAGTGACTTTGTGAGGCATTGCAGCATGACTTGAGGCTTATTGCTTGCTAGCTACTGAGTACTTTTCTTTCTCTCCCTTCCTTCAGCAAGGGCTACACCGACGTAGTGAAAATCCCCGAAGGGGCGACCCACATCAAAGTTCGGCAGTTCAAGACTAAGGACCAGAGCAGGTTCACTGCCTACCTGGCCCTGAAGAAGAAAAACGGTGAGTACCTTGTCAATGGAAAATACATGATCTCTACTTCAGAAACAATCATTGACATCAACGGGACTGTCATGAACTACAGCGGCTGGAGCCACAAAGACGATTTTTTGCACGCGATGGGACACTCTGCCACAAAAGAGATTCTTATTGTGCAGATACTTGCCACAGATCCAACTCAGCCAGTGGATGTCCGCTACAGTTTCTTCGTGCCAAAGAAACAAGGGCAAATGACTAACTCTGTCACCAGCAAAGTGACTCCACAGCTCACGCAGCCCCGCTGGGTTACGGGACCGTGGCTCTCTTGTTCTCGAACGTGCGACACAGGATGGCACACCAGGACTGTCCAGTGCAAAGACGGGCACGGAAAACTAGCCAAGGGCTGTCTTCTCTCTCAGAGACCATCAGCATTTAAACAGTGCTTGTTGAAAAAGTGTTAACCTGTGGTTGTGATCTTCTTTAAAAGAGGTTTGATTAAGCCATTGTTGACATACTGGTATTAGGTCTGCCCAGACGGAGAGAAGCAAAGGCTTCAATGTACTTACATACAGTCTCAAATTATGGGCAGAATCTGCCTATTTGGACCAAATGAAGATGTGCACTGCTTTAAGTAATAGTAGGGTGATCTTAATATGTCAAAGAAGAATAGGCATTAAAGTTGTTACAAGCCCTCTGTGTCTGCAAAAATGTAAAATAAAATAATGCAAAGGAAGACAAACTAGTGAATGGAGGAGCCTGGGATATTTGAAGGTTACAGAATCATCTCCCCTTTTTCACCTACCTCTAATACAGTATGTCCTTAGAAAACATCACACATACACATGACCCCACAGTAGCTTATTTTATACTGTTTTGTAAATATCTCTCATTTGGTATATCACTTTATATCACTTGGTTCTATTAAAAAATCAAAAGACAAACTACATAAGCAAAGTGATTGACCAAAGTATATCTGCAGCCCTTGTGGACTTGGTCCATTGTTCACAAAGGGTCACAGATGTTTTACTGGAAAATGAAGAGCTTGCTGCTGGTTTTAAAAAGTAATACTTTTTGGTTTTGACAAAAGGAAATACATTTTCATGCTAGGAATTTCCTGACAGTATATCATTATTCTATGACAATACTGTGTTTCCACCAAGAAATTCTCTGGAGCATTGCAGCAGCTTGCAGACCAGGGAACCTCACGTGTACATGGCTCAAATGCCAGGACCATCAGCAACTCCTCACTATGTGTGTGTCAGGCATGCACAGAAGGAGGATTTGGCTGCTAGGAGGAATTTGTGTACACTGTGCTTGTACACCTTTCACTAGTTCCAGCTGTGCCACAGCTTAGGGTCCTTGTTGTCAATGAACAGTAGCTGCTAGCTGCTTCTTTCCATAAAACAAAGGCATACTGTATTTTGTAGAAACTAGTTAGAGAACCAAAAATTACAGGTAACATAATCAAGTGTCTTCAAACTCAGATATGCTGAGACTGTGTTGAACTGCTTTTTCTGTTATTTTCTCTACAGCTTCCACCTTGAATCTAACAATGTGTAATGTACCTACATCTTTTCAAGAGGTTATAAAGGTCAAAAAAAACACAGCAAGCAGTTAATATTTTATCACTGTTTTGTCCATCATGTCTAACTCTGGTATTCATCTTACCAGCAAAAGTTTGTAACTATTTGTCCTTTTTGATTGTTTTGTGTGTGTTTGGGGTATTTTTAAAGCTATAGAAGGCATTCATGTTTTGTATATCCACCACATTTGGGAAGAAGAGGGGTCACTAGGAAGTCAAACCACATCAGGATGTGGAGGACTTGTCCAATATCAATAAGACTGTTTCCACAGTACAGGCAGTAGCTCGTAATAGTTTTCATTGGCAGCAGTTCCTGAATCCCATTATTGTCTGGTAGGAGCTCTGTGACTGGGATGGGCATTTCACCTTATGCAGGTGGAAGCCTGATAGCAATCCTGTTAAAATTGCTTCCTCTTATATCAGCAGGCTTTAAATTAATCCCTAAGATAACAGGTACCAAAAGAAATGGTTCAAAACACACTGATGAAAGTAGAATCCCATCTGTCTCTCATTCCTTCGTTCATCCGCACAGGAGAGTATGAGACTGCAGGGAGGATTTTCAGACAAGCCTCACAGCTGTAAGTCAGTGGTACTTGAGCACTGAAATACCTCAGGCTCTTCTGAACATTCCAGGCATGAAACCAGGAGGGAAAACTTGTTGGAGTGTGTAGCAAGAAGGGCAGGTCTGACTCCAGGCTGACACAAACATGTTTTTGCAACTGTGGCATGTTTGTATGAACTCTTAGAAATCATGTGATGATTTCAAAACAGCATAGAGTTGCTACATCTACAACTGTGAAACCTGGAGAAGTATCTATTTTTGTACCTTGTTCTAAATAAACAGTAACAGGGGCAGGGCCCCGTTAAATGGATTACCAACAAATGTTACTAATCATCTTCAGCTTTCAAAAACGGTGTGGCCTTCTGTTCAGGAGTAGTTCCTATGCAGAATTGTGGATCTGGAAGAAAGCTCCCCATTTAATCTCAATCTTACCCTAAGAACTGAGAGGCTCTGAATATTTGCAGAGTGCTCAGAAGTAAAGATTTATGCCTTCCTCAAACTGTTAAAGTAAGATCACTTTGGAATGCCTTATTTTCCTTTTAAATAATCAAATTTTTATACTTGTCTATATATTACACATGTTCCAGAACCTCTCGAAAAAGTCCATAACAAATAGAAACCATCATGAGAGGAAAAATCAGGAGATTTAATGTGTCTCAGCATAGACTTAACATTTGTCTCAGCATACAGCTGCTGCATTAAGTGGTATTTGGTTTTCCTGTGTTGCTTCATAACAGAGACAGAATGTACAAGTATATGTGTTTTCATCATGTAATAATTTATTATATATTCAAAAGGATGAGTAAAGTTTTTGGATGCTAGTTAGGCTCCAGAAGAGTAATACCATACATGGGTATAAATTTAAAGCTTCCTTAGATCAAGAGTATCTTTTCCACTGAAAGAGTTTATTTATATAAATATAAATAAGTATGAGAACAAACCACTATAGTGACTTTACCCTTTTCACCACTGTAGCAATGAAGCAAATTATTATGAGCAAAGAGCAGTTGCCTTTCTGTGGTGAGAGGGCAAAGGGGACAGACCAAGGCAGGACCCTAAAAGTGTAAGATAAACTCCATTAGCCTGTTGTAGTTACCATTTCCTTTTTTAGGTGTTCTTGGTAGTCAAATTCCAATTCCAAACCTTCCTTCTGTCACTTGTGGCTATCTCATGTAACTGATGAATGGAAAATGGGTGCAAGGTATCTGACTTTGTCATGCCCATGTCTGTTCTCAATTAAATTCTGTGTCACTCACTCTGTTACATCATTGTTTATGTTACTACCCAGTGTTGCCAAGCTGGATTCATAAAACTCACCTAGGGCATAGAAACCCAGAGTTTTGCTCCTGGCATAGTAAGGAACAATCCTCAGTGTTAAATTTACACTGACTTTGGGACACACTTCCACTGCCCTCAGGTGAATTTGGACCTCTAAGCACTGGTGGTTTTTACAGCATCTGCTTTTCAAATAAGAGATTTGCATTAGGAAAAAGCCTGTCAACTTTGGTTTGACTGTATATAAGAAATTAAATTTAACTGCCTTCCTGTGGAAACAGTTTTATCACAAGGGGGAGAGAGAATAATCTTGTGGACTCATAACAACTGTTTTAAGAAAAAAAGGCAACACAGCACTGAAAAAATAAAATAATTTATTGTTTTTACAACTGGTATGTGAATGGATGTAATGAATTTATTTATTCTTATTTAACAAAATACCAATTGTGCAAATTCTATATTTAAAATGTTTTGCTATCATCTCTGTCTCTCTCTTTCTCACTCTCTTTTAATTTATGCTTCAGATTTGTGTTGAAAGTATGCCTTGTGAGTTTACATAATATATGGCACTGGTTATTTTTTGGTATGATTTTATTTAGAAATCTTTCTGCATGAAACAGGAGTATATGTGTATACATGTGTGCACACTGTATAGATGTATATTCTTTTTCTGCTACCCTCATTTTCTTAAAGTTCTAGATTTGTAATTTTGTGACACCTCGTGTGCAAAGCTCCTTGTTATACTTCACTTCAGAAATCTCTCAACTAGAGAGTCTCAGAGGTCTGTGGACCACAAACCCACCCACCCCCCTGTAATGGCTCTTGAAGAAGTCAGAAAGCATTTGCTTCGATTAGATGTGTGCAATTCATGCTGTCAGCCTCAGACTGACCACCAAAGCTGGTGCTTTAATTGTAGCAGGCACAGACTTCTAGTAACTGGGAGTCCTCTATATGTGAATGAAGTTCCTCTGAGTTGCCAGGGTGGCAAGTGAGTCTTCTCTTATGCAGCTTATGTTAAAGTGGAGAAACTCTTGGGTGCCTCTTTAAAAAACATCTTAAACAATTTGGTTTATGAAGACTGAACCATCAAAAAAGCTCCTTTTTCAATGTTTTTACTGTTTATATACATATATAAATATGTATATATGGATACAAAAAGTCAAACGCCCAGTTTGGAAGGCTTTGCAATGTTTTACTTCATTGTATTCTAGCTCTCTGCACCACATCAGGAGAAGTTACGTGCAAAAAAGCCAGTAAAGCATGTTTTCATGAAAATAACAATATCTGTTCACTTCCACTTTTCATCCAGTTCAGCTACTGCAGAACTCAAGGGAACTAGTATTGGGTCCAGTGTAAGAGGGAAAATATGATACAGACAAACCTACAGCTTTCCTGCAGTTTATATAACAGTAGAAATTACTCCTGTAGCCACTTCACTGTAAGGGCAGTAGTACAGGCTGCACATAAACAATTTCAAGCTGTTCAAAGTCCCCTTGCTTACCAGTGCCCACATTCACCCAAGTTAAATTCCAGCTCAGGCTCTCTGTGCAGTCCCTGCTGCCACCCAGGCACCAGCGAAGACCCAGAGCCAGCCGTGAAGCTTTAGATGAATTAATGATGGCCAGTGGGTGATGCTGCCTCCCTCAAAACCCAACCCAAAATGCCAGGGAGTGACTGCAAGCTGGGACCTTGATGATCTTCAGGGAAGGCTTTAAATAGGATTTGTAAGGATGGATCATTAATAATCGTGGGCTTTCAGCAATATGTTTAGGGGAATGTTTTTCCTCATGCTAATGAATGCCATGCTGTTCTTTGTCACCGAGGAAGACAGAGCCTATGACAAGAGGCAAAATTAGATTTTCTAAGCATGGGCTGCAATTTTCAGGGGAAAAAAAAAAAAAAAAGTTGCTTGTTTTTTCCCTTTTTTTTAATGAAGTGATTGATTTTTTTTTGCTGCCAGAGTGCATCATTGCATTCCTACTTGTCATATGCAACATTTTCAAGAGGGGTTTTTCTGTGAGTACACTAACTTGTATGGTAAAGCTAGTTTAACATTCTTTCTTTAAATAACATTGCAAATGCAGATATTTCTGGTTTATCAGGTGATTCGGTAATGACTCTTAATGTAAGAGAAATCAGGTCCTCAGCTGGCACCCCAAAAGGTAGCTTTGGGCCTTGAAGATTTTATCACAAGTGCAAGTTTTCAATGATAGAGTGTAAAATTTGAAATGCCCAAACACAGGTGAGTGGTGTAGGAGCTTCTCTCCAGACATACCATACCAAGCACCCCAGTACCATCCCACTGCTCTGCACGCTGCAGAGTTACAAGTTGCAAACAAACCCCACGACATTGTTTGCCCTGGAAGTTGTCTGTGGGGGCTCTTGGTCACTGCAGGGACAGTACAATCATCTCCACACATATCAGCCTGTCTCAGTCCATGTGAAACACATACATGGGCATGTGTAAAGCTTCCCTGTGCCTAAATACAAGTGTGTATTTTTTGTGTGTGCATGTGTATGCTTTGTATATATAAACATGTACATGTACATACATACACAAGCAAGTATTTGGGTCTCCATTACTCCCACTCATGGGAAAAAAGTTACACTGGGTTTATTTATACCTATGTAAATTTAGAGTAACTTCATTACATCATTTGGCTTTTCAGGAGGTGCTTCAGATTTATACCACTGTAAGGGACAGCATAATTTTTGGTTTAATTTATAGTAACTGGTTTGCACAATTTATCATATGAACTGTGAAATCTTCAAATAGTTTATCATATGAAACATAGTGACAGTCAAGCATAAATGCATTGTTAAAATCCCCTCAGATACAGGAAATAGTATGTTGAATTGAAGTTGGGGACAGCATATACTCCTGTATAGCAATAAACACTTTTAACTTCTATAGTCAGGTCATCTGCCCAGCATCAGAAAGACAAAATGAACGAGATATTGTAGGAAGGACTACAGGGAAAGCACAGTGTTTGGTTTTCCTTAGTTTACTTCATGTGCCTGTGGTGTCAGCTTATTATGGGAAGTGTCACCGTGCATTACAGATAACTTGGCTGAAATACCAGGACCCTTTGAAAAACCAAGATGTGTCACAAAACCTTTTTTTCATCCTAGTATGAGGATGAAACCGAGGAGAGTTAACAGTTTTAGAGCACTACTATGTCAGCCAGTTTACATCCTAAAAATATGTTATGCAAAATCTAGATTCATTTGAACTGAATTGTACAAGGTCTACACTGTACTATGACACATTGAAGGCCAATATTTTGTTTTGTGAACTATTACATATGTATAATTTACCAGTTGTAATCTTGAAACATTTGATTCTGTGATTTCAGTAAAAGTAATAAACTGTATCATAGGTCCAAAATACTTGTTTATATCGTATATTTTGGGCCACTATTTGCTGTTTATGCCCCACTACAGGCAGAGGAGCATAAACATCTTGAGCTGATCCTATGTTAAGGCACAAATATCCTTTCTATACGTAAACACTGCACTTTAGTTGTGGTGGGGTGGAGTTCCAGCAAAGTGTTTTGGGGAGTCAAGAAACATAACAGAAAGTGCAGAAGGTGATATTAGGTGCCCTTCCACAGCCTCAGACAAAGATTCCTATTACAAAGATTTTCTGTTCGAATAGAACCATATTATTATACCTTATAATTCATTCTTCATGCTGATTTCTTGCTTATCCTTTCACATTCCACAACACTAAGTTGAAGTCTTTCTTGTTCCCAAAAATGATGCTTTCCAAAGAGGTGTTCTTCCCAAAAGTAAAAACAAACTCATCCTGTATAAATCTTACCCCATGTGCATATCTAATCTATTGATTGCTGGTGTTTTTATGAATATTGGATTTTGCCTTTTATTAATTTGGAGGTTTTGCTTTATTTTGTTTTACAAATTGTGAATGGAATATGTTCTTATTTACAGAAACCATTTCTATGTGCCTAGGAATAGCTTTTCTTCCTAGGCAGTGGCAGTGAAGCTTTACAGAGCTATCAGTGCCTATAGAGGGGCTCAAGGTCTTCAGAAAAAATTGGCTAATAAATCTTCTTGAACGCCATTACAAGAGAGCTGTCCTGCTAGTGCTTAGTACAGTATATGCACAATATACTTATATATACTTATATATACTATATGCAATATTTTTAATATTACTACTGCATATATATAAAGATAATTATACATACAAATATAAAGATATTTCAGAACATCTTGCTTATACATTTAGATGAGTATAAGGCTGGTCCATCAGAAAGCCTACAGTAGTCAACACAAGTGGAAAGGTGCAGTGAAAACCCTGTGCTAGAAGGCAGTTTTGGCATTTACCCTGCCTAAATATTTTAGGGAGATGGGTCATCTGCTACAGTCTTCAGTAAAAGTTGACTAACAGGTTTTCACTCCTCCCTTCATCTTTCCTCAGCCAGTGCAAAACCTCCTACAACTCCTTGTCTCCTCCTGCCCACCTGCACATAGAAATACCAGTCATGCAAATGAAGCCACAGCTTTGTCCTCTACTTCAATTTTGACTCTAAAGTTCCCACCTTGGAGATACATCAGCACCTCCTCCATATCTCTGGCAGGATGCAATGTAACCAAGTGATTATGGCAGGTCCTATCTCCCCAGAATTCCATTTGTATTTCCCATTTTAGACTTTGCAGTAGCTCAGAGAAAGCCATTACTGGGAATGGAAATCCATTCATATACAAATCAAATAGAGCAGACACAGCAGTATAGACTTTCTCTAATGCCCAGTGCTGCCATAATCCCATTACTCTGAAGGGACTGTTCTGTATCAGGAAGATGAACTCATTTTCTCTTAATGTAGTTTCCATCTCTTCATAATGTGACATTTCACTTCTTCAGAAACTATTCGCAATTACGTGTGAGGAGGGAGAACTCTATTCCCAAGATTCTGAGCTTGCAGACCCAAATCTCATTTTTAGGTGGGGATGCAAGATGGATTTAATCCAGTTCCAATCTTCTAGCCATATTGATTTTTATTTTTTTTTAGTTAAAAAAAAAAAGGTTTGGAAACCTCAAAACACATCCAGTAATCAAGCTAGAAAATGTAGAAGTCTTTCCACATTGCTTACACTGTTCCCATCACTCTCCTTATGCCATGCTCTGTAAAGTTTAAAGTAATAAATTCATCATACTTAGACCACTCAGCATTCTAAGCTGGCCCAACTATAGGGTTGAAGAATAAATGTGTGGGAAAAATCATGTAAAAAAAGCCAAGGAAAAATTACTATTTTCCATGTTTGGCTGGGCAGCAATCTCTTTGCTTTCCCTTGATCATTCTGGGGAAAACCGTACATGTAAGTGAAAGCACTCAAACATTTTCTTAAGCAGCTCTTCAAGAGAGCTTTGCTGTAGGAATCATGTGCAACCTAAGGATTTTGGCCATTGCAAATGTAGTCTGACTGCTCCAAGTGTTGCTTAACAAATACGGCAAAATAGGAAAGTCAGATGAAATTCTGGACATTGCATGTGCATGTAGGTTTGGGAGCAAGAGGGGTGTCTCAGAAGGTGTAAGGGGTTAAAAGTGTTGCATTCTGTGATCTTTACTAGCTTCGTTACATTTTGGCACATGAAGCTCATAAGCATGTATTTATGCCTACCTGTAATTTGGTCCAGTGGTGTGTCTTTATTTCTTCCATCTCTTCCACTGGCTCAGTAAAACCTAAAGGACCCAGATCTGTAGAATTAAGCTGAGCCCTCCTGCATGTCCCTGACTACAGAAGGATGAGCTGTGCTCAGCAGTCTCCTGTGAGCAGCAGCACTTTGCAGTGAGTCATGACAGTGCCAGCTGGGCTCTAAAGGAACAGGGTCCCCTGCCCTCTCAGCTGCCAGAAGCAGAGGGCAGGGCAAGGCAGGGGGTGAACCCCACAGTGCACATCAGAGCCCTGCTGGCACGGACTCTGTCTCACCGTGTGAAACCAACTCAACTCTGAGACCCTTCAAGGGCGTGCCTATCTCTGGCTCACCTGTGTGCATCAGAAATCAGTCCTTTTTATAGCACCAGCTCTGCTTCTCTCCTTTTTGTCCTCTTCCACATTCACACTGTTATTTTGAGAGTGCAGCCAAAATGGGGTTTGCATTCTTTGCTCTGTAGGCACCGAGGCCCTTGCTCCTTTCAAGCTGCTGTGGCAACAGGTGCTGAGCCCAGACCCTCTGCTGATGGGTGTTCTCATGCCCACGGATAATGTTGCTCACCTGCTGTAATGATTGAATCCTGTATGCCCTGGTGAGGTTTAGAGATGTAAATTCTGCTCTAGCCATGCCAGTAATCACATAAGGGCCACATACCTCTGTTAGTGCACAGAAACTGTACATTCCTGAAAAACAAAAATGTGCAAATTGGCCTCGACTGGCACTGCAGCAGAGAGGGCCATTGGAAACCAACCCTGTGCAGCCATAAAGCCGTGGGGGCACCACGGGGGAACATCTGCCTGGTAAGCAGGCAGGCACCAGCACAATGAGCACCACTACGGTCCTGTCGTTCCTGAGAGCATCAGGTAACTCACATCTTGAAATAGTTGAGAGCTGGCAGCAAGCCACCCAGGCAATTGCTTAGATGGCAGCTACCCAGTGGGTTGGCAAACAAGCTTAGTTACCTAGTAAAGGTGGTCTGTAACTAAAGGGTAACGAAAATTATTCCGGAAACGTTCAGAGCACTTTAAAGTGGTCAGTTTCAAACAGGGCCCTGCCCACTGGAAGTGGTCCTTTGCCGAAGGCCTCGCTGTGCTAGGGCTGGTTTGTCCAGAAAAAACAGTGTTAGATGCGTTCTGTGTGGGCTGGGAGGAATGTTTTCTCACTGATATTTATGTGGCATGCTAGGATCTGACAGCCATCCAGAGGGGTTCGGGCCAATATTTCATTTTAAACACAAGCTGCACACAGCTGAATAAAAGCACATGAAATGGTATTGCTTCTGAGGGATAAACCGAATGGCAGACTCCGTATGGTAAACCAGCGACTACGGAGATATAGGTTGTTTCGACAGGAATTTGAGCTATGAAAGGATTTAAGGGGAAATTACCAACCAGTCTGGCATTCAAATGCCAAAATACACAGTCAGACTCTTGGCTGTGCAGGCACGCTGCAACGCTCTTCAGCTTCACTTCAAAGGGAGAGGGGAAGTGGCAGGACTCCTCTGTGGAAACCTCAGCCTCCCCATGCATGCAGGAAATCACCATCACGACTCTGCCCCTTCGCTGGGATAAAATGGAACGGTGAGGAATTACATATGAAGAACTTTTCCTTCAGAGGAGAGGAGAAAGAACCAAAGGATGTTTTGTTTCCCTCTCCATCAGAATGTTTATTATTTTGGGATAAGTTTGTTGTGTATTTTTGGCTATTTTTTCCGCAAAATAGTTTCTTCAGGCCAGGCAGAGCCAGAGCCAGAACCCATGGCAAGTTGTGATGTTACTGTGGAACAGCTTTGCCTCCAAAAGGTCTCTGCTTGCCTCAGCCTGTGAAGGCTTTCCAGTAGGGCTCCAGTTTTGGGGTCCTCTTCCTCAGAGCCTTCATCTTCTATCCTAGGAGCCATTTCCTTTGGCTGCATTCATAACATGTATTCAAATCATCACCTGGTTTGTTTTCAGAACTAGTCAGGTTTCTAGAAATATGTAAAAGAGGATGTTAAATACCTAGTAGACTAGGAAAAAAACACACATTGGCCAAAAAAAATAAAAATTAGGAGATGTAGTTACTTCTCATTTACAGCTACAAAAGAAAAAAGAGGGGTGAAAGCTCCAAGAAGAAACAGTATCTATGACAGCATATCTTCTCTTTTGAATTTGGATCTAAACCATAACCAGGCAATATTCAAAAACTTTGGAAAACTCCGGGAGTTGATTCAGATCTCACAGAACTCAGTATCTTGGGGTAAGCTTTAAAATATGAAACAGAACAGCCAAAATAAGAGAATGGAGCACTGACAGAAGAAAAAATGGTTCACTTTTCAATTAGATACAGCAAGGAAGAAGTAACTAAGAAGGGAGCCTAAGCAGTTTAGGATAATTTCATGCAAGATTAAACTTACCAGATAAATATAAGAAACAATTTTTTTTTTATTCCAAAAGGATAAATATGGATTTCCATTTGAAGCAGTAGCTGAAGACTTCACAGACCAATTATTCATGAGAATGTGTATATTGTTACTAAAAACCTGAAGATTGTAGCCCAGATGGGTTCATAATTTCAAGCCTTTTCAAGGTTATTTTATTTAATTAGATATTCCAGGAGGTTCCCACTCTTGCATGGAAGCAATTGTATCTGCAATATGCATTGCAACCCACCAAGGGGTGGGAGTGAATTCCTAATGTCTTTCTTAATGTAAGACTGGCTTTTAAAGCAAAGTGTTAGCGGGTAAACTAGAGTTTCTTCTTTACACCTGCTCAGACCAGCAAGACATACCACAGGAAACACACTTCAGAGACATGGGATTTAGGCATAAGCTTGATTAACAACTACTCCAAGGGCTCTTGGTGTCGTCACACATGAGAAAGGCATTGACTGAACAACATGGGAAAGTGGCCACACTTCTGTGCGTGGGACCAGGATTGAGGGTCCCAGCTGAAGGTGCACCATGGCCATGGGTTGCAAAGGCTCGTTGAGGGACAATTTCACAGGTGCTGACCTCAGAAATTTGTGAGAATGAAGGGATAATGCCTGCCTGGGAGCCAGTCTTTAAGCAGGGGTGTGAGGCCAATTCACTAGTAAATAAATAGTTTGATCATTTGGGACATGCCTCAAAGCACTACAGAAAGTAGTTAGAGGACCGCAAAAACTGTATTGGTGTCTATATGGCACTAGACAGAGGTTATTTTAGCAGTGTGAAATGTTTTCTGATTCCAGCAGCACACCAAAAGTGCCAGGGTAATGCCAGTGACAATAATGTGTAGCGTAACGTTGCGGATGAAAAACCTTCAGCTGGGTTTGACCCAGTATAAACCATCCCTGGCTCTACTCCAGTAATATGCAGTGTTAACCAACTATATCTGGGCTTTTTATCTGAATAGCATCTGTCACTTGAATAGAGATAAATATTAAATTATGTCTACACTTAAGACAGAGTCTTTAGTGTTGACTTAAAACGTAACTTTTATTTCTAAATAATTTCAGTGAATTTGTAAATCCCATCCTTAAAGCTTTTGAAAAACATACTTTTTTTTTTTTTTTTACTCTGCTATTTAACACCATCGTGTGATTCTAGCCAAAACCTGAAATCCCACGCAAGGCAGATTATGTTCAGGTCTCTGGCTGTCTACATATTTTCCTCTTCTATGTACCTTACAAGCCAAAGCCTGAATATAGCCCTAAAAGCATATCCTCAGCATACACTCAGGAGAGCACATTCAGTATCCTGCCACCCATCATATTGAACAGATTGATTCTACCAGGATTGTTAATAAAAAAACCCATAATTTCAAAAATTTCTCTTTACTTATAACCTTTTTTTGTTTTAATGGTATAGTAGTTATGGCAACTGCTTCCTGCCACCTCTGCTGCCAAAAGCCACAATCCATCCATGAAAAAGAGCTCCTCCATCCAAACACATTTTTCAGTGGACAGCAGCATTCCCTGGCTGAAGCACACTCTTCCCTTCCCTTCTGGCAAACTGGAAGCCAAACAAAATCTGTAACAAATGTGAGCTAAGAGTGAGGAATTAAGTGAACTTGTTACAAATGACTTTGTATTTTTACACGTACATGCAATAGAAAAGAAATAGAAAAACCTCTCAGGGAGAATTGAGGGGGAGAAAAAGCCAGTCAACCCCACGGGCTGTTAAACGAAAGAAAATGTTTTCCTTTCTTAGAACACACATTTGGAATTCAAACTCTTAAAAGTCTTGGCATAATAGCAAGTTAAAAATTGGTGAGTTATTTCCCCTTTTTCTTAGTTTTATTCTACCATAGAGGTCAGTGGCAGGATTTCTTAAGTCTGGTGTATTTCCTGCCTGATGATCAAAGTTTGCTTTATGAACTTGAAAATAAAATGTTCCTATACTTTGCTAGTACCATAACTCTTTCTATGGGCAGGTTTTTCTGGTCTTGACACAAAATAATTCTTAAATGTCATGTTGGGCAACATGTTAAAGCTTTTAGAAAAGCATTACAATTACTTTTATAGGCTGTATTAACAAATATTATTTTCCTGCCTAGGCATAATTCCAATGCAGAGTTATGTGGAGCTTGCTTGTCTTTCCCTTGCTTTGTCGGCTGTGACCTTTTACCCACTCAGAAAATAATTAGTACGTTTTCCAGCAGATAGTTGGATGATTTCATGCTCTCTTATTATGAGAAAACATTGTAACAGAGCAATGTTTTGGGCAAACAGTTCAACGTGCTGCACCTTCAAGGCCCTGTGTAGCGAGTGAATATAAATTTACAAGAATGTCAAAAACTGAATGAGTCAAGAATGAAAAGCCACTTACAAAGCAGGAATTCTCTAATAGTGACTGAATTTGGAAATTTTATTAAAATGCAACACAGCCATCATGATTCAAGTCACTTCGGGATTTTTGGCTGCATGTAAGAAGATAAGGCACAAGTTCCAGGTCTAATTAGGCATTGCATGCATTGTAGGCATTAATAATTTCCACCACAGTAGCTTCAGCCTACAAGATATTTTGCAAACAAATTGCAGAATCAGGGAGTAGACAGTGTAAGCACCCAAATACACATACAGTACACAAGCTTGAAATCACAAAAAATAGAAGGGAAGGAAAAGTAACAGCAGAGACATGGATCCAATCCAAATTTGGGGTCAATATCACTACAGTTTTGCTTCCCAGTTCAGTGGTGGGACTGCATTGCCCAGTGCTCCGTGTAAACGTAGTGCTCGCTTATTGAAACCCTTTTTCTTCCCATGAAGTGCTTGCCTTACTGAGATTTTTGCCTTCAAAATGGGCTTCACTGCCTCTGTGCAAGTGATGTATTGTACAGCTATGTTAGGCATTTGAGCTTCTTTTATCCAGTAAGCCTAGCAATAGGACTTCAGACTTTAAGTCCCTTGCCACTGGGCAGGTTAATGGCAGGAGCCATCAAGTAGCCCCCTTACACATGTCCTTAGCGTATGACTGAGTTGTGTGGAAATGGGGCTTACATGAACCCTCTCCGCAGAGTTGTGGCATAAAAAGAGGAAGACTCTACACCTACAGGAATGTCTGCTCCTTGCTTTTGTTCCAGTTCCCAACCATGTATTGAAGCAACAGAGGAATTACAAGAAATTAGAAGAAAAGGCAAAGCATATACGTATAATGCCATGAAATAAATTGAAGTTTGTATCTCCAAGGATTCACTGATTAATTCATTGCTTGGATTTTCTCCCAAATAAGTTATGCTGGGTTGATGCAGGACTAGCCTAACTAAAAGACAGTACTGCCATTCAAAACCTAATCCCAATCATATATCCCCAAGTTCCCCTTAACTGTGAAGCTGAGATGCAAGATCTCAGAATTTGCTTATGCTTACACAGGTCAAATGAAGTGGTGACAAATAGGCACCAGAAGATATCCTTACCCCTGTTTCCCAGCTGAAGCAACTGGAAGACATAAAAGTCATAATTACCCCATTTTAAGTCACACAGTGAGCAGAACCACAGCCAGGAATGTATCGTGGGCTTCCAGGCTCCAAAATAGTGATATAAAACAACTGTTCCTCTGTTACCAAGATTTTTTACAGCTGCTTTCAGCACCAGGTTTACGTTCTCAGTTATTTCTTTTTTCTTTTCCAGCCACCTCTTGCAGCTGCATCCACAGAAGCAGTTCCACACTGCAGACAAGAGCACTGGCCCTGCCTACAGCAACTCTTGAAGCATCTTTAATTAGTCAACCTAGGCACCTTTGCTGATTGACAGACAATTACAGAATCATTTAGCTTGAAAAAGACGTACAAGGCTGTAGAGTCTAACCTTTGACTGATCACCAATTTGCCAACTAGACAATAGCACTAATTGCCACATCCAGTGAATTCTTGAACACCTCCAGGGATGGTGACTCCAACACCTTGCCAGGTAGCTTGTTCCAATGCCTGGCAACCCTTTCCATGAAGAAATTATTCCTGATGTTCAACCTGAACATCCCCTAGCATGGCTTGATGCCATGTCCTTGATGCTGTGTCCTCTTGCCCTGTCACTATTTGCCTGGGAGAAGAGCCTGGCCCACATCTGGCTCCAGTCTCCTGTCAGATAAGTGTAGAGAGCAGTAAGGTCACCCCCAAGACCTTCTTCGAGGTTGAGTCACCCAAGCTGANCCAGGGATGGTGACTCCAACACCTTGCCAGGTAGCTTGTTCCAATGCCTGGCAACCCTTTCCATGAAGAAATTATTCCTGATGTTCAACCTGAACATCCCCTAGCATGGCTTGATGCCATGTCCTTGATGCTGTGTCCTCTTGCCCTGTCACTATTTGCCTGGGAGAAGAGCCTGGCCCACATCTGGCTCCAGTCTCCTGTCAGATAAGTGTAGAGAGCAGTAAGGTCACCCCCAAGACCTTCTTCGAGGTTGAGTCACCCAAGCTGATCCTCATCACACTTGTGCTCCAGACCCTTTACCAGTTCCATTGCCTTTCTCTGGACTCAGTCCGGTCTCTCAATGTCTTTCTTGCAATGAGGGGCCCAGAACTGGTCAGAGTACTCAAGGTGTGGCCTCACCAGTGCCCAATACAGGGGGACAATCTCTGCCCTGGTCCTCCTGGCCACACTATTGCTGGTACAGACCAGGTGTCATTGGCCTTCTTGGCCACCTGGGCACACATTGGCTCATATTCAGCTGCTGTTAACCAGCACCCACAGGTCCTTTTCCCCTGGGCAGATTTCCAGCCACTCTGCCCCAGACTTGTAGCACTGCCTGGGTTTATTGTGACCCAAGTGCAGGACCCGGCACTCGGCCTTGGTCAACCTCATACTGTTGACCTTGACCCATCAGTCCCTCTGCAGACCCTTCCTACCTTTCAGCAGATCAACAGTCCCACCCAACTTGCTGTCTTCTGCAAATTTACTGAGAGTACATTCGATCCACTCATCCAGATCATCAATAAAGATATTAAACAGGACTCAAGAGTTCAAACAGGACTGAAAAGTAGGCACCTAAAAGGTATAAGGCTTGTGGCTTTTACCATTGACTTTAGGATAAGATAAACAGCATCCCATAGGCTCTTGTTTCTCCCCACTGGTCTTTATTATTATATGCAGAGGATGCTTTCCCATTTGATCCACACCTGACCTCAGATTGCTTTACAGACTGCATCATGGAACAGTGCTTCATTTCTGTGTGACCAGGTCTACAAAGACAAACACTGCTGTCATAAATTATTCCAGTGACACGTTGTCTGCCAAGACTGTATTACACCATTCCTCTTATTAATTTTTTTAGGCCTAAATATATAAAACTGTTACAACTCTTTCATAGGCTTTCAGGAATGTAAAAAAAATATTGTGACACTGGGAGGGGTTTTGTTGCAGGGACTTTTGAATCTGCATCTGAACAGGGTTTATAGGTGCCTTTTGGATTCAACAGAGAGAGAATGGGCTCTTCACACATATGTTTCTTTTCATGCTACAGGGGATGTCCATAACAGGTAAGATGGGCTGCACATTACAAATATGTATTTCTTTCCAGTGACAAAGGGACATGGGGTTGAGATGCAGACAGTTACAATCTGAAGCTTAGTGAGAGGAATCTCATTTCAGGTCTCAAAGGGCTGAAAGTGCTTGGGAGCAGTATCCTGTTTCCAAAGAGTTTTCAAGTAAAAACTGAGTTCCAAATAGCTATAATTCTTTCCAAAAATTGACTGGATGAAGGCAAGTTTGTTCTGCAGCATTTTTTTTTTCCACTTAGCTACCATTGTGAGAACTAGCAGTATTCCAGTTCAGACTCTTCCCCTCCCTATTATCCCTCCCCTTTATGTCCTCCAGCTCTTACTTCATTGCAAAGTTATCTTAAAGCTTATAAGAAACTATACCTCCTTCCTCATAGAAAGTATCTGCAGTGAATTCAAATCCCCTCAGAATGTGAAGATTGCAATGATTTTCAGAAAAATATTTTGCACACTTCCCCTGCCCAAAATATATTCATGTAGAGTGACCTAATTTTTTGTTAAGACTTACTTGAAGATTTTTTTTTAAATTAAAATTGAGTTGCTTAGAATCAAATTACAAAGGCCTTGGAGAGATGCACAAGTATTTTCTTCACTCAGCCTTGATATACAATATTAAAATTGCATGTAACTACAGAGCTTTTAAAGTAAATTTTTGAATTATATATTAGTACTGGTTATTACAACTCAGTACCCCTATTACACATCAATATTGGTAAGCCTTTAGTTTCACCAAGCTGTGACTATGAGATCCAAAATGCAACCATGAAATACACAGAGGCTTCGAATGCTATGCATTGTGCAGAATCTCTCAGTGAGTAAATCCTGTTGCTGTGCTACAAGCACAAAGGGAGTCCAGCTTCTCGCCCATTCGCTGTGTAAGTACTGCTACTATCTCTTCTTTTTTTGGCTTCTTTACTCCATGGTGAATAAATACAATCAAGGCAGCTGCCATTTTCATGTCTGTGTGCAGTTTTTCCACAGGTGTCACTAAATTCTCTTGAATGTGCTTCAGCTCATTCCCTGAACATTCCTCAACATCCAAGGGTTTTTTTGTTGTTTGGTTGGGGTTTTTTATTATAACAAAATAGTAGTTATAATTTAACCATATTATAACCAAATCCTTGTATGGGCTGACCTTTGACTCCCTTTTCTGAGCTGATACAGTTGATTCAAAGGCCTTTAATTCAATGAGTGCACAGAGCAATGGAAAGCTCCACACTCCATATGAATCCATGCTGGCCATGGCCATAAAAAAGGCAGAAGGCTAGACTCATGGAGGGGGCATGCTTTGGAGCAACTGGTTTTTGTGTCTGGTTCCTGGGAAGTTTCTTTTTACCCTACTACTTTAGCTATAGGTTTACAGGCAACCACATTCAAAAGAGGAACCTTATAATACATGGGAACCAAACATTTGCAGAAGGCGTAAGATCTCTCAGCTCCTTTTACCACTCAAATTATTTCTGCTCTAAGCAAAGGTGCTGTTCAGTGTTCTTTTATTTGTATTGTTTATTATTAACAAGTTACATTAACATTCAAATCATGAAACAAATAATTGTAAAAAAATTACTCCTACAGGACATGAGGACTCTTCATCCAGCACTTTATGTGAACACTCGCATCTTTAGGGTTTAGTATAAATTAGAGTCCATTACCAAGTTTTCAGAGGTTATAAATATAAAAGGGGGGGTTTTGCCTTCTTCAACTATTACATCATAAAATAGAAAGTAACTAGTAAAAACAGGTCTTGTTCTTCTCATTGCAGACAACTAAGCTAATTTAAAAGTCAAAATAGTCAGTCCTACCTATTAAAAAAGGCAGTGACAGTCGGCCAGATCTTCCACTTGCTAACACTTGTCATTCCATGTAACTGTGTGGGCTTTGGTGGAATGACTCCACATTGCACCCACATAAATAAAAACACTTTTGGCCCAATAACCACAGATTTATAAAGGTCAGTTTACAGCAATGGCATCAGCAGCTTCTAAAGAAACAAATATTTTAAGTGCAGTGCCTAAGTCCTGAGTAATTTTAACACATTTCCACCGCTCACCAAATGTCACATTGTCATGTTTACAAAAATATGTGCACTTTCATGTGGGCCCAGGAAAGTAATGTTTGCAGTGAGAAGTTTACATGCTTATATAAAAGTGTTTATCCTCAATTTGCCTGTTGGTCTAACATAGAATTATCTAAGATGACTTCTACTTTTGCACACAAAATTACAGAATTAAGCTACTGAGGTATTTCTTTGAGTATTATTAGCAAATTTTGTTTTGTGTATGTGCACATGACTAAAGGTTGTTTAGTGCCATCTTTTGGGTGGTCCTAATACTACAGAACAGCTTCATCAAATCAATTATACATGTGCCACCATTTATGTGTCCAGTAAGTCATGTGTCACTAGAACCCTAAACCTGTTTCCAGAGGGTGTGGGCATTTTATCCTACATTTTGCTTTCTGATCTGCATGAACTCTCTACAGAACAAACAGGCAGAGATGACAGGAGCTGTAATCTAGGATAAACCTACCACACACACTCTCTAGAAACAAGTTTAGGGATGTAGTAACACATGGCTTCCTAGCCATGGTTCAGTGAAGACCATACACAGCTGGGTGGCAGCAGTCAGATAAAGAAACTCAAAGTGAGGATGAATTGCTGGGAGTGTTTCCATGCTGCATAAAGATCCACCCCCCAGCCCTTTCTTAGCACACAAATCCCCAAATCCCCAGCAGTGAAATATTTTCCTATTTAGAAACACTGTTTTTTTTCCAACTTTGGCCAGTGTTCATGCTATTTTATAAGATAATTATCTATGTATCTCAGTCACACCCTATATCACCAAATTTCTTTCTTCTGACTCCTAACATAAGATCAACAGTAAATTCATTAATTTAGTTGTTTATATTCTGTCTTTATTCCATATTCCTTGCTAGCTCTAAAATTAGATGGTATGTCAAAACCAGACAAAACCCATGCATCCAAAACTCCAACTTAACACCTGCACTGATGACACTGAATTAGAAGCATATATAAAATATTTCTCCCATGGTACCTGATACATGATAATAACCAAATCTAGCCTTAAATCCCTGCCTTTCCCAACAATGGTCTAAAGTAGGATTAGATGACAATGGCCCTGTGAAAAGGCTGGTGGCCAACTGGTTTCATCTTAGGCAAGAAAAAAATTGAGTGTAGTGAAGTAGGTAATGCTTTCAGCAGGGTTTCCTTTTCCCTAAATGAGACAAGATGACAGGCCTTTCTACCCCTACTCCTGGACAAATGAGCCATAGCAAAGCCCAGTTTCACTTGTGAGAGGGAGAGTATAGGCTTGGAGGGAGCTGGGCTTTGGATGGCTCCTTGCAGCAATGTAGGCACAAAAGAGCAGGCCAAGGTTCGTACTGTGCTCCCTGAGTCATGGTCCCAGAGACAGCACAGAGAGAGCCAAAGGAATTACTCATGTGTGGAACAGCATTTATTTACAGCATTTGGCCCTGGAGTCTACAGCACCAGCTGATCCTTTTTTGCTCACTGTTGGGGTTGAAATGACATACGCACACGGAGCAAAATTTTGGACAAGGCAGCCTCTCCAACAAAATGCTGATGTCTGTAATTAAACTTATCACTGTGTGGTAATGATCCCCAGGCACCGCTTCCTAGTCCAAGTGCTTTTTGGAAGCTTTCTGGAGGTGTCAGAAGGTTTGCATTCCTCTACTCTTGGATAATCAAACACTGCTCGCGAATTTGTTTGGATGTTGAAACAAGCCCAGGCAGGGAGTTTATGCAAGTACAGTTTGGAGCATTTTAGGGACACAAGTCTGGAAGCTGCTTCTTGCATCAGTGTATCCCTTCCTCTGCTGTGGTAGGACATAGAAATGTGTCATTCAGTCCTGAAATGCATCAAGTTCAATTTTACACCCATCATGACCTCTGTTTCCATCCCTGCAGGTCTAACCATGTGCACCTAGAGCAGAAGCGAAGAAGAGACTTCTAGCCACACAGATCACAGCCCTCGAAGGCAAAAGAGATGCTCGAACCACAGGAGGTCAATGAGCCTTGTTGCAAGTGCAGCTGTCCACCAAAATCTGAAAAATACTGCAGGGCTGGGGCCACAGAGATTAACATAAAGCAACACATTCTGATACTTTCAGCAGTGGGTGTCCTCACTGTGGCTGACTTTTGCTTTTCTGCCCTCCCTGAGGCAAAAAGCACAAGTTAATGTAGTCACTACTTACAGTTTTGAGTGCCTTATGTCATAGCTTGAGTGTTTATAGTTTTTCAGCTTGTTTCCGATACCATGTTTGAGTCTGAATTCTTTTGGAAAGGTAAAAACAGAACATTTTTCTTGGAGAGCTTTGAAATCCAAATTGCAAAGTTGGCAGGGCCCTCTCAGTTACATTTGGTTTCACTTTTTTGCCTTATTAGCAATTTCTTTACACAACCTATTTTAGCTCATGTGTTTACCATATAAAGCAATGGCAGCTCAGCTGGCATCACTAGAATTATATAAAGGTATGTTTTTATAAAGTGGAATTTTTTTACCTGTTTGCTAAACTATCTGATGATGCTTTGGTTTTAAAAAGTGTGTTACATGTGACAGCTGTGCATATTTGCACTGTAGCTAGGATTTTTATACCACACCCAGTTCACAAATGTTATTGAGCAACAGCTTCTGACATTTTTAAATAATGAAGAAAGAAAATGTTGGTGAGAGAAGCAGCACAGAATAACACTGATTTCTTTCTCCCCAGCTGATTAGAAGTAATGCTGATCTACTTTGGAAATATAAGAACAATCCAGGCTCTGCCATGGGACCTTGGAGGTCCCAGGGAATGGGTTTCCCTAGCTGCTTTCATTTATGCCTTTGAAGATGTATAATATGTAACCAGACCATGCTTCCCCTTGAAATGTCAGCCTTAGAAGCCCAAGAAGTCTCCTCCAGTCCATGTCCCTCATTAAATCCCACACTTTCTGAGGACCAGCCCAGCTTTTGCTGATGCACCACAGAAGATCAGCCCATTAGCAGCCGCACGACTTCAACCAGCATGTCTACTGAGCCTGAAACAGCCTGGACCAGCCACAGACAGCTGGAGGACTCTCTCTCCTTGCATTTCACAAGGGACATGCAGATGTCCCTCTGCCCAGGTCTCAGCATGCAGCCGAGCAGGTAGAGGCAACTGCAACCCAAAGAATTTGGGGTTGCCTCAGTTTTATTCCCCACGGATCCCAGAGTGCCAACAGCCAAGCTGGGCATCAGACCCAGGCCTCTTTCACAACAGCAGAGGGCAATGCCAGTGGGTACAGGGATATTATGTCTGCCTTCCAGTTATGCCCATCTTGTGATCAGAAATGATGGCTGAACTTGTGCAGGCAATGAAATTAATTAAGTATTTGGGTAAAAAAAATATTCTGTGCGAAACTATGATGCATCTTTCTGTCTGCAATATTTTAACTGCACATTTAAATATATCTAGATTTAAAACTTATAATCCTCTAAATAAACACAAGGTGAAACTAAGAGAATGAGTCGAAATACTGAAATTAACTGCTAAGATATAATACTGCTGGGAAAAGTTTTCCCCTACTTTATCCCTTCCCTCTCTTCTTAGGTTCACATATTCTTAGAAGACTTGAAACATTTAAAAACCTGTAATTTTTTTATCTTGACCAGTCTTCATCATACATCCAAACCTCTACTTTTGCCTTAAGTACAGCTTTTAACTTTAAAGTGTGAATTTGACAATTTGAACCACACAGTCAAATACACTCTGACTTCCCCAGGACACTCATGGAAATAAGACTGAATGAAAAGGTTCTCTGAACATTCCCATGCTCCCTGAGTTTAGTTCTGTATCACCCAAAGCAGTAACATGTTCTGCCATGCTGTGCAAAAAGGAGTTGGTGGCACACTGAAGGCAACACATCAGCAAGGATCACCTGCATCTCTCACAAACGTGTTCACATGCTTAGCTGTATACCCAGTGGAGGTCAAACAACCTGCCTACACCATGACAGCAAAAGCTTTGCATAAGGGTTTGCATATCAAAGCCAAGAAGAGAAATTTAGTGATGCTAAATGGAACTTAAATGTTTTGTTAATTGACCTTTTGGTGTTTGGTCTTAAGAAGGAACAATGTTTTTTCGAGAAGATCTATGGGTAAGAAGACTGAAAATACAAATTTGGTTTCTATTGGTTTACTACTGTCTGTTTATTTCTTGCTGTGCTCTCTTATAGTGTCTGGAATAAACTGACTTGGAGGATAGATGGGTGTTTTGTTTTAAAAACTTCATTTCTCCTGTAAGACATTGCACATGCTTCCTCTTGATATCATTTGTAAACAGAGTATTTAAGCCAACATTTTATTAAGTTTTCAATCCTGCGAGCACTCCAGGGGTTAGCAAGATGCTGGGAGTTAAGCCTAACTATAAATATTATCAGGACTGGGGCCTACGTGTCTGCTCAGTTGCCTTTGTTAACATTATGTGACTGAGCTACGTGTTCCATCGCTGCAGCGAGGGCTGTTCACGTGGGCAGGGTGTATTAATAGTCTTCCCATGGAGTTGTGCAAGCGGGGTTTTGTGCCAGAGAAGGGGCTCACGTGAGCTGCTCCAGATCTGCTGAGGAGATAGTGACCGTGACTCTGCAGTGAACTGGGACAGACAGCAATTTTGAACCTCTCAAAAGCTGGAGGGAGCTGCAAAGGGAGGCCCTCGCTGCCCCCATGCTCACCCTCTCTCCTGCCCACAGCTCCCTGCCTGATCAGCAGCAGGTGAATACGCAGGGAGGGAAGGAGAGGGCAGCAAGAAGCCTCCTCACCTCACCTGCCCTCTTCAGAGAGGAGCAGGGGAAGTGTCAGCAAGGGACAGCAAAAAAAAAAAAATAAATAGGGCTATCACCAATCCAAACCTAATGAAAATGGCTTGATCTCTTTAGTCAAGCATTTAACTCCTGAGCAGAACACCCAGTATTAGATTTTCGCATGGCTTGGGAAAATCATACAGTGTGAACAGGCTGGCAAGAAAAGCTGAAGGGATCAGTCTCCCAGACAGCAGCAAATGTGACCCTGCTCAGTGGCCACTCCCTGCTCCTGCTGGCCCTTCCTGGAGCCCTGTGCTTGCAAGGGACTGGTTGGAAGGAAGAGCAAAGTGGACAGGCAGCAAGGTGACAGTGACAGTGAAGTCAGGCAAAAAGGCAATAGATCTGGAAAGGGAAAACCACAAGACATAATTTTTTGCATGGCCCTTCTGCAGGGTTTTTAGTCAGAGTACCAGTATGGTGTATGGGTGCCCAGGCTGCCAGGGGGGCCCCTGTGAGGATAAGCCAGGGCTGCCCCGTGTTGGTCACAGCCTATTCCACCAGCTCCAGCAGACCCACTGCCAGGAATGGCTGAACTCCACAGCCATGGTGGTGGTGTCTTGGGAACAGCTGGGATAGGGAAGGGCACAGTGGTGAGGGGAACAGTGTGAGAGAGAGCCCTGAAAGCCCCATGGGAAGAGGGAAGGAGGGAAGAAAGATCTCCGCGTGCCCCAGCAGGAATCCCCTGCAGGCTGTGAAAAGGACCTGTGCTCTGAAGGACTGCAGCCCATGGAGAGGTCCCACACTGGAGCAGGGACAATATCTGAGGAAAGTGCAAAGAGGGGCTGTCATGGACTTACCACAGCTCTCTGTTCCCCATCCTCCTGCACCATTCGTGAGGGAGTCAGATGAGTCAGGAACTAAAGAGTGCCTTTGAGCCTAGGGGGAAAAATAGTAAGACAAGTGGGAATTAGATCTTGTCTTTGTTCCTCACCATCACCATCCCACTCTAATTGGCAACAAAATTAATTTTCTCCAAGTCTGGTATGCCTGTGACAGTAACTGGTCTCCCTGCCTTTATCTCAGTTCATGAGCTTTTCTGTCTTATTTTCTTCCTCCTGTTTTGATGAAGAGGAATGAGCAGCCATATGGGCAGCTGATACTCAGCCACCACAATGCCATATAGTTCTCTGCCTAAGATTAGTGTTACAACCTTTTATTTTATTCACTTCGTTGATAAAATGGAGATGTTAAGCATTCCAATGTGTCAGGCAAAATATGTGATGAAGTCTTGCTTCCAGCTAAGCTTACCTTGCAACTTAAATGTGTCAGGATGAGAGGGAGGCCTTCTAGGAGACTGTTCTAGACACCTAAACAAGTCTTATTGACTTACACGCCACTGTACCAAATAGCAAGCAAAGATTTCTCATTCAGTTTGCCCCTAACATTAAAAAAGAAGTGAAGAAGCAATCTGAAGTTAGAGATTAACACTAGAAAATGAGGGGGATTGAAAGCAGAAAAAAAATAACAGGTAGCCATCGCACGTCCTGTTCAAATGTGGACAACACTTTCAAAAAGCAAGAACAGATTAGCCCTGCCCTGAAATAGCTGCAACAAGTTATGGCAGAGCTACAGGTTCTGCAAACATCTCTAAATTGCATTAATATAACAAAGGTATTTTTTATTAATAAATTGTTTCATCTCTTTGTACCTTAGTTTTTCACCTGTTAAGGAAGGATAGCTCTTGCTAGGGGCTTTCGAGGAGATAGTCCTTAATGACAGTGAGATGCTCATTTGAGAACCAAATAAGTACAATGAGGGAATCAAAATTACAATCACAGAATCATGGAACCATGAAGGTTGGAAAAGATCTCCAAGATCCTCAAATCCAACCTTCAAGAGAACACCCCTATGCCCATTAAACCATATTGCAGAGTGCCAGGTCTGCTCATTTTTTAAACACTTCCAGGGATGGTGACTCCATCACTTTCCTGGGGAGACTGTTTCAATGCTTAAACACCCTTTCACTGAAGAAATTTTTCCTAATATCCAATCTGAACCTCCCTTGGCACAACATGGGACCATTTTCCCCCCTCCTATCAATGCTTAGAAAGAGGTAATTATTAAAAGCTCCTAAAAGCCTACAAGATTTTTAAAAAAAGTATTGACCCAGATACTGGAGTCAGTAACAGATTTTTTACATATTTACGGTTTTTGTTGGACTATAAAATCACCATTTGTATGTGATTTGCTCCTCATCTCAAGAGAGTCTGAAGCACAGCCAGATCTCCCAAAAACTAAAAAGACATCTTACGCTATTTTGGTATATAACAAATATTACAGAAAGAATCAAAAAACTGTGCTTACCAGCATGACTTTGCATTATAACCCCTTGCAGTACTTCTGAAATATCTGCTTAGGTCACAGAATAAACTGATAAATTGCCTGGATTAAAGCATTCAAGTAAAGACCCTGATGCAAATCCTCAGATTTACTGTTAAGTGAGGATGCCTTTTAAGGTTCTCTCTCTTGAGGTATGTATTGCTGAGGTTCTGTTTAAATATTCTGAATAAAAGACATGCAGGGAAGAGTTTTCACGCTTGGCTGACCGGTACTTTCTCCACTTGTGATACAGGTTCTGCTTGGCAGCAAGGTAGAAGCTAATAGACAATCTCCATTACAATTGTTTAGAGGGAGTGCAGAGATTAGTGAGAACACTGGGACTCCCAACTCTTTCGGCATTAAAAGAGCTGCAGCGACATGTCAAAATCTCTCTCTTCACAAGAGGAAAACTCAGAGCTGTTGATTCAACTCTAACTGTTGTTCAATTCTTTTTTCCTCAAAGTTTCACTCTACTTTTTGCATAGTAAAGGCATGTGCCTGTTTACTTCTCAAACAATTACTGTTGCATGTTTGTTTGACACTTCAGACTTCACCCCAAGAGTAAGCTGAGGAGACTACAAATGCTGTTCCCCATTTGGGATGCAAGTCTTATGGAAATCTGTGGCTGCTCAGACAACATAAGCTGTTATTTAAAATCAAAGCAGGATTTAGGATGACAAATCCCAACCATGACCTAGTATGTAAAAGGTACTAAAAATATATATAAAAATGTCAAGACTGATCATAACCTCTGTGTCTGTGCCAATGCTGACAGAAAGAGTAGCATCTTGTGTTCCTACATGGTCTGCAGATATTCTGCTCTTAGTGGTATAGATCTTCTCCTTCACTCTTTCTAAGAGGTGGCAGAGGGCTTCTGGCCTGCTCAAGTACCAAAATCCACTCTTGGCTGTACTGAGTGAGTCTTTAACTATGTCAGACACCAACATGACACAAGTTCAGCACTATTTAATATCAGCAAAGGTGACAAAGTGATCTAACATATTTAGATGTTAAAATGCAAGATACCTAACTTTTATAAAGGACACCAAAGACCTCTGGGACTGCTGTCTGAGGAATTCCATTTCAATACAGTAAGTTCAGAGAAACACTTCACAAGGTGTAGAAAGGCAAGACCCCACATCTGAAGAAAAGGGGGAAAACTGCAATACAACATTTTGAGCACTATTGCCATTAGTGTAATACCTCGGTCATAAATTATAAGGAAGTTGACAATGAATACAAATCTCTACTTTAAACTGCATTTTCAGATAACCTCAAGCAGCGTGTCAGACTATAATAAAGAGCAGACAATACACTGACACTCCCCCCCCCCTCAATACATGAATTTACAACCACAGTTATAAAGGGTCTAACTTCCTTCCCTAGATGTTATTGAAGAGTGAAAAAAAAGCTGTGCCAGGCAAAAAGAAAGTTTTCATGGCAATGCTATGACAAACACCATTTATGCAGCAGTGGCCATCTTCAGACACACACAGGAAAGGTGAGGCTTTTTCAAAAGGGAAAGGGAGGTAAAAAGGAACTCTCAGGAAAAAGTAAGCAAACCAAGATCCAGAGGAACCCCAAGAACTGAAGTTCAACAACCCCATCCCTGCAAACCAAGACGAAAGCCCATTCAGGCTTTTAGCAAAGCATGGATTAGATTAGTCTAAACACATATATAAATTGTTTGGAGAGTGGAGAGTGGTTAATCACTTTCGTTAATGCTTTTTGTCCTTTGTTAAGTACACTTACTGTCAAATTTTTGATTATACAGCGTAAGAAGGAGGAAGGGTGGATGAGCCAGAGCTAGGGTGAGGGAATTGCCCAGCTTGAGATTTAACTCCACTGAAAAGGTTTGTTGCTAATGTTCAAGCTTCTTGGCACTTTGTATACAGCATATCAGCATTATATAGCCTCTGGTCAGAAAGAATGCCCAGCACATCCAGGAGAGCATGGAAATCTTACTAGACAGTGGCTCTGGAATCAGCATGGCCATTGCCTACATCTGCTAAGTGATGGTAATTGTCTCCCACACTACACAGATGTCTCAAAAGCAAAACATTATTAATAGGTGTAGTGATGAGTTTTCATTAGGAGGACTTCCACGGAAATTGTAACACCTCTTGCAGTACTTGTGAAATCCTCTGTCCACCTCTCTGTACACCGAGAGAGTGTGGTATTTGTTGAAACTGCAATGTGATAAAAATATCAAAATGTCAGTGGAGCTCAGGGTATGCATGAATGTGCTTCTCGCCATTTGCCAAGGGACTTTGCAGCCAATGTTACAGTTATATTTAACTTCTGAAACATTTTTACAGACATGCTATAATGTGCAGCGTTTTGTTTTGCCTGATTGCTTTTATTTGATCCCTAGCAGATGCTTTGACCATGAAAATTTGGATTTAGGTCAGCTGCTCACACGAAATTTAGATGGTGACGCAAATTCTTCAGTAGGAATACTTCTACTACTGATGCAGATAAGCTGATTTTTCTCATTTAGTAATTGGCAATGGATATTAAACTTTTGGTTTGGGATAGTAATTCTGACAGTCTGACCTTCAAAATTCAGCAGTTGGTGCTGAGCTTTCGGTTTGGGGTTGGTGATTGATGTCTGATCGCTGGGTACTAGACTTTGGACCCTAAAATAATAGATGGTAACTACTCTAAACCCAAGAAGCTGAGCCTTAACACAGGTTAGTAAATAAGAATTGCAACTGAGCCATTAACAATCATTTAGAAGCTGGGCAGGACTGACAGTGGGGTAATTTCTCAAAGGGACCAGCACGACAGAGCATCAGCAAAGACAAAGGGTGAAAAGTTTAAGGGAGGATGACTCCTCAAGAAGACCAGCTATCTGGGGAGGAAGATGAGGACCACCACAGAAGCCAATGCACAGGTGCCAGCCGACCAGCACTGCTCAATCAAGGGAGTCACCTATCTCATGCATAATGTGTAAGATTCTAATTGGAGCAGAGCATAAAGAGCTGCAAACCCAGCAGCTCGGCTGGTGTATTTGGTGGAGTTATCCCCTGCACTTCTGGCACCTGAATAAAGGAATACCTACTACTCAAAGGCAAAAAGTCTCTGGGTGGTTTATTTCCAGCCAGAATTCAGCATCACTACCAAAAGGTGAGATACACGTCAGACCTCAACAGTGTTTTAAAACACTCACCTGTGGATTTATGTGTCATACAGCCACATCTGAATTCACATTCTTATGCAAACCTCCTTCTTCAGCCTTATCCTGCTGTGATAACAGACTTTTGCCCTGGGATGTGACTGATAATAGGTGGTAAGAGAGTTTAACATAAAATTAAATGCTAGGCCATCCACTAAGTGTTGAGCTAGCCATAAAACTAGCACTAAATATATGTACACCTTTGTTGCTGCTTCTCTTAGAACATTATCACTTAATATGCATTAGCTCACAGGTTCTAACAAGCACATCAATCAACAAACTGCAAAATGGTTGAAAACATATTATCATGGACAAAACAATACATTTTTCACCATGTTTATTTCAGGAGCAAACAGAAAAAAACATGCAAAAACTTGTATGAAGAAGGTGTGCAGGTGACCTGGCTTACAAATACTCCTACCTGTGTGCAATAAAAAATTGTTAAAGAGAAAATTTATCTCATCAATTATAATGCCTGTATTGTACTAAAATCAAACAAGTGGTATTATGTTAGTCAGTGCAAGATACCTACAGAAAATTTCTTTGTGATGTAAATAAGGACCTGCACACATAAAACTCATTCTTGCTTCTACGAGTGTTGTTCACTTAAAATTAAATTAAGCTTCCTGGTTGCCCTTACTTTTTTAAATGGAACTAACCTATATTCTGAACCCCAAAGTCTGGTGCATTATATTTTCTGAACAGCAAAACGTTTGACTCACACAGCTAGAAGTGTCAGATCAAGTTCCCACTGAGTCCGATTTTTATAGAAGTTTAATAAAGTTAATAATGGAAAGGAGAAAGAACAGTTAATTTTGAGTGCATACAGGCCTATATAGGCTATTTAGCAACACAATTTGGAGAGCACCCATCTTCTGCATCTAATATTTTTAGCAACTTTGATAATTAGTAATGTAAAAGCAGAAATTATGGAGAACACTTTAACACGTTAAATCGCATGATTCTCCTCTAAAATAAAAAAGCGTATTTCTCATTAAAGTGATGATGAGCATTGTTTTACTTTTTTCCAAGTTCTGCTGATTATCAAAACACTTAGACAAAATTAGAGGCTTTCTCTTTTAACCCTGTTATCCTACTACTAAAACCCAACAGTTAATGGTCTCAAAATCAATAATAAAGGGGAAAAATAATAAATTAATCACACATAACACAAAAGACATCATAGCGGAACAATCTCAAAAAATAATCTTGCAAGTGTTCTTCTGAGGACTTTTTTAACAACATCAGGTTTTTAATCCCCTATTCAGTGGGCCTAATGTGCCATCTGCTGTTTCAATTCTAAATTATAAGAGTTTTTGAAAGATGCAATCATTCTGTAGCATTTAAGCAAACAGGCTGAAAATCAGTGAGGTGGTTGGTTTTGTTGCTTTTTTTCTTTAATTTTGGGAGCAGCCGTTTATGCAAACAGTGGCAAAGAAATTAAAGCTTCACCACTGTTAGTACTGCTTAGAGACTGATTAATACTTTGATCTGAATCATAAAAACTATTCTAGCACTGCAGATGAAAATACGATCATCTGACCAAAATATGATGATGTGTGAGCGCTATCTGGCGGCTTACTTGGCGTTACAATCTCTTGTATCTCTGACAGGATATTTTATTTTCTCTTAACACTGGAACTTCATTAAAAAAAACCCAAGTTTTATGCCTTTTCTAGGTCTTTATCCGACTAAGTAAAATTATGGAAAAGTTCAGTATGTTTATCTTTCTAAATCTGGATTCACACAAACTGTGATTGGAGCTGGCACAGATTAGATATGATATGGATTGCAAATACATCTACTCAGGCTTTAATGTCTTGAATAATCCAGTTAAAATCACTGGGGTCATTCACAGAAAACAACTGAAGCTCCAGCAAGATGATACATGTGGTACTGTATGTCTGTTGGGCAGCACATACAGTAAATGTTCCTTCTCAATGTGATTTGTATTTGGCTAGTACACAGCAGCAAGGAGGGAAAAACAAGGTAGCAGCGTTTTTTACTCAAAAAACTTACCTGGATAATATATAAAGGCCAGGGAAACTTTTGCCCTAATCACAGAACTGTTAAGATCACTGCTAAAGTGTAAACCTTATACCAGAGCACAGCTGAAACCTGGGAGGTGAACCCTGAAACACTCTCCCAGAACAATTTTTTATAGGCGAGTGCCACCTGGTGGGACATCGAGAAGACTTTTCAGACTGAAAGCTGGTTTAAGGTGGTCAGGATCCTTTTGCATCACAGAACTTACATGAAAAAATAACAGCAAAATCTTACTACAAAGGTGCATCCGGCAGCTGAGCGAACTGGCTCTTGTCCCTGCTGATCTATGTGTGACACTGATTATGCTGTGAAATGACACACAAGGAGGTTTTCATATTCTTAATTAATATATTTGCAAGCATCTCTATCTTGAATCAATGTAAGTTCAAAACTAAATTACGGAAATGCTTTCCTTTCATTTCTATGCTTCTATTTCTGGCTTTGAAATTTTTAATTTCCCTAAATTTCAAAGTACATGCAACTGCTAGGCAGGTATCCTATGCAACACAAAATTAACAGCATGAATGAAAGGTACCTTTGTTGTGAGCCTTCTGTGCTAGGAAAAGCACAACAGAGTTGGGCACACGTTGCCACATCTCAAAGATAAGACTGACACACATCTCCAACTCAAGTGAAAAACTAGGCCTGTGTTGTAATCAAATGGGTGTTTCTGCTCCTGACATATTAATGGGTGGCAGTTGTAGCCTCTAGAAGTGAAGACACAGCTCAAAACGTCCAGCATTTCCTGCTGTATCCCAAAGAAAACCCCACATTTGAGGCCCAGTTCTGATTCCGCTCATCGCTCTGTGAGACTGCAGTGCTTATGCTGAGGGAGCAGCTGGGAAATTGGGTTCATCCTTTCACGTGCTTTTTTGCACAGTTTGAAACAACGTTCGTTTCCAACCTTGCAAGATTTACAGAACGCCATGGGAAATTAATGTATTGTCGGCATTTAGCAGGCAATCAGACTGTGCAATTGACACAGACACAGGGTTCCAAGTTCATCTGACATGGTTTAAATTAGGAAGAATAGCTTTTTAGACTTAGTGGCACAAATGGGATGCTCCATTCTAAGAAAACAGTGCATACATAAAATTATATAAATGTTTGTCCTATCACAAGATTTTACTGCTTCTGTTTTCAGCCTCTGTATTTTACACGTGCACGAAATGCCATATTGACAGGCACCCAAGCACCTTTGTTGGATTTGGAAGCCCAGGAGTTGCCACCAACAGGTACACCGCTTCTGATTTCATTCACACATTTGCTCCCCACTTCTTTGTCCTCATCCTCCCGGCCTCAAGAAGCCGAAGCAAGTATTCCTTGGCCGCGCACAAGGCACGGGCGTTGCACATAAAGAATTAAGGGGATTAGCTGCACCACTACGGCCGGTTACGGCTTCAAAGGAAAACACTGGCCGCACCTACGTAAATGTCTCTGTTTAAGTGATTTAAACGAAACCATTTCCCAGAAGTACAGGTGCACCGCAGCTATAGCTGACCGCAGCTATTAGGGCCGCGAAAGGGCAAGAATTGCTGGGAGGGCGGGGGCGGAAGATGAATAAAGAGAAGGCAAAGCCACGATGCGGACGGGGGATTTCTCTCCCCGCTCCGGGAGCTCCGGGCTGTCCACCTGCAGCTCCGCACCCGCGGCCGCGGGGCAGGATCGGTGCCCGTAGACCATCGCGGCACTACGGGGCGGGGAGAGCGGCACAGCCCGTGCCGAGCCCGGACACCCCCGGGGGGCTCGGGGAGTCCCTCCCGGGCAGGGGGAAAGGCGGGGCGGGGGAAGCGCAGCCCGCCCGGCGGT
>VXBX01006030.1:543773-576906 GCA_013400415.1 Scytalopus superciliaris | reverse complement strand
CAGAACAATGCACTGAAAAAAAAAAAGAAAGAGGGCTAGAGGCAGCGCATGTGTTTTTGCATAAACAATTCACATAAGGATCCATTGAGGTGGGACAGTGCAAATAGCTTTAGTTGGCCTTGCATCCTAAAAATACCCTGCCAACTGAAAATTTGATAGGATAGCAGACCCACGTCACTCACTCATCTTCAGCAGATAAGGCCCAAAGGCATCATAATGGCCTTTTCTAAAGTCTGTTATGAATTAAACAAAACAGGAGCAGTGAGACACATTAAGCAAACATTTTGGGGGGTTTGGTTATTTCTCCCTTCTTTTGGATTTATATTGTGGTACTGATCAAGTCCCCATGTGTAGGAAGGGGAGGGAAAGGGGAGTGAAAAAGACAGATTAAAATAATTGGTCAGAGCTTACCTACCTCACAAAGGGCAAAAAACAGGATTGAAAAAGGAGCTTTAACTATGTCATTCATGGCTGCTATTGTTTCAGAGAATAGTTTTATATAAAAATAAAGCCATATTCTCTACCTGTAAAGAGTAAGAAATATCAGGAACAGTTGGTCAACTCCACAAATAACTAGAATTTCTTTTTTTTTAAGTGCCTTTATGTCATCCCAATGTGCCTGTCCACTTCTCTCATCCACTCCAGTGGTGACATGTAATCCAGAGGCCAGAAAAAGTCGTAATCTTCATGGAACAGATAAAGTCTCTAGTTGCTCTTTGTGCCTTCTGCATACCTTCCACTGGCTTTTCTGATTCCAGCTTGGTCCTACCTTCCTGTCAAACAGACTGATGGAGTTTGTGAGCATTTGAGTCATGCTTTCACATTCAAATCCTTTCCATACCCCAGCCAATGGATATTGTTTGCATTTAGATTTTAAAAAAAAGAAGAATCCCACTATGAATGGGAACCTCCTATATGGCCTCTGATGGGTTTGTAGTACTCAATCACTGATAAGGTGGGAAGGCAAAGCTGAAGGATAGCAGGTCCATCCACAGCTGCATTCACATGATTTAAGTTTGTGCCAGTCCGTAAACAATGAGAGAATATGGCTTTCCATATGTATATAGTAAAATATATTACTATAGATTTTATATACTTTATAAGTATTTTATATTTCTTTCCCTTCTGGGAAAGGTTATAAATTGTAATAAATTCATATAATGAGCGTATTTATTTTTATACTTCTTGTCTAATGTGATCTTCTAAGTTATCGCTTTTTTAAAAGGACATATAACAAGGATAGAGTATTTATACAGTATAATATGTTACTAGAGGTAATAAAAGAACCCTATAAATTTTGGAAATGGAGCGTCTTTATTTCACAGGACTAAAACTAGTCCATCAAGCAGAAAGAGCTTGGAATCTAAGGCAATGTTATGCAAAAGGCTACTAATTAACTGTGTTAGTGAAGAGGTTTGGAAAACTCTACCTGTAATGCTATTCACCATGTTAAAAGAGGTAATTTTGTATTTTATTACTTAACCACTAACTCATCTATTAAAAAAAACTAGTGCAACTATACTGATGCTATTGGTTGTAATAACTGCTTGCAGAGAGAGTATTGCTGTCAGTAGTGTTTATAACCAACAAATACGTACAAAAGTAGTTTTACCTGCTTTGCTTAACCTTGCCCTAGTGGGAAAGGAGCACTCAAAATTCAAAGCCTTTAACAAGCAGTCAGCGGTTTCCCTCACCAGTTTCTGGAGGACCTCCTGATCCTGCTTTTCTAATTAGAAGTACTGTATCAATGAGCTGTTCAAATGCTGTTGGTAGCACATTTTGCTATGTTAAAATAGATACTAAGGATCAAGGAACTGGCTTTTGCTCCCTCATATCTGATCTCATGACCACTGCCATCAAGGGAAAATCTTCTGTTGAGTTCGGTAGGATTTTTGCCATGGAATTTGAGACATCAGTCATTTATGGATACTTTTGGCTTTGTGTCATGTAAAGATCTATTAAAACTTCCTTTGCCAATGTTTGGACTCAGTCTTGCAGAAATAGTTCCCAATTTATTCTATGGATAAAATCCTGGCCCCTCTTAAGCACACAGAAAAATTCTCATCACGTCACACTTCATTGAGTATTACTTTGACATGCAAAAATACTGGGGAATATTTTGCTTTTAACATTTAGGAGTGAGCCAATCCCTTTCTGTGTTTCTAAATAGTTAAAAATACATACAAATACAGCAAATAACTATTTATTTGTACATACGTGTATTTTACTACAGGTTAAAATTAGAATTATATACAGTTTCAAAAGAAAAAATTACTCATTTTTGGCTGTTGTTACCCCTTATAGACTTCATATCTTAACATGTAGCTGGTGGTTGGTGTTACCTGAAACACTCCATTTAAGAGTCCAAGGAGTTAGTCCTGAAAAGGCAACACCTTGTGATATCTACAGAACTTGACAAGGTCCCATGACTTATGGGTGAGGGCAATTGGCCAAATTTGCTCTTCTCAATCTAGAAAAGAAACATTCAAGGCAAGGCTAAGAAAGCCCTGGGGAGGAAACAGCTTCTCCCAGACCTACCCATATCAATTAAAGCCAGGCTGAGGTGCTGACATACTCTCACTTCTTGCAGTGGTGCTTAAAGAGGCTCTTGGGAGAGAAAAGTGGCGTTTCACAGGCACCGCCTTTCGTGCTGAAGGGAATTTGGATCCCATCAAACTCTCTTTTTTAACAAAAGGTGGTGAAGTGTTCTGCATTTCCAAAATGCTGCTACTGCATTACCTAGATCAGTCAGCCCTGTGGTTACTTATAGCTAAGTGAGGAGTCGGAGGGGGTGAGGGAAATCGAAGACATTTGGTATTTTACACTAACAAACGTCAATAACAATTTTTACATTTTCACAAACGGCTGCATAATAAAATGAGTGATGAACTAGTAAAGTTTTATGACATACTGGCAGCCTGTTTGCTATGGTAGCATTCATTTCTTTAGAGCACAAACAAAGCAGCTGCAGCAGGTCAGTTGTAGTGCAGCTGACCAAGACTGCATTTCCAAGTCATGGTTCACTGGTTACGGATTTTTCTTTGATTAGATCATGAATTCTTTGCAGTTTCATCTCTTATACAGTAATAAGGTTCATGAATCATAGACTCATAAAATGCTTTGAGTTGAAAGGGATCTTAAAGACCATTTAGTTCCAATCCCCCCTGCCACCGACAGGGACACTTCCCACGACACCAGGGTGCTCAGAGCCCCATCCAGCTTGGCCTTGAACTCTTCCAGGGTTGGGGCATCCACAGTTTCTCTGGGCAACCTGTGCCATTTCTCATCACCCTCACAGTGTGGAATATCTTGAGTATATCTAATCTAAATTTCCCCTCTTTCAGTTTGGAGCCATTATCCCTTGTCCTGTCACTACAATTCCTGATGAAGAGCCCCTCTCTGACCTCCGTGTAGGTCCCTTTACAGACTGGAAGTTGCTCTGAAGTCTCCATGCAACTTCTTCTGCAAGCTGAACAGCCCCAACTTTCTCAGTGTGTCAAAAGTATGAAAAACTATAAAATTATATATATTTTTTTTTTTTTTAACAGAGTTGGATTACAGAGAACGTGCTTCAAATAATGTATTAATTAAGCAATGCAATCGAAGAACTGCTCCCTTCCAAAGCAGCCTTTAGTGACAAGAGAATCTGCTGCTTTGGGTGACCCAGCAAAGGGAAACAAGCAGAAGCAGTGGAGCATAGTTTAGCTGTGTAGCAATCAAGATCACAATTAAACACATCCCCTGCACCAAGAGTCTGGCGATTTATAGCTGTTCTTACAAAGGACTGGCTAGTTAAGTGTTTTTGTGTGCACACCCATCACTGTGAGCAGGGATCTCAACACTTTGCTACTGACTCATGAGGAGTGCTCTGGGGAGCAGGAGCAGCAATGGAGCTTGTGAGTGCAAAAGCTGGCACTTTCTGCCAGCCCAGGCACTCTTTCCTTGGGCCAGGGCCACTAGTTCCACTAATGCCCCAATGGGCTTCAGATCATAGATGAAGACTGTTGTTTTCAGCGAGGTTTTCTCAGTTGTCCAGCTTGACAGGGTGTGTGGGACAGGTTTCCAGTGTCCAACATTTCAGCCAAGGACAGCCTCACGCCCTTTTGGAGCCAAATTTGTCTGGCTTCCTCCCAGGTTCAGTGAAAACAGATGCTCTAGCTTCATTTTTCGTAACACTTTTATGTCATAAGATAAATGGGTTGAGCTGAGTAGTGTGGGTGTGGTAGATAAAACCTGTATCTTCAGGTATTTTCAGAGGTGTGGGGAGAGGCAGATGTCTAAATGTGTCTTTCCTGATCCCCATTGGTTTCATTGCTCACAGGGCTGAGGGATCTTCCAGTTCTTCCTCAGGTTAAAGTCTATCTGTTGGCAGAGCGGGACAAATGAAAGCAATGTAGTGAGTAGCTCTTAGACGTCTATTTCAGACATCATGAGACCAAAGGAAAACTCTTTCCAGTCTTTCAGAGGCCCCAGGATCTTGGCTTTGGGACAGGCAGCCGATCTGAGGGCTAGATCTCCAGAATCCAATCTTTAAACATCACCATCTAAGTTAGATAATAACCAGAAGTTTGAAGAAGTTTGTTTATGCTGGAAAATTATCTGCCAGGCTGATTAGATGTGGGATTGTGCTATCTATGCTGAGTAAGCATTGTAAATGGGGTAACTAGAAAATTTGGAGTAGCTGTTTTTCTTTGGCACTGGTAAAATAACAAATAATGCGATTTACTGTTTGAAATTGTATTAATACCAAATAGGAAAAAAGTCAAACAATGTGTGATAGGGTTCTTAAGCTGTTGCATTCCCCTCTCTTTAGTTCAGTTGTTGTTCTAAACACAAGATGATTAAGTCATAAAATAACTTTGTGACTGATTGTAATACATGTGGTTTCAGAGCAGTGAAATGTTGGTGGCTATTTTAGAAGTTAGCTCTGTTTGAGCTTTCAGAGTAAAGAAATGATTGTGTATATCTGGTATGGGAAAATCCTGAAATTGTCTAGACCCACTATATATTTCAGAAGCTGATACCTGCATTTCAGAGCCACCAGTTGCCTGGGTATATTCGAACTTGTAATTTTAGTGTCATGACATTGACTTAGAGCATAAAGGCCCCAGAGTTCTGTATATGAATGACACTCTCATTTACCAGGCAGCAGCAAAGCTGGAATTCCACTTTCTGAAATGCAGCTCCGTGTACCTTGTAATGTGGCAACTGGATTCCTTCATTCGTAGTTTCACAGTGGCTTTCATTCAAATCTCTGAACAATGTCTATGTTTCAGTAATAAGTAAGTTTCAGTAATAAGTAAGACCTTTGCTTCTATCATTTCCACATCAAAAGTGGAACAGCAGATGCAAAGTCATGTGATTTCTTGAATGTTGTAGGACAAATCGGTTATATGGACTAAAGGAGCAGAAATTTCAGACAAAATATATGAACACACTAACTAGGCTAGGGAATGGAGAAGAAAATACTCCTAAAGAAACTCAGAAAGGCAGCTCCAGAAGAATAACCCAGACTCAGCAAATAACCCCACTGTGCTGTCTGCCTTCTGCTCATCAGCTGGCTACGAAATTCTCACACAGCTTTGCTTTCACAGCCACATGTTATTCTGGCCTCATGCACCTGGGAAAGCTTTTCATCCCCTGCAGTTGCAGGCATGCCTACCAAACACCCTTTGGAGCAAAGATCAATCCTGTGTGATATGGTCAGGACTGCTTAGTCCTCAAGGCAAGGAGGGTATAATTAGGAGAGAAGTTTTTTCCTAGCAAAGGTCACCCTAATATAGCAAACAAATCACCTACCCCCATATCTCCCAAATCAGAGGTGAATCCCCAGGACATGTCCAGACTACATCAGGAGTATAAGTAAGCATTCAGCTATAGCCCTCATTTAGCATAAACCTTTGCATTTTGCCCTGTTTTGCGTAAACAGAGCACACTGTTACAACATGTGGAGGCAGAAAAACGACAGCCCAGGAGATTGCCACCCCTCCTAGCAGCACCCCCTTGATAGCTCTTCCACAGCAGCACCAAACTGTGGTGCTTTCCTAGTGCAGCTACAAGCATGCATTCATGCTTGATATTTCCCCTCAAAAAACAAAACAACCAGTCAAAACATCATTATCCGGTTCACAAGTGGTGCTATGAACATGGTGTTTTAAGAGATACTTGTGCTCCCGAAGCCTGGGGCAGGCAGATTATTGCTGGAGATGAAAGTAGCCTTGTTTGGACTCGCAGATCTGTTTTACAGTCCGCAATAGTGTAACAGGGTCTTGTGCAAAAGAGATTTAGCGTTGAGCAACAGAAATACAGTTTTCTAAAGTCCCTCTGCCTGCAAGCTGTGCTTGATGGCTTCAGTGTGATAAAGGATGTGTCATATTGCAGCCCAAGACCATCAGCTAATGAGATTCCAGATGCCTGGACAATATCTGAATTTAAGCATCCAGAATCTAAGTTGAAGCAATGCTAAATCTGTCATCTTTAATATACTGTACTTTTGTGTCAGAATGCTGCAAATCTAATTTAAGTTTCTACCAGCTTGTGATTCTTCACAGATATTCCAGCTGGAAGTTAATATTTTCTCCAATATTAGTTGCACTCAGCTATAAGATATTTTCCTATGAACACAAAAGGGACCTGCGTGTTCCAAGAGGGAAGTCATATGGTAGAGATTATAATCAGGCAAGCTGAAAGCAGTGGCCATTTTAATTGTGCACCAGTATATTTTTTCAATATAACTAAGACAATGTGCCTGTCTCCTCCCATACAATCGAAATGTATGCTGCCACTTTGTATGATTCCTCATATACAAAACTGGAGATTAAATTGGGGATAAGAAAACAATTGAAATTCAAATATTTTGTTTCAAAATTTCACTCTCAAGCAACACACATTAACGGAAATCTTTTCCAGTTAGTTATTCTAATTGAAAATCTATGCCATCAAGGATACAAAGCTTTAAAACTATTTACTTCTGGTTTTCTTATTCTGTTTTCTTCAGTTTTCTGACAGCCAGGCTGGCAAAAAACATGGATGCTGTGATGTCAAGAAAGAGGGATGCTCCAAGACATACACTGAAGGCACAAAGTAGTGGGTCATTCTGCACCATCTTGCAGATGGGCAGTGTTAAAATCTGATATCACTGGGGCATCACTTTTGTTAGAAATGCCTCCAAAGCTGCAGAGATACTGACTGCATCCTACCACAGTCTGTACATCTTATGCTTCTCACATGTATGATCCCACTTCCGCCTAGCAGGAGCTTTGAATAATTAACTTAAGAAGCAAAACCATGAAGTACTCTCTAAACTGAGTCATAAGACTAGCCTCATCTGTAGCTACCTGAATGAAAGAAAGGAAGAGGGAATGGGAGAGGGAGAGGACTTTTGTGGAATTGTTAACTGTAGAAACTTTTGAAACATATGTTGGAGATTAGCTTTCACAATCAGGTGTGGGCAGATTTAAAAGTGAATTAAATGTACTGTAATGTCCATCTCATTTTTCTCTCCCAGTGAACCAATAAACACATTTGGAGATATGCTAAAATAATGCAGACTGGTGTTTTCCATTTCTCATTATCCTCTTGCTGGAACAAATGCAGAGCACAACATGGAAGCACTAGAGGGACCCAGCTGCCTTTGATGAATTAAAAAAAAATAAAACTAAAAAAAAACTCCTTTGCACATGTTTCCACTTCATTCTTTTAATTTATAATTTTATTTATTTGCACTTTTAAAAGCATAATAGTTGATGTCAGAAAGAAGAGCCCCCATAGTTACATCTGAATTCAGCTCCAGCTGGACCGGATTCAAGGGGGCACTAAACAGCTGCCTGGCAGACAAGAAGGTCGGAGGCATTAAAGAATATAAATGTTAAAATCCTGCATAAAATAATTTTGAATCTGATCTAAGCTAGCAAAAGCCAAGCAATTCAGAGCTAATGCTTCCATTTGCATAGGGACAAAAATTTGTATAAGCCTGTTTCTGAAGCTCAGACTGAAGTAATGGATATCACCCACATAAGAACACTGGCTTTAGTGAGGCTAAGTCATATACTTACTTCTTTATTCCAGGTTTTAAATTAGATTCCTGTTGGTCTGACTTTAAAAATCAGTAGATTGATATTATTTAAGTCTGTGCCACAGATGTTCTCATCACTGCATGACAGCTTTAACTGCAATGAATGAATGAGAGCATTCCTGCCTTTGGGGTGTAGTACTGAGAAAGATGAGACAGGGACTGACACCATCCTGCTGGAAGGACAGGAGGAGGGGCTTGCAGCTGGACTCTCCTTCTGGGAGATGGGATCTTCCGAGTTTCTGGATGTGAGTCCACGGACAGCACTGGCAGAATATTTGCAGATAATTTGATAGGTATTTGAGCACTTGAAAAGTCTCTAGTTTGCTTATAGCAGTGGGGAATTTTCGCTTTCTAGTGTTGAGAGGGACATGCAAAGACTTGAAGAAGAAGATATTGGCAACATCAATTAGTTTAAAGCAAACTAGTGACATCATCTTGGTGCCAGTGGTGCTTTGGGGCTTTGCAAAGAAGCCTCTCTAGCCAGGTTTCCCTTCCCAGCTGAAAGTACAGGAATTTCCCATGGGATGCAGGGCTGCTGCTGAGCCACAGACCAATGGAAACCCACTCCACTGTGGAGCCAAGCAGAATCGTACATGGCCTGCAGCCAGGGTGAGCCTGGTCTGAGCTCATAGCTACCGAAATAAGTTGTGTGTTTGGCATCACTGATTCTACACATCACTGCTTTCTCCTGAGACACGTGTTCTCACTGGTAGCATGCAAATGATGTGTTCAAAGAACAAAAAATGAAGCCAAGGTTTGCACACTACATTCCCTAAGGATCCTAGGAGAGAGCTTCCCACTGGAAATGGTTGTTCTGATGACTGTTTGCAGACTACCTAATGTGGAACAACAAAGCTGCCTTTACAGACAATTAGGGCATACTTTCCAAGAATAGAGAGCAGCTCCCAGTCATTCAGCTCAAACAGCTTTGTAAGGGATCTTTTTAAATCAGGAAGGGACAAAATTTATTTCATTGTCTCCAGCAAAGACTTGGTTTAGTGGCCTGGCCTGAAGAGGAACACTGTGTCAGAGAATAGAAAATACAATTTCATAAAGCTACTATAACTATTGTCCAGGTGTTTTCAGCTGTCAGTTCTGGGGGACAATCTCTTTTTAATGTCAGTGATGATGGAGGATCCTTTGGCAGTACTGAGCTCAAGAGTGAGGTTTGACCTGATGTTATCCAGACAGTCCCAGTTCTGCACCCCTGAAGACCTGGCATGTTGTGGAGCCGTGCTGGGAGCTACATAGTGGAAAACAAAGAAGTGGTGGATTTTTTCAGCGCCAGGAAAGTGGATCCTGACAATTTGCATTCAATTTTAGTTGAATGCCAGGAAAGTGCTTCAAAGAATGGAAATAGTTTGTTGCTCAAGATCTGAACTGCTAAAAGATAAGTGTTTGACAAATCTGTTTGGGACGCCAGAGGAGAATTTGTAACTTTCAGACATGCTGCTTAGCTGCTTTTCACCACAATTCACATGACCGTGTCTATTGCCATGTACCTGAGTATCTCATCCTGAATGTCAAGTGGTCTAAATCTACTTCATGTTATCCTTCAGTGGAGCGTGATGTATATTTTAGCCAGCCAGTTCTCTTCTTGCTTCGGGTCTGCCTACGCATCTGACTAGTGAGATCTTGTTTGCTTTAGCTAGGGGCTGTTTGACAGACTCACACAAGACTTGCCTAAGTAAGGCTTGCTCTTAAAAGCATTGCTGGCATAGTAATGTCACTGAAGAACATGGAAAAGAAAAACACAACCCAATTTGTTATAACTGTAACAGCAAGAAGTCCTAATGAAATGCATTTATACTGGCCTAAGTCCTTTATTCTATTCTGAGAACTGATCTAAGCTATACCTACAAGGAAGTTTCATTTGCTGAACTAAATTAGATTTGCATTTTCACATGGACAGAAATAGTTTTACTGGTTAAAGCCATGTTGGCAAATCCAGTTAAATACAGATAAGAAGTAAAGAGCCTTCTCTTTTCTGCATGCTTTGAGAAATCAGTGTCCCTCTCTGTGTTGGTTTTTTGTGTTGGCTGGAAGCAAAAGGGAGGCAGAAACTGAGTTCTCTCTCATGCCACTTGATGCTGCTCGGAAGTGCAGGACATCACAAGGCCAGTGTCCCTGTACCCCTCTAGTTATCCACTTCCTTTAAATATTCAGGGCATCAGAAACCCAGGGGAAATTTCAAAACATTTCAGGAACTGACTAGCGTATGAGGTTTGCTCATGCCTCCACCAAAACTTTCTCAATGAACACTTCACACAAATAAGCATCCAATACCCAGAGCCAAAATGTCACCTCACTTGCCATTTGAGCTGGCTGAAGATAATAAAACTCACCCCACATGTTTCTCTGCAGGATCTGTGATGGAAAAGCTGAGAAAGTCTAAGAAGAAAAAGCACAGTTAGCAGCGCTTTAAAATCTGAGAAAGGCAGCATTGTCTTGGGAAACAATAAATGATGGTTTTAAACAATTTAATATCACCCAAATGTGAAGGCAGTCATGCAGAAGCAACAGCTACAGCAGTTTTGTTTAGGTTTAAATTTAATATCAAATAGTCACTAGAGGCAAGCTTTGTTCCCTAGCACTAAGATGTCTGCACATTACAGATGCACGACCTCTTTTAAAAACTGCCAGATTACGGGATTACTCTAAGGAAAATTTCGCAATGGCGTTTGATTCCTTCCTGATGAAGTGATTTTCCACAACACTTTGCTCTTACAGCATATTGGCAGATGAAGGGAGACTGGGGAGTGAAATACGTTTGGTAGTACTACACAGTAACAATAAATGCAGTCCTCAGTGACTTGATTAAGGAGTCCAGCCCTGTAGATATCCTGATAAGAGTAAAGCTACATGAGGTCAATGCGATTCACTTTATAAACAGAGTAAGATCAGTCCATTCCCCTTAGCAAAGTCACAGCAAGGAGGTTTCAGCTCAGAACTGTTAGTCACAATTACGACTAGGAACAATTACCAAGTAGAGTTTGAAATGTTCCACATTCCCCAATCTGTCCAATTTGTACGTAGAGCAAAGACGGCACAGCCAGAGGGGGAAGAGCAGGAAAATGCACAGCTATTCCACTGCCCTCCATCCCAAGCAAATGGAGGGAAGCAGCCAGGCAGCACCCACTCCTAGAGAGCTGTGAGGGACCCAGCGATGGTCCTGGTGGGCATCCTCCATGCCAGGGCCACAGAGCATTCCTAAAAAGGTGCTCCGTATCACCTGAGGGCAGGCAGTCCTCAGGAAGGGGAAGAAGATCCAGCAGCTTCATAGCCTCCTTATCCTGCTGATGGAGGGCAAGCAATGGCAGCAGGGGTCAGCATTTGGCCCATTTATTGTCTTTAATAGTTCACCAGTATTTAATTATGGGCTATCCCAGCTGACCCACACCAAAGATTCAGGTAAGGCTTTTGACTTGGAAAATCTTGTGGGTAGTTCTGACAAGAGAGACACACAGGTTAGGGTGGGAGTGGTCTCCAAAGGAGCTCTCTCAGCACTGACATTTTCTTTACAGTAACTGGGTATCAGAGCCTTCCATTCTCCTGCTTCACATGCACAAGGGCTGTTCCCAAGGGGGAAGGACCATGTACACCGTGCGCTCAAGTGAGGGTCAGGCATCCCAACCCAGGAGGCTGCCTGCACTTTTCTTGCCCAGTTTCTTGCTGATTAGTTTAATGTGACCCAGGTGGCAGATGGAAGAAATATGCCGTGGAAGAAAAGACTGAGGGGGATATACCGACTGCAGCCGTTGGATTATCTGCAGCTGGTTGAATTTGGGGTGATGGCTTTCTCTTCCTCTCCCTGTAAAGTGCTTTGTATTCTAGTGCTGCAATAAAGCAGCTAATTACAGGCCAATGTTTGCTCTAAGTGGTGGAGGTTAAGATGTATTGTGATGCAGACTTTAATTACTAAATTTCCTGCCTTTTGGGTACTTATCTTTACAGCCTGTGTGGTTTTTTATGTGCATAATAAGTGGTGAAATGATGCTGTTGGCAGTTTGAGATCTAGAGGTAGAGTATTATTTGAAGTGTCTTTATCAGAAACAACTATTTTTGAGAGCAAGAAGCTTTCCTTTTTGTGTGAAATGTAAATATTGTGCAATGAGATCATTGTTGCAAACATTAGAAAGGCTTTCTGAAAAGCAGTTAGCAGGTGCTGAAAGAAATACCAAGCAGCCTACTTGTAATGGCTGGTAAAGATAATTTATCCCTTATGGTTTATATTAATATATAATTAATCTCACTAGTGGTACAAAGAAGAAAACATTTTATTTTTATTTTGGTTTTTAGTTTAAAATCAGAGAACATGGTTTGTTTTTTTTTTGTTTGCCAAGGGCTGAGTAGGTCTTTCAGAGGTGATGGGCTCTACATGAACAAATATCCGTGTGTTATTCAAGCACAACAGAAAGCATTAAAGTCTGTCTCTGTTGTACAATAAGCCTGCATGTCATACAATAAGCAGCTACAGTATATGGGCCATGTGGTCCTCTCCTCCTCCATTCTCTTTCTGCATTGAAAAGCTTGCTTTCTTTTTATCTATTTTTTTGACTCCCATTCATGAAATGTGCACTTTTCTTGGGCAAAGAGTGCTAAATAAAAGGAGAAAGAGAAAGTTAATTTACAGGGCAAGATAATTTGATCACTGTTTTGAAGTAAAAATTCAAACTTCCTGGTAAGATTAAGGATGAGTTTCACTTTAAAATCATTGCTATACTGTTAGTCCCTGCAGCCCCCTAGAAGAATTAAGCTTTCATTTTTTTCTTTGCATCTTCGCTGACACGACTTCATATCACAGACTGGTTGAGGTTGGAAGGGACCACAAGGGTCGTCTGGTCCAACCTCCCTGCTCAGGCAGGGTCTAGTAGAACATGTTACTTGGTATTGTGTCCAGACAGTTCTGGAATATCTCCAGTGAGGGAGACTCCACACTCTCTCCGGGTGATCTGTTCCAGTGCTCTGTCACTTGCACAGTAAAGAAGTTCTTCCCCATGTTCAGGTGGAACTTCCTGTGCATCAGTCTCTGCCCGCTGCCTCTTGTCCTATTGCTGGGCACCACCGAGCAGAGCCTGCTCCATCCCCTGACCCCTCCCTGCAGACACTGACAGACATTGATGGGGTCCCCTCTCGGTCTTCTTTTCTCCTGGCTGAACAGTTCCACTCCCTCCGCCTGTCTCCCATTCCTGAAAGCAGGAGATACCTGTTCATGAAGTAGCTCTACATGCTCTAACCCAGAGAAAGCAGTGAGTGTCTTTGTAATTCTCTTCTGCAAAGTGTTCACATGATTCAAATGGACATCCAAGTGTGTACCTACAGAGATCAAGCCAGAGGAAGCACTGAAGCCAGAATCCTTCTGTTGTTCCTGGGTGGAAAGCAAGGCAAGGGGTACATGGCGTTTCAGGAAGGGGGGAAAGGTGCACAGGAGGTGTCTAATGATTCTCTTCCTAAACAGAAGCTATATTTAGGTAGTAACACAAATTAATGAAGCCCAGCAGTCAGTTTGATTTTCTGACTGAAATTTTAATTCACAGGTGTATGTAGCTATGAATTACCTGACTCCAGATGAACTTTGCAAACTGCTCCACTTGAAAGTACTGAGAGCAGAATTATCTTTCTTCCTTTTCTTTGAGGGTGGGGGTTATGGATGGAGACAGAGAACTTGTTTGTTTGTTTGTTTGTTTGTTTTTCCTGGAGAAAACTCTTAAGGCTGTTGAAAAAAACCCAAAAATCTGTTGAACAGAAATTTGCCAAATGCTCCAGAGCAGGACATGAGACCTGTGAAAAAAGAGTTAAAACAACCATGAGGGAAGGCTCCCTTTCCTTACCAAGCACTGAAGGGAAGATCTAATTAAATGGCTCCTTGGAAAGTGTGAAATAGAAGATGCTTTGGGGGAATCTTAGCTATACACTCAGGATTATAGGACAAACTGGGGAAAAGAACTCCAGAGCACTTGAAAGCCTGTGCAAAGGAAGGAAAAATCTAGTGTTTCTTAGAAAATACTAGTTTGCCAAATGTCCTTCCTGTTAAGAAGATATTGTGAACAAAGTCTCAGCAGCATATTTAGGTGCACCTTGAAGAAGTGCAGTTCCCTGTATCCTCAATAGAGAAAGATGGGCATGTTCTAAGATGTAGGTGGCTGAGGAGATGTAGAAATTCAAACCATCAAGGCTTCTGCCTCCCCTGACTGATGTCTTCTCTTCCTGGGGTCACACTGCTCGGGCTTTGTGTGACAGGTAGGTACCTCCAGTCAAGTTCAGACAGGTAAATCCTTGTTTACAGGATTGTCAAAACTCACTGTCTCCTGGATCCCATTCCCTTATCCTGCTGCCATTAAAGGTGTGGTCTCACAAGCAAGAAGGAAAGAAATGCAGCATTGTAGAAAGTCTGGGATTAGAATTAGGCCCTAATGTCTTCAGTTCCGCTTCCCTAATTCTAATTTACTCAAAAAAGTAAAAGTTTAACAAAATGGATCCCTTTGGTAACAATTGCAGAAAGAATGATTTTGCATCAAAAACTGAAAGCCAAGCTTTAAAATTCATGTCCCAAAACTTTCCAATGCAAAATACTATGGCTCTTTCTGTTTCAGAATTGCCTGAAAACAGACAAACCCATGGAAGGACTGTGGGCAAATAGTGGGTATTGCACCTAATGTATGGTTTTGATTATCCATCTTTTTTTTTTTTTTTTCCCAGTAAATACTATAAAGTGATAGTATATTAATATTTGTGAAAAGAAACCTTTGAATGACATGGGAGTCTACAAAATAAATGAGACCTGGGAAAGGTAAATGAATGTAACTTGTAACATTTTGTAATATCAGCTCACTAAATAGTCCTGAATACCTAGTGGCTTTAACTGTAAAAACTTTTAAATTTTACCCTTTTTGGGGGGCTAAGTAAAATAACTAAAAAGCAAAGGATACACAGGTATGAATAAGCAACCTCTGAGGTGATATTACAGATATGTCAGTTATTTCCCTAGACTTCATTAATAATACATTTACTTGGTTATAAGCAATTCTGTCTCCATATTTTTAGACTTAGCTAAACAGCATGAAATCTACAACACAGGCCAAGCCAGATGTGAAGAGAAGAAAAGTCTTTTAATGGTTCTCATAAAATCTTTCGACTTGCAGTCTCCAGTTAAGAGAAAAGTGTTTCTTTTCCCTAAAAGGTATCAGTTACAGAGGTTTGTGAAGGGCATGCAGGACGCTTAGTTACATAATTATTCTCCCCTTAACAGTGTTTATATGAAATTCTTGTGTTTTTCCTCATCTTGGTCTTGATCTTGCACAATTTTCTAGTGTGTTCAGTTTCAAGTAAACTTCTACCATGCAGTATGGCAAACTGTTTTTTTCAAATCTACATATAAGCATAGGAAAGTTCAGGACCAGAACATATATTTATTAAAATTTTGGTTAGTAGGCTAAAATACATGAATAGAAATTAATCTTCTCAGTATGAAGCATGTCCTAAGGCAGCAGCTTGCAGAATAATAAGTGAACCATGTCACTGGTTTTAATTTTAGGTAATTGAGTACTTATTTCACAGTACTCTTCTTCCCGGGGCAGTGTCTGGCTTGTGCACATATGTAGCAAGGGAGTCCTTGCAACATCTTATTTCTTGCCTCAATCCCTTCTCAGATGTCTCTGAGGAGGCAGGCAAGATTCTGTCCCTGCCCATGTGCTCCTCCAGCTTCAGTAGTGACCATCCAATTGTGTCAGAAGTTTTGGGTTTACCCTGTTTTTCAGACAGCATTTTCTACTTTCCTTCCTAGATTCACTGGAGATAAGTGACCAGCGGCTCCTCTGACAGGACTCATTAAGTGCTGTGAATCCATTCAGTGTATTGCTTGATATTTTAAAGAAAATTTCTTTCAGGATTTCCACATTTAAGAGTTGAGAAAGGAATAGCTGAGGTTTTCTGATTACAACTCATGACAGCAGGTTGCCAACAACCAAATCTTACTTTGGCTGCTGAACACAGCTGCCACCTAGGGAATTTGCTCCTTCCCAAATATATATCTACTCTTTCATACTACTGCCAATGCAGAAAATTCACTCATCTCTTGTGCTTGCATGCTTTCAGACATGAACACAGAGGTAGAGTTGTTCTTGCCCAGCTACAGTTTGGAAAGGAAGTTCTTTCATTCCTGTCTTCCACAGCGAAATAAAACAAATGAGATGATGGGCTGATAGATGTATTACTTATGCCAGCAGTGCCAAGGAGCTGTGACTGGTCAGCTTCATGTCAGGTGTGTTCAACATCAGAGAAACCAGTTTTTGTTCCTATTGGTACTAAGTGAAGATTTTATTGCTATTGTGTTTAGTGTTCAGTAAGGGTACAAAATCTGACTTTGCTTTAGTGTATTTAAGGCTTACAGTTTGGGAGTTACCATAACATCTACAGATTAATTTTTATATTTATCTACTCCCCTCACCAAAGTCATTCTGTGTTTGTATGTTTGGGTGCTTTTTTTGTGTAGAAAATTCCAGTAACTTAGGTTTTTATCTTTTGTATGGTTCACACAATATTAATTTGTATCTCCACAGTTTGTGTAAGCTTTAGATGACTACACATTGATAGATGTTATTTCTAGCAGAAACAGAGTAATAAAACTGTCATCTTGACTTGTTGGAATAAAAATACTAATAAGGACCTCTTAGAAGAAGAAAACTGCCATAACAGCAAAGAAATTCAATAATGGTGCAAGTTAACACAACCTAAGGGTGTTGATTCATTTATAATCTGCTCTTCCCTAAAGTGTGTGAGCAGTCTGTGAGGCACAAGAGTCAAGAGACAGTGCCATTTCCAGTTTTTGAAGAGAAATATGCAGAATATGGCATTCTCCCTTCACATCCCTTATAGAGCTTGAAATTGTCATTTTATGCTTCATTCTGTTGGATTTTGTTCATCACTGATGCCACCTGGTGTAAAGAAGGGAAGGGGGAAGCTGGACTCCAGGGGTCAGACTTCCTTGTGGATGTCCTCACTCCCTTTCCTCCCTTTGCCTGTTTTTCCATGGATGACCTAGAGTTATTAGATTCCTTCTTTGCTTTTGCAAAACATCTGAAAATATTTGGAGTACCTGAAACTTCTCTAGGCTCTCAAATTTCCAATTGGAAGGTAGGCCTATTGTAGACTTCATTGAGAAAATAACTTACCATTTGCAAAATAAAATCCATAGCAATTGCCTATTGTCTGAAGTGCTGTTTTCATTATGTTTTTGAATATTAATATTAATAGTTGCCATACAGAAAATCTGATGAGTTTCCACAGATTATATTTCTTCTTTTCATCAGAGGAAACACACTCCAATTCTATAGCTGCATTTTTCTTTAATTTTTTGAGGTCTGTACAGGGAGATTCCTCGAACCTTTCCCCATTATCTCTCCATAACTTCATAATTTCTCATGTTCAGCTCTACTTCTGAACATAAGTTTATATTTTGTGATACAATGTGAGAATAGTTGTGGCCATTTCTCTGCTTGGGTGAATTTCACAGTAACTAAATTTTTTGGGTTTTGTTTTTAAAAGATAATTTGCCCAAGGGGGCATGTCTATTTAATAAGCTCTTTCCTACCCCAGGCCTCCTAAATGATTATCATGGGAAAAAGTGTTTTGCTTTTCATGTAGTAACCACCTGCATTAAAGAATCACAGAATATTTAGGTTAGAAAAGACCTCCAAGATCATTGAGTCCAACTTTTGACTGTTTACTGGCTTGTCAACCAGACCAGGGCACTGAGTGCCACATCCAGTCCTTCCTCTAACACCTCCAGGGATGGTGACTCAACCACCTCCCTGGGCAGCCCATTTCAGTGCTCAACAACCCTTTCAGTGAGGAAATCCTTCCTGATATCTCCCCTGAACCATCCCTGGTGCAGCCTGAGGCTGTGTGCCTCTCCTCCTGTCACTGGTTGCCTGGGAGAAGAGGCCACAAAAAGGTTTGTATTTCTGGATTTCTTGTCTAGTTTCTGTGCCAGCAAAGGGTGTCAAACTAAATAATTAAGATATCTTTTTAAAGGACTAAGGGAGTAAATGCTGTCACTGATAGTCAACCCTGGAAATAGTCTCACACAATGAAAAGGAAAAGAAATAATCTTCAATTAAGAACTCTACATGCTCAAGTTATGCACTCACTGGACTCACGTGCAAAAATCACTGCTATAAATTTTTTATCTTAAGAGAGCACCATTCTTTGATGGATTGCAAGACTGGGCTTGTAGTGGCTGATATTTTCTGCTCACTTCATTCTTAATTTCTTCAGATAAAACAAATGTGCTTTCTCGTGTGCAGATGGCACTAAAATGACTGAAAGAATGAATCTGGCTCAGAGGAATACAGGCTTCTATAAGGTCAGTATTATTTTGCTAGAATGCAACTTCTTTGAACATGCTGACTGCTATAATTCTATGGCTAAGAATGTGACCAACTTCAGGACTAAAATTGTTTAAAAAAACCCCAGGTATGAGGCTTGTAAGGCTTAGGAATTGGAATGAGCATCCCACATAATATTTTGCTAGACATGTAAATGCTTTGCTGAGGTTTGCTTACTGTGGTATCTCTTACAGTACTTTTACTCAAAGCCAGAAGGTAACAGTTCCCATAATGTCTGTCTAACATACTTCATCTGAGCTATTTAGAAGTTCTATCTTGTTTATGATTATGTTATTTCTCAATTATTGCAAGGCTGATGGTGGCATCCTCAAAACAGCAGCCACTAGAAGGCTATTCAGGACTACAAGAGTGCATCCAAATCAACCCAATGTTAGGGGCTACTTATAACTGTAGTTGAAAACTGAAAAATCCCAAATATGGCCAAAGAAGTGAGTGGGAAAGATGACTGGGGTGTATATTAAAAGATAAATGGCATTCAACAATATTTCCCAAGTACTAGAAGTCAGAGAACAGCTCTGTACCAAACTGCCTATAATAAGAGTGGTAAAATACCCACTTTTAAAATAAATGACAAATTCTACATAAGCTATGGCACAATGGTCTGTACTACAGTAGTGTGGCACCTCGATTCATCATTCCCAAGAGAAGTGTAGCTATTTCTAAATACCCCATCTTATTAATGTTGTGATATTTCAGTAATAAAACATGGCATCTGTTGTACGTTATTGTTTCATTCTTACAGCACAATCAATAGTCTAATCTATTATGGCACTTTCAGAGTAATGTTATTATATTCAGAATAAGCAAAAATGGAGAGGAAATGGAAGAAGGGAAGTGTTCCACAGAGAGAAACATTTCACAAACAGCAGTGGATCATCCAAGCATGCTCTCTGCTGTGCATCAGGAAAACAAGTCATTTACCAGATGTTTCAAATTGTGTGTAAAATATAAAAGAGCATATTGGGGGAAAATATATTTAATGCTAAAATACTCATCTGTCTATGGTAAGAATACTAAATGTGAAACATGAGCTAGCTTAAAAAATATTAAAATGCATCCTGCTTTACCCTTTTAATATGTAGCTATATCTTTCTCAAATTACTCATTTTACTTTCAGGATCTGAGGAAAATTTTATGTTTGCTACATTTTTCTCACTGTCAAAAATGAGCTGATTCCTCTTTTTCTTTTTGCTCTCTCCCTTTATTGACTTTTCTGCCCTATTATTTTGCTTTTTTTTTTTTTTCCCATATAATGGCACTTTTTAGCAGGATAGAGATGTGGATATTTCCAATAAATACTTGGGTGAATGTCAAAAGACAGAGATCTACCAGTCCAACAATCACAAACTGAGAAAAGTCCAGACTGTGGAGCTTACAGACAGGGTGCTTGATACACTGAATCTGCTAGAAGCAAGTCAGCAGAAGTGTAAGATAGGGCAATCTAATAAATCTGGTTTTTAAACACCACCTCATTAATACAAGAGAGAAGAAATAGGGGTGAGTATGAAAGCTGCCAGAGAAGTGGGAACATTTTGGCCTGCAGTGCAAATTATTACTTCTGGTACCAGCTTTTCGGTCTGTGATAATTGAATGCAAAATATTTGTGCAGTTCTATGCACATTTAGCCTACAGCATCACTGATCACACTGCCCAAGTAACAAGCAAGTTATAGCAGTGCACAGCAAAACCCACCAAGTCCATTTTAGGATACAGATTTGTGTCTTGAAGACCAGCTCCTGGGTATCATCTGACATTTGATAAACACAACTAGAAACTCAGTGTTTTTCTGTGTATTACGAATGTTACAGGAGAACAGAGAACAAAAAGAAAGCAAATATTATCTCTCTTTTCTCTGTGCCAAATGGATTGCATCAAGATCTTCCCCATGTTCTCTCTGAGTGAAACATCAACCTCCACCCATGAAAGACAAAGGCATGGCAGGGGTCTGCATGCAAAGAGGCTCACAGCACAGTTCCTTGTGAAGTGATGTTGCAGTGGCATCAGCACATCTGTGCTGAGGAGGGGCTCAAGCACAGAGCAAGACTGTGTGATTGCTTTGGATGTGCATTGAAAGAGCTGTGATGAAACTGAGGAGATAGACCAGGATGTAGCAACAGTCCTGACCTAAGGGACCTCACCCTGCCTGGGAAAGACATAACTCTGGTTGAAACTGTGGGGAGTGGAAATTCATAGACTCATAGAATGGTTTGCGTTGGAAGAGACCTTAAAGATCACCTCCTTCCAACTCCCCTGCAGTGGGAAGGGACACCTTCCACTAGACCAGGTTGCTCCAAGACCCATCCAGCTTGGCCTTGAACACTTCCAGTGATGGGGCATCCACAATTTCTCTGGCAACCTGTGCCAGGGCCTCACCAACCTCACAGGGAAGAATTTCTTCCTAATATCTAATCTAAACCTACCCTCTGTCACTTTGAAGCTGTTCCTTCTTGTCTTGTCACTACAGGACCTTGTAAATAGTCTCTCCATCTTTCATGGAGGTATTGGAAGGCCACAATTATGTCACCCCAAAGCCTTCTCACTTCCACAGTTCTCTCATAGCAGAGGTGCTCCATCCCTCTGATCACCTTGGTGGCCCCCTCTGGACTCATTCCAACAGGTCCATGCCCTCCTGTGCTGGGACCCCAGAGCTGGAGGCAGCACTGCAGGTGGGGTCTCACCAGAGCAGAGCAGGGCAGAGGGGCAGCAGAGCAGCTGGAGACATTACCAGGTGTCTTCTAGTAACACTCTGCCAGCTGACATCTCTTTTTGTCTTTATATTTTTCTTTTATAAGCCTTTCCTGAAAAGACATTATTCAAAACATGGCTAACATCTCTTGAAGGAGTAAACTTTCCTTCTGGCTGCATGACTAAGGTGCAGCATTTGGGATTTTTAAGTTTGTAATGAACTGCCTGATTTGCATAGGTGTGTTATTTCTTATAAGAGGAGCTGTCAATGCTGCCAATATTTGCAGTTGGCGAACAATTTCCTTTGTAAAATCCTGGTTCTGCTGGGATACATTATTTTTCAGTGGTCTGAAATTTCTTACATTGGGCCTCTGTTTCAGGGTGAATACTTGCAGTTTTATTTTACAATTTGATGTGGTTTTTTAACATTTCAGGGGGGATTAAAAAAAAAAAAAGTCATCTGTTCTCAAGAGAATTGTGACATGATGTCCGTGAATTGTTACAAGTGTTCTCCTGGGACAGGACAAGGTTGTCACGCTTTGTAGCTGCAGTTTGACTTCTGGACAGGGAGAGCCACATGTGCCTCTGCAGAAAAAGAGCTTTGCTTATGAAATTTTGCCCAAATGTGGTTAAAAATGCATAAGCCTTTGAAGCATCTCTCTTCTACTGTGCCAATTTGAAACCCACTAGGGCTTTTTGGCAAAAGCTCTGACAAGCCATCGCCATGGGCTTGGAGGTTCAGAATTGAGTTCAACATTGCATCCAGCATTTTTCAGGGCTGGTGCAGCAGCAGAGCCAGGGCTGGAGCAGCCTGTGGCTCTCCTGGGTCTCACAATCCCTCTGTCAGCCCAGGGACCATCTGGCCTTAGCACAGGGCATGCAGGCATGGGCTGGAGCAGCGCGTCCTGGAAAATCAAAAGGATGGAGCTGGTTGGACTAGTGGAGATTTCTGGAGCTCCCATCCGGGGACTTCTACTTTTCTGATTCAAACCAAAGTCTGGAGGCTTTGAAAAGCTCTGCAACTTAGGAAAAGCTCTACAATGTAGGAAAATGAGGATAAAACCATCAATTTCTCAAACCCATCTGTAAGGCTTGGATTTAAAACCTGGGCTCTGGAAGTGCCCAGGTTTAGGATGGGTCAGTTACAGTTCCAGAAATAAAATGTCCTGGTTAAACTCATGTCAGTTCCCCTCTGCCTGCCCCAGAAAAGTGGGGTTTTTTTTCTATTTGCAAGTGCTGGAAGGATGGTTTTACAGTGTTTTCAGTCTAATCAATTTAGTAAATCAGTCAATTTGATTGTATTTATCACAGCTGCAAGGCAGACTTTAGAAGAGAAGCTTGCTTGCTCTCTGAGGGTACAAAGGACCCATGTGGCTTTAGAGTGGAGGACAGAAATAAGAATAAAGGCAATAGTTCAAGTTTACAAAGATGCTAATAAATACTTGTGGGGTTGTTGAAGACAACTGCCCTCACACAGATATGGCAAAGGAAGAAAATTGTCTGTCTGAGGTACACATAAACCACTGAAGAAAGAGCAGGCTGAATCAAAGTATTTTCTGATATGCTGCAAAGATATAGATCAAAAACATATCTAATCAACTTGTCTCACTACATTAGAGAGAAGTAAGTCTTACATTCAGAGACATTCACAGGCCTAATGGAGAATTTGTCCAATCTGACAATTTACTGTGGTTTAATACCTATGGTCCTTGCAGTCCCAGAAGAATGTACTGATTTATGTCTGAGGTACTTTTTGCATGCAAAACAAGTGCAGTGGCACTTTGCCTAACAAAGGACAAATATGTGAGAGGATAGAGCCAATTGTCTTGGAAAAGGAACTCTGTCTGACTTAATGTCTGGTTTGCTTGGGGGGATTTTTAACAAGGAAAACAAGAAGACCCCCAACTTGTAAGGCTTTTGGGGAAGAAAAATGCTTGTGTTAGAGGGAACTGCTGGAATGGTTAGCAGAGATAGAGCTTGTGCCATCAGAAAACCTAAGGTATGTCCAGTGGTCACCGTGGACAGTGCCACCATTTGTCCTGTGATCCTTCCCATTCTTCCAAGCAACATCAGTCCTGGTGCGAAATGGGTGTAGATCAGTGTCTTCTAAAAGCAAATAATGCAAGAAAACTGGCATCAGGCAAAAATTAGTTTTAATTTAGCTGTTGTAACACAGTGTTTCAGAGAACATGAGAACTACTGTGCTTCATAGAGACCTGATCTATTCTGATCACAGCCTGACTGTATAACTCACACTGATAAATAGCTTCTTTTACACTAAACATCTGTGGGAAAGGCTGCTTCCCATGCTGGCCACATGCCTGCTAAATAAAGCCCAGAGGAAATTGGCCAGGCAGTTCTGCATGCCATTGTGAGAGAGGTTAAGGCTCAGCAGTGACCTCTGGTCTCTTGCCCCTTGAACTGATGGGACCAGAGGCACCATGAAGTTGGCAATACTGTCTTTGCTTTGCTGTAGAAGTGCCTTGACCAGTCAGGTTATTCTTTAAAGGGATTAGCTATCACAACTTTGCAAATGAGCTATAGGTGACCAGAGCCCTGCTTTTGCTTCCTCACCAGAGGCTGTGAAAATGCAGAGTAAAAAAGAAAAAAAATAATGAAAATAAAATAAAATAAAAATGTTAAAATGCAGAAGCTAGCCTGAAATATTTTTTCAAGCTGGTTGATTTATGGAAGGGAGTTTTAATAATAGTAACTTACCAGTTACATGATTGCTTGCATGTAGAACTCTGTAAAATTATAGACCAATAGTATTTTTTAATAAATGTATTCATCCCCATAAAATACCCAATGATCATCTATGAAGCCAGTACTAACTATGCTCTAAAGACAGATTTCAATGATGAATGATCCAATTAACCAGACTGCAGAACTCTTTTAAAAACTCCTTTTTTCACTCTTGGTGAAGTATCGTGGGGCTTTCACGTGTCCTCACAATCCTCTCAAAGGGACTGCAAATAGAAAAGTCACATTGCAGTATGATATTGCAGGGCAGTGTTTGACCATGGAGAACAATGCGTGCTCAGACACATTCAGCATACCAGGAGGACAGAAAGAATTTCAAAGAAGGAAAGAAGTAGTTGTGAACTTAGTGGCAACTCAGACCTCTGATTTGGGACCCATTTACATTTAGACACATTTAGATTTTGACACATTTACATTTAAATCCATTGAAGACAAATAAGTGAAGCTAAGCTTTTGTATAAATGTTGAGATGATTGTGTGTATATTTCTATGTGGTTATTCATGAAGGTGGAAGTGAAGTGAGAAATTCTATTTCATTAACTTGAAAGATACAAATTGTATTTAATAGCTTGTGGGTCTTTAATGAAAGGAGGTCGAAAATTGAGGAAGAGGGTATCTTGTTTGACAGAGGTTTGATTTGCCTGTTCTGGGGCAAAATTTCCTTAATGCTTGATATTAGCAAATAGTTTTTCCTGCAGAGAAATGCAAAGAAACAGAAAATTTTAAAGAGGTTATTTGTGGAATGTAAATATTGAAATCCTTAGAACAAAAACTTGCTGAGATGCCTGATTTTAAATGTCACTCTTAAAAGGTCTTAAAAGAAAAGAACGAGCCTGCTTTATATATATGAGCTTAAGTCCACCCCAAAGAGAGCTGGGGATACACTTATTAGTCATTGCAAGTAACCTACCTGTTTGCTTATGTATAACTGGTGATAAATTCTACCTGTATATAAAAAGTGATCCTATTCTAGGCAAAAAAAAAAAGTCTAACTTGAGCAATTGCTGTACAGAATTTGAAGTTCTCGTGTCCTTCTCTGCCTGTCCTTGGTTTTGTGGGTATTAGTCAGACTTTAAACAATGATTGTGTTTTTCGTCAAAGATAAGTTCTCAGACAAACAGGAAGAGGGTGTAGTAAAAAGTGAACATAAACCATATATTGGAACTGCTGGCATCCAAAGATTTTTATCAGCCTTTTCTTTTTTATTATGTCAGTATTTGCAATATATCCATCTGTGGTTTTTTTTTTCTTTCATTGCTGTCCCTTGGCACCAGTAAATCATATATAACACAGGGTATCTTCATGTCCAGACTGAAAATTATTATGCAGCAGTTTTTTCATTTGCATGTCCTTTATAAATTTGCACAGTTTGTGTCAGATACAGTTGACTTGAAAGTGATGGCTTCAGGAGAATAAATATCATGAGGAAAACACAGTCTTTCTCCACATTTATGCAGCCAAATAGCAATGAAATTTTTTCCTCTATGTGTGTTTCATGTACATTCTTACAGTAAAAACCCCTCTGCTGTTACCATGTGTGATTTGAAAGCAAATCAACTGATTAAAAAAAGCGACTTGAAAAAAACCCTCCCTGCTCTGCAGAAGCATTCCCTGAACCCCTCCGTGAGGCAGCTTTTAACTGTGGCTTTCCCATACCAAATATGGGTACTGTAGGCCAGAACAAATCCCCCCAGAGGCTAGAAATAATTTGACCCTCTGAAGAAATCACTCGGGCAATAGAGACATTCAGCCCTTTGCCATCTCTTAATTTGTCTCTAATTTTGGCTCACCCGATTTCTCTGTGAGCAAAACTATGCAGCCTCCTGGAAGCTTTTTAATTTAGATTCAAGACAGGCTCTGTCGCAGTCTCTTTCTCTGAAGACGAAGCATTAATAGTAATAGTTTTTTTGCCTGTCTTGTTTGCTCAGATTTATAATTTATTCTAGGATTTGTTCCATAGTGTGTTTGCATGGTATTTCCACAGGCTACATTGAAGCCAGCATACAGCATTGTCATATAAATAGAGTCCTGCTCCTTCAGCTGCATTGCAACCACAAACAACCTGCTTTAGGCAGCATTGGAACTTGGTTAAGTTACCAGTACCTAAAAAATCAGACTAAAATGATTGTCTGCCTTAGGTGGCTGAAAGTTGCCTTCCTGTCCCATTCTACATATGCCCTTTTTACCTCAGGGGGAATCTTGAGCTCTGACAAATCAGTCTCAGAAATGTCTGGAGTGGTTCACCTTGGTTCTCTTGTCCTGGAGGTTGTTCTGCTCTCAAAGATGTGAGATATTTGCCAGGTATCAGAGATGCACTAGGGTAAGTCTTGAGGTCAGACCTCTCATCATTACCCTTCATTTTGTAGCAGCTGCTTTGCTGTTTTCTTGAGGTTGCTGCTACCGCTTTAAAAACAAGCATCCCAGGAATTTTCTGTTGAAACAGGCTTCCCCTCTCCAAATCCAATTATACTATTTCAGCTGGGTCATTTTCAGACCCTGCCACTTTTTCTTTTCTTTTTTTTTTTTTTTCTTTGAAACTGAATTTATTAAAAAATACAGCCCTGCCATGGGGGGAAGCAAGGGCAGCTTTCACCCTGCTGACTCACAGCTCTGTCCCAGCGACCCTTATGGCTCGGGAGTCTGGCAGGTTCCTTTGGAAACCATGGCCAGGGGAGGGAGAGGCATCGCCCCGGCTCCGCACACGCGGGATGAGGAGCCCAGGGATGGAGGGGAGAGGCAGCCCCCGGCAAATCCCCCCGGCTCCGTCAATCAGAGCCGGGCTCGAGGGCTGCATCCCCCACCGGGATGCTTCCAGGGGCGCCGACGGGCAGGGGCGCCCCGCACCGCTGGATTCGCTGTTCGCCGGCAGCACCTGAGCCCCAGATGTGCTCCGTGTAGGGATAACAGCTGAAAGGACGCGGCGGGGTGGACGTCGAGGGAATTGCAACAGGGGGGGAAAAAAAGGGAAAGAACTGAGGGAAGTGGGAAACCAAACTTCTGTCATTCGTGTTGATTTTAGTTTAGCAAGAAAAGGAAAAATTCTGCATGCCAGATGCCCTTGGAACTCTGCTACTACCCCACCATCTATATATCTAAATTAGCAAAAGGAATTTGGAGTCGAGGCTGACAGCTCGTATCGTCCTTTGTTCATCTTCGCAACGTGGAGGGCACGGTGTCAGTGCAGAAACCCCAGTGTCACAGATGCCATGAATTGTGTCCCACAAGTAGCAGCTTTAGAGTGTGACTGTAAAATGGCCCACCTGCTTGCTCAAGGTGAACGATCCCAGAGCAAATAACATTAGAATTGTTATCAGAATTTCATAACAAATCATTTTAGTTTAAAAGGAATAAATATACAACACTTTATTAACTAAAAAAAAAAAAAAAAACCAAACCAAAAACCCCAAAAAATCACGAAAACAAACCACCATCCCTCAAGCACTTTGATACAATTTCCCCCTCTAGCAATGTTACTCTCAAGTGTCAATTAGCATTCGTGTTGTAGCCATGTATAAAGACCCTCTTGTTATGGATAGTGAATGGGGACAATAATGGACCACACTGCTGTATTTAGGAAAGTGGACATCTGCTCTTAGAAAACATTAGGACATTTTTGAATACAGTAGAATTAAATGTATTCCCTAACTTCAAAATAAAGTACAACAATCTCGTATAATTTATATTCTTGCTATCTGTAGAATGCTGTTATCTGGATTTAAATTCAGATTATTTACACCCATCTGTTTTATTTTAATTAAACCCTTACATTTCCCTTTCAAACACTTCTTGGTCTTTCCTATTTTAGTGCTCTCGGCAGCCACATTGGGTCTTACTGCAGCTCTTCGTGCCACCAGGTGTGAAGACCCTCCCTACCTCCCTGTGCCCTCCCAGCTCCACAGGGTCACCACGGGTGCTGCCCAGGCTGAGATACTCTGGGAGGCTTTTGGTAAGCCTGGAGGCACCAGTCACTTCCTGCAGGAGGACGTGTAAGTTGGGAGGATGCCATTTCTCTACTTAGGTGTCTTTTTGCTGGAGCACTCAGCAAATGACTTGTTGTGTAACATTTTGCATTGCAGCACAGCTTTGTAGTCAGTGCTGCACTGCTCAGCAGAAACAATGGAACAAATCGAGTAGAGAGGCTTTCAGAATCAAAAAATGCATTAATTTCTGTTGTGAAATCCTGTATAAATTTCCTTAACAGTTGTGTCACACACAGTGAGGGAGGGTGAAGATTTCTACTTCTGACAGCTATCGCTGTTTCTCGCTTTAGCACAGGACTTTATCTCTACAGCTGCAAAGAGGCTCAAAGTTTATAAAATGTCTGAATCTGGGTCAGGAAATATTTTTCCTTATTGCAAGCTGATTTCCCCATCTGATGTATGCTGGAGGTGTTGAGAACAAGACGTCACTGCACAGCTGCTGTGTTGTTGCTCTCCCTTCTGATAATGGAGCTGTTTGGAAACCAAGAAGAAAACTGGGGTAAAACTGCCCCCTCTATTAACTGAATCTATCCTGTGCTCCTGTTGTCATGGAGGGGTTTAACCTAAAGGAAAAGAACACATATCACAAACTCATGTATCCCAAGGGGAACCAGCCAGCACACAGGAGGGGAGAGACACATGCAAGACACTGGATGTGTGATCCATCAGTTGTGCATAGGGTTTCCTGGTGTCCCATTTCACTGATCCCCTTTCTTCCTCTCATACTACCACACAGCAGCGTGGTAAGATCCTCTTCCCTGTAATGCTAATTTTTAGACCATGGAGAGACATATTTGACCTAACCCCCTCCAAACTGTTGTGTTAAATAGGCCCAGCTGGGGATTGGGATGGTGGGAAGGAGATATGGGCTCAGCTGCAGCCAGTATGTGTCTTAAAAACACCTTTCAGGTCATAAGCCCTGTCCTTAAGGAGTCTGGCACTCCCATTGCTAAGCAAGAGGGTCACAGTTTCACCCTCTGAGCTGTGGAAAATATCTGTGGCAATTTCTCATGCTGTTTTTCCCATGGAAAAGCATGAGGCAGATTTGCATCTGTGCCCTTGAGCATTTAATCCCTTCTAGTCCCCACCAATGTTGGAAGTGAGATAAGTCTTAGCTGAGGAAGAAGAGTTAGCATTTCAAGAGTGAAGTTTTCCTCTGCCTCTGTGCTGCTGGTTTTGGGTTAGTGGTGGGCTTTGTGGAGTCGTTCTTGATTCTGTACAGTGGAAGCAGATGTTACCACACACAACACTCGATTTCCCCATTCCTGTCATCCTCTGATGTTTGTTCTTGTAGTCCCAATCAGCATTTGCTGCTTTCCATCCCAGAGGCAGCTGTATTTCACTGAAAGAACTGCATGTTTTTACATCACGTAAAAACATGTACAGCATTTATTTCCTGAGATTAAAGATGCACCAGAAATCAAGATTTGTAATGATGTTGTGATTGTTTTCCTTTTTATAAATTGCAATCACTTGGTCTCATTTAATAAATTGTGTCATCTAAGCATCTATTTTGTTTATGCTGTTTCTTGGTTCACCTTGGCTGTCTTCTGATTCCAAACATATGAAAATACTCAAACATATAGACTAGCTTGAAAATGGACAATTTTAAAAAATAAATCTTTACTGTCAATTCTACAAGAAATGCTGCTGCATATGGGTATTCAGTGGCACATATGTTAGAACATCATGTTGAAATAGCTATTTTGAACATAAGGGAGCGAAAGAGTTGGAGTCTAAAAAAAAATTTCCATTTTATTATTATTTTTAAAAGCAAATGATCATTTTTTTAAAAAAGCTGTGTCATGGAAATGCAATGAGTCTGGGGTTTTTACATCTTTCTTTGATTTAAAAATAAAAAAAAAAAAAGGTTAAAATATAACAGGTTACTTGTGCAAGCAAGAAAGCTGCACCTCGGGATGGTCAAATGATAGTCAGGATGCTCTCTATGGAAAAATCAGCTGTACCAAATACGAGAAGGACATTTGAGCCCAAACTTCCCAGCTGCCCTGCTTTAGGTTATGGAGTATTGCCTGCTCTTTTGTGAATGGAACGTGAACTGTTTGCATGTGTCTGTGTGCCTCTGTCAGGGCTTTTGTTTATGAGTTTGGTCACTGTTTCCATTTCAGAAGAAATAAGATAAATCCTTCTGACATTCTAGCTCTTTTTCTTCTTGGCTGTAACTCATGGTGAATACTTCAGATTTGGCAAAGAGTTTTGTCTGCCCTGAAACTACATTTCTCAACATTTGCTGGTAAAAGTTTGCCAACTCTAGTCTGGACTGCAAAGGTTTTTAAACATTTCAAACCTTAAGAAGAACCTGTGTGGGTTTTTCCCAGCTCTCTATTGTTCTAATAAAAGATATGGTCTCTCTCAATAAGCCTTTCCTACCATCATAGATCACTGTGGTTATGTATCTGCATATAAGTAAAATTATGCATGTCTTTATTTCTCTAATGTTACTTGAAAATGTTTATCACATGCTTTGCTTAAGCATTTCATGAAAGTGGAACTTTTTTAAAGATTTAACGAATAAATTTATGGTAGTTCATTACCACAATCTGTCAGCCTCAATAAGCAAATGGCTCTTGAAGGATCATTCCTCTAGAATGTATATACATTTTCTGATTTTCTGCCCACTTCAGAAAGTTAATGTGAAAGTTGCTTTTTGCATAATTAATGAATCTAACCAGTGTTGTATTAGACTTCTCTTTACAGCTATTTACCTGCAGCCAATAACAACATTGTGTATGTTACTTTGGATGTGAATATCAAGAGACAGAAGAGGACATTGAGACAGTGCTGAATGTTTTATAGGGTTTTGGTTGTTTGTGGGGTTTTTTTATGGGAAGATGTAAACAAGTGTTTGAGCAGATGCTCTGAGTTCTTAATTTTGTAGCTAGAGATTCTTACACCAAAAAAAAAAGAAAACAAAATTCAACCCTATTCTCTTTTTGAGAGAGAAAGCTGGGGAAAGGGACAAGGGCCACAGTGTTGTGGCAGTCCCAATCATCTCAGTGCTGGGTCTTCATTTAGGTGTGAGACAGGGAATAAATGCCTTTGCTTTTATTTCTGGCTTCAAATTACTTCTCAGAGAAAGCATAAACAAACTGTTCAAATTGAGGCACAGGGATTCAGCTGGGTTTTTTCTTAATGGTCACACAAAGTATACATTTATCACTTAAAAATGAATGTTGGTAGAACTTAAGTGGGTTGAGCTCAAAAAGTTGAGCCCAAAAGCAGATTCAACTATTTCAAAATGTTGTTTAGTTTCCCCTCAGTAGCTTCGTGACAGCAAAATCCTCCTCAACTAATCAATGCAAGTGCAGCAGGGCCATCATTAGCTATTAATGTATAGCACCTGATTCAGCAGCACCTTGGTCTTAGGTGCAGTTAATAGTAACAGTGCTGCTGGAGAGAGGCTTGCAGGTTCTCAAAGGATCATCTGGGCATTCTGAGACAGCACCATCTGCTATAGCCAAGCCAGGGGTTTGTCAGACTAATCACTACCAGTGATGGATGGGCTTTCTCTGAAGCTATTTTTAGCAAAACAATCTGAATACAGGATATTTGGTAAACATCAGCATCCGGTGTTTATCAAAATAAAACCTCCTGCATGATTTGTAAAACTATAAATAGAGCAAGAAGTTCCTCTGCATTGAAATTTGAATCATTATTTGTTTGAATGGCTGCACAAACAGCTCAAAACCCTGGCCATGAATGAATACAAAGCATATGACAAGAAAGGCAGATGTTCTATTCACTTCTGCTCGCTGGCATCTAATTGCTGAGCTGGTTGCTCTTCAACCTCTATTTGAGGTAGTTGTATGAGAAGTTAATGGTAGCATGGCTTTTAAATTAAATACGAAAAAAAGTGCTTCACTTGTAAGTTGGAGATCTAGACTTTCCTGCTTAATTTTCGTCCAGGCCCTCAAGTTGCTGGCTAGTTGTGTATTTTGAAATATCCGGTCACAATTGCATCCTGTTATTGTGATGTGTAACCAATAAAATACGTTAATGCAATGTCTGGATGGCAGGAGAAGAAAAGGCAAGGCCGTGGGAGCACTCAGGACACACAGGTAATAAATTCTAGCCCAAGGCATCTACATGCACTGCACAGAGCTCGCTGAAACAGGCCCAGCTGGTGTCTAGGCAAGGCTGGCTGAAAATGGCTGCAATGCATTTAGATAGAGGGGACAAAAAATTGTAGAAAGACACAGTTACACACATGGATGTGGTGGTGATGCACCTGATGTTCCAGCCTTCTGCCACCTGTAGATTCTGCAGGGTGCTACAGCAAATTCAAACCCCTCAGCTCTCTTGTTATGTCTGGTGCAAATTTAATCACAAAATCACAGAATGGGGCAGATTGGAAGGGACCACAAGGGTCATTTGGTCCCAACTCCCTGCTCAGACAGGATCACCCTAGAGCACATGGCACAAGATTGTGTCCAGGCAGTCCTGGAATATCTCCAGTGAGGGAGATTCCACACTCTCTCCGGGTGATCTGTTCCAGTGCTCTGTCACTTGCACAGTAAAGACGTTCTTCCCATGTTCATGTGGAGCTTCCTGTGCATCAGTTTCTGCCTGTTGCTTCTTGCACTATTGCGGGGCACCACCGACCAGAGCCTGACCCCTCCCTGCAGACACTGACAGACATTGATGGGGTCTCCCCTCAGTCATCTCTTCTCGAGTCTGAACAGCCCCAGCTTCCTCAGCCTTTCCTCCTCAGAGAGATGCTCCAGTCCCTTCACCATCTTCACAGCCTCCCCTGGATCCACTCCATGACTCTCTTGTACTGAGCAGCCCAGAACTGGGCACAGTAAAACTAATTAACCGTAAGAAATAAATACATAAATACAGCATTTGCATTCACCGAAGACACAAGTAAGTTTAGCTTAAGAACTGGTTTTTGATGAACGTGTTGAAACAGCACACATACAGCACTACTGTAGGAGAGGGGTGTTAGTTCAGGGTCGCGGCACGGGCGTACCCGGGCCCCGCACGCCCTTCCCGACAGCGGTAAATTAAATTAAAACGAGTTTTTTTTGTTCAGAAATCCGGAAGGGGCAGGCGGGGGCGGAGGAGGACGTGGAGGAGGAGGAGGCGGCCGCTGGAGGGCAGCGCAGCCCAGCGCAGCCCAGCCCAGCTCAGATCAGCCCAGCGCAGCCCAGCCCAGCTCAGATCAGCCCAGCGCAGCCCAGCTCAGCTCAGCCCAGCCCAGC
>VXBX01006030.1:373713-543764 GCA_013400415.1 Scytalopus superciliaris | reverse complement strand
GCAGCCCAGCAGCACAGCCCAGCTCAGATCAGCCCAGCGCAGCCCAGCTCAGCCCAGCCCAGCCCAGCCCAGCGCAGCCCAGCCCAGCTCAGCTCAAATCAGCGCAGCTCAGCTCAGCTCAGCTCAGCCCAGCCCAGCCCGCACATCCCCACTCGCCGCCTCCGTGGGTTGTCCCTGACGTGCCAAAGGCCGTCTGCTTTCCAGAAGCCTGTGGAATAAAGGCCATAAGGGTTTTTTTTAGCTCTGGTGATGTAAAAGTGGTGACAGGCGTTACGTGGATTGAATGAATTTACGTGTGCGTTTGCAGAGGGTAAACAAATGAATTCGGGCTCTAAGTCACATCTAAACATTTAGTTTACTTGATGGAAAGATAATCGGAGCAGAAGTCTGATGAGGAGCAGCTGAGGGTGCTAAAGGGGCTCAGCCTGGAGAAAAGGAGGCTCGGGGAGGTGGGGACCTGTCTCTTCTCGCAAGTAACAAGTGATAAGACAAGGGGAGACATCCTTATGTTCCTGAGTAACTAAATAGGAGTGAGTTGAACGAGTTTTGGTTGTGGCTATGTGACAAGAACCCCTCACTCACATTGGCTGGAGCAGATTTGGGGCTCGGGATGGAGCTCCAGGCTGGGCTGTGCATCTCCTGTAGGGCATGTGTGCCCTTGGCTGGCAGAAAAGGGAATGCTGGAATACCGGGCAGGAGGAGGAGCACAGCAGGGGAGCATTCGCAGTGAAGGATGGAGGGAAACCCTTCTCCATGCCCACCAGACCCTTCAAGCCCTCTTCTAACTCTTGGCCCCAGGGTGGATGGCTGCTGCTCGTGACGCCCTTCACAGAGGGCTGACTCAGTCCCTCAAAAGAACACCTGAGCAGGGAGTAAGGGCCAAAGGAGTGGGAAGCTCACTTTTTGCCCCATTGGGAATGTGGTCCACGGGTCTCAGTGACCTGGCATGTAGCAGGGCAAGGCAGCAGCTGGCCACACTGTTGGCTTCTCAGGGACACTTGCCTGGCCCATCACACAGGCACTAAGTTAACATGGAAATGTCTGGAAGCGGTACAGTCATGGAGAGATGCCCAGTTCAGTTCCCAGCACCTTTCCTCCCTCTGACCTTCCTTCTCCACTGCCACTCAGTGACAAGCAGGTGCCCTTTGGGATGGGACTGCCTGTCTCTGCAGTAGCGGGGCACATTCATATCAGACTTGCACCAACAGGCTGCAGCTTCAAAGAACTGGTTCAAGGAAAGCATTAAAAATAGAATAATAATGCTAAATGTCAAGGTGTAGTGATTTAAGATACATTCAGAAATGTGATTTTTAATACCAACAAGGACTTCCATGGTTAAATAATATGGCCTCCAGTTTAATACAGTCACTGAATTTCCCTGAATTAATTTGTTCTTCAAGTTCAAAATGAGGTATAATGAGATATAAAAGTGCACAATTAGATGGCCCATTTCATCTTAGATAAGCTGGTCATATCAGCCTCCTTAGCCAGGCTGAGTGAATTGGCTAATTAAGTATAATAGCTGATCAGCAGGCATGGACTTTTGGGGGGGTTTAGTTTGCTTACTCTGTATGGTCATGCATAGTAAAAGCTCAGTTCTTCCATGCTCTTTTCAATACTTTTCTAAATGTCGTAAGTTCTACTGCTGGAGAAAAAAAAAAGTTTTTTTTTTAAAAAACAACAGAGTAAAACATTTATTAGAAACATCCTGGGAGTTCCAAAAGGTGCATGTGAACTTTGAAGGGGCTTCTGTCTCAGGTGCTGGGACTGTTTTCTGTAATGTGGATGCTTGGGAATGTGTTAAGGGTAAAAGACCTTTAAAGCTGAGAGACAGCTTTCCCCCCTTTCAGTTTTAGAGTAGATTATGGTTTTAATTCTTTTTGTTGTTGTTTTTGTTGCATCTGTACTTCTAAATAATGCATGGTGGCATATTTCATGATAATTATGTTTATGTGAAAGGTTGTGCCTTTCTGTCAGTTTATATACACCTTCCCAGGCATGTATTGCACAGATAGCACACAGCAAGAGACACATCCATTAGGATTTCCCCATGGGAAAAGTACACCCTAAAACCTACATTATTTTATCTATATTTCCTGGTCTGGTGAAAGATGTCTCTGCCTGTGTCGGGGGATTGGACTAGATGATCTTCAAAGGTACCTTCCAACCCAAACCATTCTATGATTCTATGATAATTTTCTTTTTTCCTTAACTACCATTTTTACAAGTATACTTTCCCTGCACTTTTAGACTCAGATACCTTTTTTTATAGGCACTTACCTTGTGTGGCTGTGCTTCATTGCATATAGCCTAAAGAAGTAACCATGTGTGTGATAGCCATTTCCTGTACACCCTAGCAGTTCACTACCTTTCCAATCTGTTCCATCAGGTGACAGACATCCAGTGACACTGTAATTAGCTTTCAAACATAGTTTATGACTGCTTTTTTTAACTGAAGTAAACAAGTAATGGTGTATATTAAGGCCACCTCTTAATTCTAAAAATGTTGCAGAACAACAGTAATGCTTTTTTGTTCTTGGGTCATCTCATGTTCTGTCTGTCCCTAGCTAATGTTGGATTTTGAGCCATCCGTTATTGTCAGAAGCAAGCAGAACTGAGTTTTTAAAAAAAAGAAAATAAACCTGTCATTGTGTAGACAATTTCTCTTATCCCCATCTCCCCAAAAGTATTTCATGGAGACCTCAAATGTTTCTGAATCCAAAGATGGAAGGGAGAAATTTATCATTTGCTTTAACAAATTGAAAAAAAAATAAATACTTTGATTTCCATTTGGAAATGATATGTGGTAAAATAACCTCAGAATGCTTTATTTTCACCTTCCCACATGCTCTAACCAGTTGCTAAGGCTGCCCACCAGGCAATCCCCACCCTTCTTCCCCAGCATCTATTCTTATCTTCAGGTGGTCATAAAATCATAGAATGGTTTGGGTTGGAAGGGACCTTAAAAATCACCTCATTCTAACCTCCCTGCCATGGACAAGAACACTGTCCAGGAGACCAGATTGCTCCAAGACCTGTCCAACCTGGCTTTGAACACTTCCAGGGATGGGGCACCCACAGCTTCTCTGGGCAACCTGTGCCAGGGCCTTACCACACTTGCAGGGAAGAATTTCTTCCTAATATCCAATGTAAATCTGCTCTCTGCCAGTTTGAAGCCATTCCCTTTTGTCCTGTCACTCTGTTCCCTTTGAATTTGTAGGGAAAATGACTGAGTGATAGATGAAGCCCACTCTCTTGCTGGAGTGGTGACTTCTTCCAAAGACATTCAGGGATAAATTAACATTGGACAAAACAACTAATCCATCAAACTCCTATTCATCAATCTACATAAGGGCTGTCAGGACCATCCCATGAAGGTGCTGTCAGCACTGACTCAAGGGAAACTGAGAGCTCCTTGCTGAAATATGAACTCTGTCGAAAAGGTTGAGCATCCCTCATATACACCCAGCAGCATTAATGTCCAAAGGACTTGTCTTCTTTCTGCAGTGCTACAGAAATCTGCATTAAAAAGTGAGCAACAGGGAGGATGGCAATGAAACACTTGGAAGTGTTGGTGGCCTATTGGGAGGTGCCTTTCCCCTGTCCACTCCTTTCACTGCCAAGAACAATATAAGTACTGGTTGCCAGTTACAAGAAAATTGTGCAATCCATTAAATGTATTCATAATTGTTTTAATATTTGACAACTATATCATCCATCTCTGAGCTTATTACATAGGAGACATGCCTACAGAAACAAACTGTGTAATAACTTACAGGGACTATACTGCCAGGCTGATATTGAAGATTTGGGAATATGAAGCTATTTCCTTACTTGCAACCCAATCAAAAAAGTTTGGTGCTTGTTTTGTCCTTTCCAGTGCTCTGTCCAGCCTGTACTGAGGTAACTGGTAATGTGTCTGCCTCTTCTTTTTGGCAAACAGCTTTACAGTTTGATAAGATATTTTAAGTTTTCTTGTAATAATTGCTTTCCTCTTCTTGGCACTTCAGTTGTTTACATCAGCAGAGGTGAGAGAAGTCCTTCTGAAGGTTTTTTATAACTTGTTTGAAATTTGGAGGAGAAATAAATGCATTACTTAACCAAAATCTCTTTGCTGGAGGAAGAAATTGGCAGTTTGAAACTGACAGGTTTCAAATCTGACACATCTAGTCCCATTTAATATTTCAGAGGGTTGCTTATATGACTGACTTCTAAACAAAGGGACATGTAAGACTCCTGGTATAAAATTCTAATGGATAAAAATAGATCATTTGAAACATAATGTGTCAGGTGATCTTTTTTTTTTTTATGAGATAGTTTGATAGAGTTGTGGAGGACAAAGTTAAAACTAATTACTTTGACTAATACTGGAAGTGAACATATGAGTATTTTCCACAGTTGCTTATTAGTAGAATGGCTGATCAATTTGATCAAAAGGGAAAGCTTAGGGAGGGGAAAGAAAATTGGAAAAGTAGCATCTACTTCTGGGGTACATTTTCAAAGACAGTAGTTTCTCATAGAAAATCCTGCAAGATTCCCTTGTTCATCTCTGAAAATCTTCCTTTCTTCTTGTTTCAGAAATGAAGGTTGACTTTTCTGTACTGAATCTTACACACACAGACAAAATGATCCTTCTGTTACAAGAAGGGGTTTTTTTATAAGTTGAACTTCTCTCTCATATTTGGCTGATCACAACAGGTGCTGTGCCGAGCCCCACGACCTCCCTTGTGGAATGTCTAATGTCTGCAACTGCTTTCTTCTGGCAGATAAAAGCACAACAGGAGCTGTGGATTTAGTGCTCACTGAGACCAATGAAAACCCTCCCACTGATATCAGGACTAAGGGCGAGGCACTAAATCAGTTCAATGCAATAAAAATTACCACAATAGTAGGTAGATGTGGTAAATTTCGTGCCACATCACTGGAGATAAAGAAAGGCAAGTCTTTAATTTCATTAGCTTTCCTTCCTGAAGAGTGTACATTTTCCACCCTCACCGCAGCAGTGCCGATCTGCTATATCCAGTGTATTACACACTCCAGTGGTTCCATGTGTTTGAGTGTTAAGGCCACAACGTTCCAACTCATCTGAATGCGGTGAGACAGCAGATCATCCCTCTCCTCAGAACGAGACCTGTTGCTGCAGAGATCAATAGAGCATTAAATATCACCTCTTATTACAGTGAATGCCGAATGAATACCATGAGCCCAATGCAACCTCTGCTGAATTGCCCACAGAATGCCTTCAGACAAAACGGCTGATCTGAGAGGTTGTTTTAATTATGGGATCGCTGTCAGCAGTCGGAGGAAACAGCACAATGGAGCTCAAAACAGCTCAACTCGGAGAAGAGCAGAGAGGAGAGCAGAGCTTTGCTGAGCACTGAGCGTGGGTGTGGGTGACCTGCATGGGCACAGCTCGGGATGGAGCCAGGGGTGCTGTGGGCACACCCTTGCCTTCCACGCCAGTGGGTCTGTGGTGGTGGCAGGGAGTGCTCCACCTTTCAACTCATTGAGCCAAATAGGAAATAACCTGGAGGCTGTGGTGTTTGTAAATGTTGCCTTTCCTTCTGGGATGCATTAACTACAGGGGCTGTAGCCTCCAAATGGCCTTGTGTGAGCAGTGGCAGATTCCACCTGCCTCAGCCAGGTCAGCATCTCTGCACAGGGCAGCCTGCAAGACACAGCTTTATTCCATGTCTCTCCCCTGCCTTGGGAGACAGGGAGATTTACATCCAAGCTGGCAGAGCTCTGCTTTCAGAGTCTCTACTCCTACAGATTCTCTCTGTCTTTTCTGAAATTATTGTAATGTCATTTGTGAACCATTAATTGATACTATTAAGTGCTCTGGATTACCTGCCAGCTCAGCTGGAGATGCTGACTTTAAGGCCAGGCTCCACATCTGTACCTGCAGGGAGAGGTGAGGCTTCCTGTCTGGCAGAGCTCTTTTCTGTAGTTGCTTAATAAGCTTCAAATATGACAACACTGAAAATCAGAAGACTGTCTATATTGGGTTGTGTATCAAGCTCACTGATTATTTTTATAAATTATTCAGTAATTACATGGTAATTTCACTGGTGCTCCCTACCTCTTCTTGTGATTTTTTCTTTTTAATTTCATATTCACTTTGCCTGTATCACCTGTGAGTTTATAGACTTTTATCATATCCAGCCATCTCTTCTCTAAGCTGCCCTTTTCTCTCCAACACTGTGAACTGTAGCATAGCAGCGTCCTCTGGTTTTGTTCTCCATTCTTTCCTAAAATTTTCTGACATTGTGCTCATGTTTTGGTCAATGTGCAGTAATGAGATTAATTTCAAGAACTATCTGTACCATCTGTAAGGTCTCTATGAAATGACTATTTCTTTCTTGAGAACCTATCACTGTATATGTATTGTTCGAATTCTTTCATTTCACATGTACTTCATTTTGTAGATATTGAATGTCATCTGACTTTTTTTTTAAATCCTCATGCTATGAGATTCCTCTGCTACTCTTTAACTACCTTGAAGTTGACTCTTTTTTCCTTAAAGAATATTTTCACTTCACTGTTCAGTTTCCTCTGAGAACACTTGTATCTCTGTGGAACTTCCCGCAGTCTCTGCATGCAAGCTCACTGGCTCAGGGTGCCTTGTGAAGGAGACTGCATTTAGTTTACCTGAAGGGCAAGGAAACATTTTATTAAATTCACATTGAAGAACAACTTTCCTGGCCTTTTTCTCTGTTTTACCTGAGCATCTGCAAAATTAGATTGGCAACTTCATACCTGATCCCTTGATTTCACTGTCTGTGGGCCTTGAACTGCCTGCCCCATTGCCAGAACCGAGGATGGGCTGGACCATCCCCTGCCCACCTGCAGCTTCCAGCCACCATGAGTGCATCTGGTTCAGCTGCAGCTCCTCCCTTTGGAGCTGTGACAACTTGCAGGTGGCATGGAGAGCTCCTCAAAACAAAGATCAATAAAATCAGCAAGAAGGGGAAGACCGAACTTCATAATTTCTTTCTCCTGAGCTGAACTCAATACCTAAGGCAGGTTTGTCTTGTCCCACCTCTGCCTCCAAGCTTGCCACGGTCTCTGCTGGCAAAACCTCTCCAAGCCTTATACTTGCAGCCTCCTCTCTTCTGCGGAGCCCATTTTGAGCAGTTCACTCAGATCTTCTTTCTCCCAGGTGAGTCAGGACTGTCACGTGCCTTCCCTGTGCTTGTAACCATGCAGGAACGCTCCTGGGGGAATCCATTGTTTTCCTGTCCCAAGGGGTGCACTCAGGCAATCCTGTCCACCTGCCTTTCATTTAACTCTATTCATTTAGGGAGAGCGTTCTCCAACATTTAGCAGTGCAGTCAGACCAGACACATCATTCCTGAAAGCACAGGGATTTATAACACACTTCTTTGGTTCAATTCGGTACATTTGGGAAATCACATTACTTAGTTTTGTAATCATATCTGCTGTTTGATTGACAGTACCAATTTTACTGAGTTTTATGGCTTCACTTCGTGCTTTGTTATCATACCTCCTGGATCATGTGGATATGAGAATCTCATGTATAAAAATAAAAATTTCCAAACCTCATGAGTCTGGAAGGAAACTGGAAAGTAAGAACACATTTCAATGTGTAAAGGGAAACAGAAAGAGAGAAAGTTGCTAATGTACCTAAAATAATCACATGTTCCTTGTGAAGGCAATAAGGGCATGTGGCCACAGGAATGTACAAACCAATAACTTGGAATTAGGAAGACTGAAATAAGGTGTTTTGTAGATCTTGGTGTTGGGCTTCATTTGCCTCTTTGGAAGACAAAATCAAAGTGAGATACTTGGCAATGCAAAGCTCTAGTATGGGAAGGTCTTTGTTTTGGGGGTTTTTTTACAGTCTTTTGCAGACAGCCCAAGATGAATTAAACATAAGATTCTTTTTTTTTTCCTTTAGTGAGAGATGTATGTGGGGAGACTGGAAAGAAAAGTATCTCAGGAGGCTGTAGAAAAAGGGCATTGCAATGTCTATTGATTGACAAACAATCCAGAAAGTAATTGCATTGAATGCTCATAAGCCTCCAAAAATTATGACTTGAACAGAGGAAGGAGACAATCATTATTAATATTTGCTTGTCCAGGCTACTATTTCACTGGAGCTTATTCAGTATTTTCTTGAGAGGTTTTACCTATATTGGTATAACTTATGGTATTGAAAATGCTTCAGAAGTGCAAGTTATTCCTTCTACTAAGGGAAAATTGACTCTATTATTTGAAGGCTTTTAAACAGTCATTAAAGAAAAATACAGGCAGAAGAACATAAAGGAAAAGACGTAGGAATACACCTCCGTAATACGAAACTGAATCTACATACTTGAATGAACAAAATTAGATGTTACAATCTCATTTTTTAGCTGTATGTGGATTTCTCTGTACTAAACAGTCCATGAAACTATATTCAAACTCCAGCCTTTTTTACAAACATTGTCATACAGATTTTTTTAAAATTGTTGTGCTAACACTGCAATATAACACAGTGCTGAAATATGTGTAGATTATAAAAGGCATTTCATAACTGGGCATAAATAGAGCTTTTGGAGAAAGGCACTGGTGTCACAGCCATGTCAGAATTCACTGGTCCGTCTCTTAATTTTTATCTAAAAATCAATTTTAGAGACAATGAGACAATCCTTGCAGCACACCTTTGTAGTAGTATATGCACTGTGCTAGTGGCAAATGCCAGTGCCTAAGTCTTGCAGTAGGACTGCATCAGAAGTATTATTTGATTTTTCAGAAGTGCATCTGTATATCATCTCTTGATGTCTAAAATCTAACACAGCCATTTATGACATTGCACACTTTTCCCAAGAGATACTTTTCCTTCAGGGAACTTTCCTCTGGCTTCATAAAGCAATGATGGATTAATCCTGTTCCATAGTGTTTCTGCAAGTAGGAGTCAGTGCGGTTTCAAATATCAAGAACTGGTATTATCCAATCTCCCTAGTTTGGGGAAATTTTGGGTTTGCTTTTTAATGGAGATGTTCATAATCAGGGCAAAAAGGAAAGGGATCAAGTTATCTGCGTGAATACAAAGCAGGAACATGAATTATTAGGTTTTCACTGGACTCCACCTGTGAAATGATGGACAACAAAGAAGTGCCCATGTTTTGGTTTGTGATCAAAGTTCTTATATGCCATGGCTGTGGCAATTTCTCTAAACAGGGCTGTACATTTTTCCTGCATTCAGATAGAAACCGGTCGCTTTTTGAAACTTGGAGGTAAGGAAGAGGCTGCTTCTCTGCAACTCCTTGCTTTTCTGCCACACCTCTTTTCTTTTTCTTATTTTACTCTGGAAGTGAAGAGAAAGTGACGTAGAAGGGAAACACTAAAAATGGACTTATGTGTAACTAGTACAAAAAACTCCTTAATTCATTCTGCATGAGTATTTGCCTCCCAAAATGTTCACAGATCTTAGATTAAAAAGGATTTATTTACAAAACCATACGAAGCTGGCATTCTTAGATCTGCCTGCTGTGGTATGGAGCACTTTATGAACTTGCTGCAGATGCTGACATTTCATTCCTGTGTTTTTCTCAACCCCTTTTGGGGAGTTTTAGCAAGCATTCTTTAACAGTCAAATACACAGACCTGCTCAGAAGAGAAGGAAGAGTGCAATTTGTGTGACACTGTCATGTTCTTACAGCCCCAGTGCCCCCCTCTCTGAGTGACTCACTTCCATTAAATGAGGAAAGTAAGATTCAAATGGGTGAGGTGACGTGGAGTTTCAGGTCACTGATGTCCACATCTTTTTACCCATTCCCTTCAAAGGTTTGGTGTTGAGACACACTGGAAATCAAAAAAAGGGCCCTGAATGGACATATGGACCCATTTATCAGCCCCCATAGCTTTGTAGGCTCCAGATCTCCATCAGCAGTATCCCCGTGGATGAGCAGCACATAATAGCAATGGGCAAGTCCCAACAATATCCCAGCTCAGCCCCCGCAAGAACCTGCCAAGGCAGGGAGCCAGGGTAGTAAAGGAGTGCCTGTGAGTGCCCAACTACCACTAAATTACATGACTGAAAATGTAAAATCCCCAGAGCTTTTAAAAAGTTGTGGAAAGAGAGACAGCATTTCTTGACACTTAGTTAATAAGAGTTGGGAAGGGAAAGGAAGTTTCCTCTACAACAAGGACCTATTTAATTTCTACTTTTTGGTCACATTATTTTTAAGATATCCCCAAAACTGGGACAGTTACACAAAGCAGAACTATACAAGGCCACCATAGCACAGATAGAAATAGTAAGGCAGTCAGAGAAAATTACTTTTTTATCTGATTACTCTTTCTTTCCTCAGCTGGGTGAAGTTCTCACTATAATTCTGTTTCTCCTTCCCTCTGTCTCAAAAAAAAGGACTTTGCTGATCACATATGATAGGATCATCAAACTTGTGAAACAGAATTGTGTGCACTTATGCTATCTGCTGATAAATTTTACTTGAACCTGAAATGCTCTTTAAATAACTCCGGAAAGGCAATAAGAACTGTATACAGATAGGTCAAGAAATCTCTAATAAAAGCTTAATAAATCATTGTTTGCTCATAGGTGAGACTTATTCTCAGACAAAACTCTCCTTCCCTTCAAGTAGAATATTTCATGCTGATCCAAAAACACTTCAGTGAAAAACAGCTTTTGTGCTCCTTAGGTGCTGTTCCATCTCAAAAGTGAAACTATACTAAAAATTTAAATTTTCTCCTCAAGGTCTGCCATTCTGTACTTCTCAAGTGGCAGAATTCCCGGGAAAACCCATCATGTTTTACCCTACAGCCTCACTGTGCAAACTCATCAGTACTTAAGAAAAAGAGGAATTGATTTTAGATTTACAGGTGACAAGTACTTAAAAGCAGGATTGAAAGCTGATCTGAAGCTTCCAATTCAGTTTCCTTGCAAACTTTAAGTGAATGCCCATTGGCTTGCAGGAGTTGCTGATAAAATCTATAATTCACCATTTAGAAATCTATAGGTTGAGGTTTTTTGTTCTTTATATCTGCATTTCATGCTCAGAAATTTTTGTGTTCTTTCTGTCTTAACAAGTTGAAATATCTTTGTCCAGTGTAAAAAATGATTAAGAGATGTTGCAGAACCCAACTTCTCATCTGTTCCTCCCAGTCGCATAAACAGAGGGGGGGAGGGGGGGGAGAGATAACATAATCACATCAAATGCCATAAATGATAGTAAAAGAATTTATGAAGAGGGATTGAGGACCTTAATGTGGAACCACATGCAGTTAATGCAATTGTCAACTCAGAACAAGCAAACAGAAAGACAAGGACCAGCTGATGCCGTTTAACGTGAAAAAACCTGGTTTCACATTGCTCACTATAGTGTAATTTGCTTTGGAGTTTAGTTTTTCAGCCTTTAAGTAGCTTACATGTTCTGTTGGAATTGTCCAGGGTTCTTGTTTTACTTTCATGCAGAGCTTTTAATTTAGGGAAAAAAAACAAAAAACCCAAACAAAAAGAAACAACAAACAAACAAAAAAGCAAAAACCACTAAGAAATAAAATGCTCTGTTTCTGTAGGCTAGTGTTTGCTGTGTGATCTTTTCTGAAATTAGTACTGTAATTATTATTTGTGATATCATGCCATGTCCAACAAACAAAAGCGTTTTAAGACTTAGTTTTCTTCATGACAGTGGCATAAGTGAATATCAGGCCCTGTGTTCTCTTACAACTAATGTGAATACAACACAAGGGTAATGAGTATAAGCAAGGAAGAAAAGACTCAGATCTGAGGCTGTTCTATTTTATGTGTCTTCTTTTTTCCTTTTTCATTTCAAATCACTGTGGCAGAAGATACAGCACCAGCAGACACTCACACAGCTATCTAGCCTGTGCAAGGCCAAACAGACTAGACAAAATTTTGCATATGATCATAAAGAGAAATAAAGATTAATTGCTTAATGTCAAGTCTGTGCAAATTTATAATTCTTTGCTAAAGACATAATTGGCTGTTTAGAGATTTAGTCTGCTTAGCAAGAAAGAGAAAGTGATAAACAGGCTTTATTATGTTATTCCCTCCACCACAAATGGCACACAGGAAAAGCAATGCTGAGCACCCCCCTGCTGTTCCTCCATCTTCCTCAGAGCTAATTTCTTTCACTTTTCCTTATTTCTTTCTTTGCCCTTCTGCCCTTCCTTACCCCTGTGCTATCACTGTTTTCTATTACTCTACGTTTCTTAAAACAGCTATCCATGGGCTCAGATTGGCACTAAGACTTACTGAGTTGGGCACAACATGAATGCAGGTGAACAGCACTAACAAGTTCCTCCTTGCAAGAAAATAATTTCCAGTGTGTAGGACTATCTGTTGTTTATTTCTCTTCCCAACTTCATTCAAGTCTTTAAGAGTAAAATGCTAGGCTGTTCAGGATATGTGAGATGAGTTCAGCCCCATATCAGCTGTAAGAGATTTTAGAAATTTCTGATATGCTGCTGGGGCTCTCCTATGAACCCAAGACTAGAAGTAGCCTTTTTTAAGCAGCCTTCACTTTGCAGGCAATCATCATTATAATAAATCATCTTCTGCATCTTCTCTCATATACCTTTCCTTTTCTAGGCTGTTTTTCCTATTTTTATTTCTGTCTGATACAGCTGTAAATTTTCAAGGCAGGATTGGCTTGATTGCACCAGGAACTGTGTGAGGTGCTTTGCTTATATAGCATGGAACAGATACTTGCCTGTAATAAAGTCCACAACATCATCTATGGCCAAAAAGAGCTAGCTGGAGAATTTTCACAACAACCAAAGGAAACACCACATTTTGCCAGAGCATGTTTTTTAAAATTCATATTCAGGCATTGGTAAGTATGTGGGAAAGGCGCATGAGAATAGAAAGAGAATAACGAGCAATTTTTTCATTCTCCAACCCTACAGTCTAAAAGTCAGTCAGAGGGAAGTGGTAACATTCGTGCCAAACTAGACATCATCTACAAAGTTGACAAAGAGTATAAAAAGAGAAGAAATGTAGTCAACTTGACAATTGCCCTCCATCAGACACACTTTAGGATTCATTTGGTTCTTTAATTTGAAGGCAAGGAGAGTGAGGAGAAGTTTGAAAGCAAAAGTCACCCAGTACTGACTGCCTGACTGACACTCAGATTAACTTCAGTAAACATAGTGAGCCCGTGGGAGGAGAGATGAAGCCAGGTATGACTAATCTGAATGCCTAGAGATGATAATTTGTCCCTGGTTAGAGGAGGGTTCTTTATTCAGCCCTTCCTACATGATGTTTCTACATCCACTCTTACAGTTTATTGTTGTTATTATTATTATGCTTTTATATGTCTGGAAATATACATGGCACCTTACACTATTACCCTGCAAGTTGCTGCTTCTTGCCAATTCAAATGTGAAATGTAAAGCAATAGTATCTGTGATATAAAAAATATATGATGTTTTCTATAATCTATTTATATGGAAGAATAAAAATCTTCATATAAAGTATTCTGCTCTGTTCCTTCAAAAAGACAGTGAGGATTCCTAGCAAGAGAAAGGAACTTTCATTAATTAAGCAGGATAAAAAAGACAATCTTGAAGATTTACTATTTTAACAGTCTAAAGGACACAATATATTGAAAATGGAAGCAGGATAGAGTTCATGACTGCTGAATTGGTTAATATAGGTTTTAGATGTTTTTAATGAGGTAGGACCTTTGGAGATATGGCCCCTGCCTCCCTTCCCCTTCCCTTCATTAGGAATTGACTTTTCCCTAAGAGCTGAGGTCCTCCTTTGCATAACAGCAGTGCATCCATCCAAGTGTGGTGCAGGCCTGGAGTCTTGCCCAGCAGAAGATGTAAGGAAAAGAAGGGGCAGGAGGGATTTACTCACCACTCTCATCTGGCAAGTTCCAGATCAAATGAGGGATGCAAAACTTGCATTGGTTAACAGCACAAAGCCAGCTACTGAGTCATCGTTTTAGCTTTCCCATCTGTGGGATACCAAACATTTTAGCACTTACTCATTGACAAATTACTGAATGGAAGACCTGGGAAAATGCCTTTTAAAACTGAACTGGCTTTACCTGCATTCAGATATTTGCAGCCATGAATATTCTAGCAAATGGGTTTACAAGTGGGAACAGTCACTGTAGCATTACAATTCTCTTCAGTAGTAGAAGATACCCATTAAAAGTATGTTTGACTTTATAAATATCATTAAAAAGTCAAAAAATTACACTTACCAAACACATAAAAGGAAAGTGTCCCCGAGGCATCCAGTCTGGACCAAGCAGTGTATGCCTTGATCCTGTATTCAAGTCTCTGGGGCCATGAATGTTCACCCAAGAGGTTTCAGCAGTGAGATCCAGCACAACTGATGGAATTTTGATTCTAAGCAAGTCAGAAGAGACTGCTTATAAACTGAGGGAAAGAGGAGTAATGAGCAGTTTCAAGCAGACAACATGCGCTCTTCAGAAAATGAACCATTGCCTCCAAGCTAAGGTACCCTGGTGGCCAATGCTGCTTTCCATTGGCTCTGCAGGAAAATGAAAAAACAAAGAGAGAAGAAGCTGGCCACAGATGTTAATTAGTTAAATTGCTCCATGTTATTTTTGCAATACATTATAAATAGCTTTTATTATTTCACAGACATCAGTATTTCTAAATAAATACGATGGCTTTTTGCTTTATCATGTGCTTGTAAACTTCCTTATTACCTCCCCTGTCATAACTCCAGCAAAATTGTCATCAATTGCAGTGCATGTGAGTCTCAGTGAGATCTTCCACATTTTGCTTTTATTACTTAGAGTTTAATCTGTGCTCTTAGAAATAAATATGTTCATTTGCCCTTCATGTAATGAGCCTCACAGATTGAAAGCTGCAAGTAACTTTGAACTTGCTGTAAGTAAATGCATTTAACAGTACGATTGCCAAGCTGTTAAATCTGAAATACTAGAACCTGAAATTTCATAACATATGCATGATTCACAGCTTTGTCTGCACTAGAAGAAAGAGTCATGTTATTTCGTACCAATACGGTGCACAAAAATGTTGCAGGTGTCATAACTCTGTGATAAGTGATTTATCTGGCTGTTCAGCTGCAAAAATGCAACAAATTAATGCTGCATTTGATCATTTTCCATTGTATTGCTGCCTTCAGCAGTGAAAAGTGTCGGGGTTTGTTTGGCTTTTTTGGTTGTTTTTTTCTTTTGGTTAGACATAACCATGCATGCAAACTGCTTAAGAAAACCAGGTGTCATAGAAATGTATAACAAATCTATGACCTGCTCTGAACTACCAATTTGGAAGTCTTTCTGGTAACCTGATGCTCTCACACCTGAGCCATGTTTTCCAGTCCTCAAGAGTTCCAAGCACTAGGGACACACTCCCAGCCTGAAGGAAGAGGAGAAAGGCCAGCTGCAAAATACAACTGTCCCTGTCTCTCCTGCCAGCTGTACTCCACACCCAGAGTCTCACCTGGTCTTGGATGACAGATAGGGTAAAAGGAAGGTCCTCACTTCTGATTCAGATTCTGCAGGAGCATTGCAGCTGAACAAAGAAAGGAAACATTTTGAATATAGTTGATTTTAACACAGTTACGATTCCAATCTCATCGGTGATCATAGGATGAAAACAATGAAACAGTCTGCAAGAAATAACTATTGTGCCACTAATGCTCCTGGCCCATGCCCTGCCCCCATCTTGTTCTTCTTCATCAGATACTGAAAATCCCATCCTGCACTCACAGTGGCATCTGGCTCAAGGTACAGGAAAGGGTTAGTTTAATTTCTCTTTAAAACCTTGACGGTATCACTGTATTCCATATTTCATATCTCTGTATTTCATATTTCCCAGTGCACTTGGTCAGGCTCTGCTCATGCTAAATACAGAGCTGGGTATTCAGGAGAGCAAGAGGCTGTGATGCCTGAAGTAACTGAATATGTTCCAGTTCAAGTCTAAGCAGACATTTTTATTTGATATTTGGCTTAGTTAAGATGGTACACTGTGCCTTAATTCTCACTCTCTCACACCAGGCTGGTACATCTGTATTATCTTAATAGCTTACAGGAGCTGTCAACTCTTCTTAAAAGTAGATGTGTTTTAAAGAGAAATATTTGCCTGTGAGAAGGGTTAGCCTGGAAATGATGCTGAAGCTGCCTTTCAAAGTAATGAAAGCAAACATTTTTAAATGTTTAAGTTATTTTAGTTACAAAGAACAACCACGAAAGCAATGAGACTGTACTTTCCCAGTGTCCTGCTGCTTGCCCAGGATGACAGACAGTCAGTAGGGCCTGTCTGGGGTGTGTACAGCTTAGCATTTTTCTTTTTCTTTTTTAACTCATCAATCCTAGATCGCTATATTACAAACAAGCTCGAGTTTGATCTAAGGGTGGGCAGACCCACAAGGTCCTCTCCCAAAGCATTAATTGTGAATCACTTCCCTTTGCACTCAGAGGCAGTTTTGATAGGGACAAACCATCTGGATTCTGGCACTCTTCTTCTTTAATGGCTGGGTTCTGCACTCTTTACTTATTCCAGTAGTCCCAGTGGTGTATCAGGGGTTTAAATATTTTGCTTCGACTAAAGGTTCATTGGGCACCTGAAAGATACATTAAATGACTAATGTGTGCCCTTCTCTTCATGAATTAAGAGTAATAGTGCATAATGTTATCCAGGGCCTCAATGAGTGTGTCTTATTAGCATGGATTTGTAATATTAAGTATAGTTTTAACTTTGATGGACTTGTGTCATTAATATTTTAATATTCCACTAATAAGGACTTTTATAAGCACTTCATCAGCTCATATATAGGGAGGTGACAGGGCCTTTTTATACCCAGGTTGACATTTTTGACTCACTATTTCCTATGTTTTTGTGTCACTCACTGGCCTTGTGAACACAAGTAAAGTAGAGAGTCCTCAACTGTGAACAACAAATGATGGATCAACAGTTTCAGCAGGAAAGTGGCATTTTTGTTGGACAGTTTGCTCCTTTCACTCTATAATATACAAAACTGTTCAGCTTGGCATGTTTGGATTTGCAGTCACAAACAAAAGAGAAGAAAGAAAATAGCTCAGGCACAGTAGTAGGCAATGTGTTTGGGTTAAAAAGCAGGTGGGGGTGGTGGGAAGCCTTGGATTTATTTAATTTTATGGCTTTTTTATTCTTTCCTGCAGGGCTCAAGGCAAGCAGGGGATATAAAAAACTGTATTTTGTTTTCGTCTTGTAAATTTTAACAATAAGAATCTGGAGAGTGCAGAGAGCAACATGTTGCTTTAGAAAATCCTGTATTGGAAGTAGCAGCTGAGCAGAAGATTCACCTGGCAGCTGGAGTTATGAGAAGGGGGCTGAGGGGGTTTAGTTCATTTCTAAGACGATGCACACAACAATTTCACCTTTTAACCTTTGTTTCCCTTCCTCTTATTTCAGTGAAGAATAAGAAAGAAGGAGGCAGAGAAAGAATATTAATAACTTTTTTTTTTTTTATTGTTCATGGAACCAGATAGAAGAGGGTGAGCACTGAAAGCACATACTTTTTGTGGTTTGCTGTATTTGCAGAATGTACTGCACACAATTTCCATCGTAATTCATGTGACAGAAATAAATGCAGCTGGGACAAGCAGTGGAAAGGCCTGTGCTGTACTGCTGTTCCTTCCCAGGACCACACTCAGTATTAGCCAGTCTTCTCTTTGCACAGAGGCCTTTCTCATCCCTAATTCGCATGACTATGTGAAATATGCAGCTTTATTTTTTCCTTAATTTTATAAACATGAGAGTTTTTTCACATGTGTGGATAGTGGAAACAGGAAACCAAAGTTGATTTTAAATGTCTTAGTTATTTTATTTTTAAAATTCCACATCCTTGTGAGGGTATTTTTATGATACCTGAATAACTGGGTTGGCAAAAGCAGGAAAACTCCAATGATTTTGAATTCTAGTTTGTTGCCTCTGACCTGACTTTCCAAGTACTTCCCACTTTTCAGGTACAATCTATATGAAAAGACTGTAGGACTGAATTGTAACATGACATGTGTGGTACATCCTGTTATTTCAAATAGAAGTGTATGCAGGGAAATTGTGGAGGGAGCAGGATTCTGTGGGATGCTTCTCCCCTGTTAGTCCTATAATTAAAGTCCTAGTTAGTCCTAGTAATTAAAAGCCAGGTTGAACCACATGGTCTCTCTAGGCATAAGCCACCCCCTCCTTGGTCATAGCTGACACTAAGGGAAGTGCTGGCCTTCATTTTATGATTATTGATCCCCTGAGAAATAGCTAACACTGATCCACAGGAATTCTAGTGCCCCGTCAGACACTGAGTCCTCTGGAGTCCATATTGCACCCTCTGCTCCGGGCCTCATCAACAAGTTCTTCCTTCCTCCTCTCCTCCCCAACCCTTCTTCAGTTTTAGTCCCAGACTCCTTCAATGTCCATCTTTCCTCTCCCTCAGTCCTAGCCTAGCTCTTTTGGGGTCATTAAGGAGCTGAGTGTTGCTGCTACCAGGGAGGGGATCACTGAGAGCATGGGATAACACTTGTGCAGTCTCCAAGTTGCACTGAGGAGCATCATTCAGCCCTTGAAGGAAGTACCTGAGGGCATAATCCACAGCAGATGGAATGAACAGAGCTTAACAGCTGCCAGATGTCTGATGAACAAGATGAATGAAAAATTCCAAATGCACATATTTTGGCCCAATTTGGGTAAGACTTTGTAGGGGACAACACACAATGTATGAATCCTTCTCCCCACCTTTGAACTTGTAGCTCCAAAAGCTGTCACGTGCAATATTCTGTAGGAAAATTTTTGCATAAACCAGGAAACATCTTTGTTCTTAATCTCCATAGAAATAACTGAGTGACTCTAAATAATGAGGTGTGGGGACAGGTACACAGCACAGCATGTTTCAGTCCAGGAGGTTTAGATGTGCCAATACTGTGGTGCAGAATTACCCTATACTTAAAAATCTACCCACCTCCAACACCTGGACTACAGAATTCAAGTTGTTTACTTAATTGCAAACTCTACAGAGTCTTTTATGCAGATAAAAAGTATTAATGCTAGGGAAGCTGATCCCGTGGTGTTCCTTGGTGTGGGATCCATCTGGCTGGCTCTCTAGGAATTAGGCATTGAATTTCAGTTAGTCAAGGAAGAAATGGGAAGACAGGCATCCTCTTGCAGCACATTATGTGTCCACAGTCAGCATCTCAGTCACATGGAGCAAATCACCCTTGAGTGCTGCATGTCTCTATGAACTGACTCTAGTAGGAATTTAGGCAGTGGGTATGGTTAGATATCTAATGTGTTAAGTATCTGAAGTGAGGTAGGGTAAATCCTGGCAGAGGAAGCTTTCTAGTAACAAAACTGAGTTGGAACCAGCACTATAATACATTCAGGCTTTTCATCTAAGCTTATAACCAAGTCTCATAACCAACCACAGTAAAACCCAAAGCAGATTTTAAGAGGAGAGTGGAGGAGGCAGCCTTTCTGTAACCAGAAACAGCCTGACACCATCTTGTGTGATGATAAACTCAAGCCAAGATCTTTATCAGTCCTGACTGTTTGGCAAGGGAAAGTGTTATCAGGATGTAGGGGCCTGTTTTTTACTCTTCCACTGAAGAAGGCAGTGGGGCTGAACCAACAGGAGATAGTTACAGCTTTCTCCTGGTATAGGGCCAAAGCAAATTACCTCCGCTCAGGCAAGTGAGAAAGAAAAGAAGTTTAGGATTAACACCAAGAAGAGAGACACCACCCTTCCCACACAATTGTCACTGTGGAAAAGTGCTGGTCTGTAGGACTTCACGGTTCACTTGCAGTCAGTATGCTATGATTAAAAAGACTCAGTAGGTTGGCACATATTCTGGGTGAACCATAATATCCTATTTCTCAAAAAAGTAATTCCTTTTAATTTGCGTTTTGATCTATTTTTGAAGTTCAGGGCATTATGAAAGAACATTAATTGAGTCCAGAATGCCTAACCTCTGCAGGAGAGTATGTGAGTCATGTTTATTTTCAGCTAAGAGAAGCTCAATCTCAACTATGACCAAAAAATCAAGGGCTCTCAAACATAATGCAGGGAACATCTTATTCCAAGCTTTTTCAACAGGTTAGGTTTTTTTTTTTTCAATATGTAATACTTTTTGAGTATTAGAACACTCACAAACACTGAGGGGGATATTCTTGTCTTACAGTTTTCTTTATTCAGGCTTCAAAAGAGATTGAGCTGTAAGCATTACAGAGCCATCAAGGTGTGTGTTTCACTCTTCAAAAAATTCGGCCCCACAGTTACCCCTTGTATTGCAATGAGAAGTGACTCAGCTGACATTTAGCAGAGCAATTCCTTCCCTTGGATTCAATATCAATTGGGAATTAAAGGCCATCAGCCACTGACTGCTCATGTGCAAAATGCTGAATGTCTTACTGATGTTTAGTGGCAGACAGGATCCTCAGACAGTAACACGTGATGACATCAGCATTGCTGAGATCCAGCTGACTGCGCTGGGCACTTGAGCATTGCCAGCTGGATCCAAGGGCAGACAGTTTTCAAGGTCAATTGCCACTAATATTCTTTCCTTGAGGTTATAAATTATTTCATAGGGATGTTATAAACTGTTTTATAGAATCACAGAATCACTGAGGTTGGAAAAGACCTTCAAGATCATCAAGACCAACGTTTGGCTGACCACCACCTTGTCAACTAGATCAGAGCACCGAGTACCCCATCCACTCATTTATTTTAAAAAATACCTTACGTTTTTTATCAACTGCACTGAAAATGAGTATAAATAATATTGATAAAAATAGTTGCAGCTGAATAGAAACATTAGTTCATATAACTCTGTTTTTCATGGCTACTACTTTTACAAGACACAGAGACCTTCTTTACCTATAAATAAATGTTTTCTTAGGGTTTGGATCAGAAGATCCAGCATTGTCATCCTGAGATTTGTTTTGTTTGGGGTTTTTTTGAAGGTGAGAAGCTAAGATCAGTGCTTTTGATATATTCTTTGCTGTGGCTCATATATATTATGGATATTAAACCAGTATAAATAATGTCCTTGCTGCAGCAGTGATACTAAATAAGGTAGACAGACTGGCTGGGATACTGGAGCTATAGACTGTCCTCCATTGCCTTAGGGGGGGAATATCTAAAGGAATATAACATTGGCCACTCTCTGGGAGTGCCACAGAGAGAAAGATCCTCATAGCCCTAATGATTTTTCTTCTGGATGTCTGAGAAATACATTATAAAGAAGCGGGCTGCTGTCCTTCCCAAGAATCTCCCATGCATTCAAGCAGATTGTTTAAATTCTCATCTGAGAACAAACAAAATAATAGTTGTAGTTAACCCTTTTCCTCTATGTGTACATCACTGACTTAATATGGGTAGGTTATTTTATTTGTTTGGGTTTTGGTCTGTTGTTGTTTTGGTTTGGGTTTGGGTTTTTTTTGTTGTTTTTTTTTAATATACATAATAAGTTCTTCTAAATTCCCAAATTCTGTTTTCTTTATTTGGTAGGCCAGACTGGTTCATTTTTTCTGTTCTGTCTTATTGTAGACCATGCCTAAATGGTGTTTTGGTTTTTGGTTTTGTTTTTTTTTTGTTTCATTTTGAACATCATTACATTTAAAGTGTATGAACTGAACACTTTATTTGATGATTTATTTTACCAATTCGCAAGGAAATACATGATTTTGAAGACAAGTGGTGTGACTCCACCTGCAGTTTTCAATGGAAGAGAGGATTTACAATATCCTGCGTTCACGGATTATTACAGTAATACTGCAGGTAGTTTTCAGTAAGGTAGGTCAGGTTTTGAAAGCAGGCAACCATGAGAGCATAGGGGTCCAAGGGTTTCAGTTGGGTTGTTTTTTCTTTAAAAGTAACTAGTGTGTCTGAATATTGTACTGAAACTTGATGTACAGACACTTCCTTTGCCATCTGAACTCCTTGCCGGACTTCTGTATCTCAAAATCATATACACTAAACCTGTCTCCTCATAGCTTTTAGAAAATCAAGAGAAGGTTGCTATCTTCATATAAGATATAGAATATGTTAATAAAGCAGTTAATAGGATGCTTTTTTATACAAGTTGGAATAGTTTTGGTTCTTTGGTGGGGGAGTTTTGCCCCTCAATAGAATTTTAGAAGTGGTAGGATAAGAAACTATTTTTTTATAGTTGGCTTTAAAAGAAGAATTACAGCAGAAAATGTTAAAAATAACTAATCTAGAACTATACGTCTTACATGTAATTTCTGGAGTTTCAGAACTGAAACTAAGAGCAAAGAGTCCAGACAGGACGATTTAATATAATGAATTCAAAATATCATTATTTTCTCCCTGGATTACGGCTCTATACTTCAACAGATTAATAGGAAATATATAACTGAAATTAATCGCAAACTATTAAAATGGATTATGGAGTTTTATATCCAGTAACTGTAAGGCTTCACATTTTAATCTGACTTGCATTTTGGTGGAAGTCTGGAATCTTTTGCAATTTGCCAGATGTCAAGGGATTTAGGACAATAAGTATGCGAGTAATCTTTTGGACTCTTCCTCTCCCTTCTTATGACAATTAATGCATTTATTATATTTCTATTTATATTCCATGAGGGAATTTAATCATAAAAACGTATATTTATTCTTTTCTTGTTTTTAGCCACTCAAAGAGGATTCATCAAAACTATCCAGAACCTCTTAACCTGCAGCAGTGACGAACACTATATCCATAATGAGTCAGTGTGCATCAGCAATTCCCTACGACAGCACATGGATAGATGCTCTGGCAGGACTGAGGCTGGCATGGTTCTAATTCTGTGAAATATACCATTCTAGGGATTGAAAAAATTGGAAGTGGATTCTGAACTTTCAACCCAACACATGCAAAAACAATAGGGCAGGCAATTTCCTATGGAAATTTCTGTAGCCCCAGTGTTGTGGACCATAAGCATCAATCACAACTCTTCCTACCTCATTTGGCAGGCTACCAATGCAGATTTATATTACTCTACTTATGGACAGAAAGCCAGAACAGGTGATTTTTGTACAAAACACCTATCAGGACCTAATGTGGGGTGATATTCCCTTAGATTGCTTTTAGCTCCAAGCGTTGCTAGGGAGATAGGCAAAGAATTCAATTTTAGAGAGTCTGTTGAGAAAACAAGGTTGGAAGTTACAAACCCTGGGCTCTGTTTCTAGATCTGTTATTGATTTGGTTATTATCTCAGTCATGTAGTACTTGGTGCTTTCAGGTGTTTTTGCATACTTCCTTGGGATATTAGAGCATAACTCACAAAGGTAGAAAAAGGTTAAAATACATTTGAGATCCCTGGTGCTGAAAACTTGTAGCTATCGTTAAGGCCCATTGGCCTATTCCTGCTGTATTACTGAGATGCTGTGAAATTCCCATCTGTTTTATTTTGGTCTAACAATCTGTTGTTATGGTGGAGATACATAATAATAACAACTTTTGAATCTGCAGGGATGTATTTACCATTGGGTAGCTTCCTTTTCAGTCTCTGAGTCATTAATGAGAACAAGGAGGGCAAGTATCTACACTATTTTCTACCTGTAGACCATACACTACTGTGCATGTGCTCAGACTCAAAGGCAAACAAGCCTCTCTGGCCTCCCAGGGAGGAATTATTTGGGTTCAAAATACTAGGCTAGTATTTGATTTCCACCAGTGCAGCCCACTGGGTAGCTTCTCTCATGTGCATTTCAATATTTTCTCCTCATCTATGCTTATCGTGTGAAAACCTCTTTCAGGACTATGTTGTACCCACTGCCTCATCACCCGTGCTGTCTGTGCCAAGCCTCCCAGAGACCAGGGCTGTAGAAAGACAAGCCAAGACAGTTGCCCAGGGAAGTTGTGGATGCCCCATCCTTGGAAGTGTTCAAGGCCAGGTTGGATGGGGCTTTGAGTAACCTGGTACAATGGAAGGTGTCCCTACTCATGGCAGGGGGTAGGACTGGATGACCTTCAAGGTCCCTTGCAACCCAAACCCTTCTGTGATTCAATTATGCTGGTGCTTAGGATAAAACATGATCTACATATTGGCCATTTGCAATACAGGAGTGGTTCCTGGTGCCATGCACTAACTTGCTACTCAAAAATTCTGGCTGAATAAAGACCATTGTTACATACAGAATAAACGAACAAATGGGCTTTAACATTTGTCCACAAAGTTTCTGATGAGATTGTTGTAAAGTTTCTTTTGGTTTTCTTATTTGCTTATGAGGCAGAATGTCTGTCCTTGTGCCAGCTGTGTCAAAGTCAGCTTGTGCCTACTCCTCCCTCTTTAAATACAACAATTTCTTGCCATCGACAGTTTAATGTCATTTTCCCTTTCACACCTGAAAAACCCTGCATGCTTCTGGGTTTTCTCTCTTCCTACAGATCTTCCATCCTTGGCCATCCATGCTTTTCATAAGATAAAGGTGTGTTTGTAGGCATAAAAGAGTTTGATTCCTTATTATAACTACAGAAATTTAGTTAATGGCATCATATTTTTCCATAGAACCAGTGAGATATTGATTCCTTGTTCCCTGAAATGCAGTACATTAGGAAGAAAACAGGAAACTTAATGTGAAGTGGAAAAGTTGCAATCTATTTCCTTCCTGGAATCACCCTGAAAGATGCAGGGGGATGATGAAGCCTGGCAATATGTGGGTGTTTCCTGTCTGAAAGAAGGAATCCACCATGGGAAAAAGGGCTTTATGCTGAGCTTTCAGACTAACAGGGCAGTGTATATGTTTGTAAAGTGAAAGCCCTGTTACGGTATTTCCCTCTCTGAAGTAGCATATTCCATGTCAAGCACACAACATGTAAACAAACAAAGGATGAGTGTGGCTCGGCATTACAATCACACAGTGTTCCCACAAGTGAATTTCCCTGTGCTATAGGACTGACCTGCATGGAGACACACAGTGCAGTAAAACAAATGTTCACTTTCCATTGACATGTTTAACCTTTGCCTAATGATAGACTTGATTATAAAAATTGTGGTTGCTTTCCTCACTCAGACATCTACGCCACAGTGTGGTTTTCATCCAGCTGAAGTTACACATCACTGACCACAAGTTTGCTATTAGGTCTTTGATTACACAGATGCTCGTCACTGCAGTAACAAACCCATTGCAGAATCAGCTTCCAGGCAACACTCTGCCCACGCACAGTCTCCCTGTAAAACCTTTACACAATCATTTGATCCATGGAAAGATTAATACATAAAGCAAGAAATTGCTGGGCTATTGAAATGTGCTCTATAAAAACTATTTCCTTCTCTTCAAGGAACTATAAATCTGCGGGGAAGAGAGAAGTCATGCCAAAATAAGGTTTAGCCTCTATGAAGACAAGTATTCTAATAAGAGGTCACTGTCTATATAATCACAATGGTCCAGCAGGAGATTTTCTTGTCTTTATGTGTCTCTGCCTTACTGTCCAAGAATTTTATTGAGGAATACTTTTTATATTTGTTTTTTTGGGGGGAAATGGGGCTGCTGTCACATTGCTCTGCAGCAGTGGTTCAAGGTTCCACTCTGCTGTCACTGCACATGTGTGAGCACACACATCTCAATGATGAAACACAAACTTCTGTTTACATGTTCCATAGTTGGGACATTAGATTTCTCCTAACATAGGCAGTGTTTGCATGATCCACCCAGACTACACATGCTTATTAGGACACTGAAAAACATCCAAGTTGGAATTTTCCTAGAGAGTTTAAAGACTTGGAGAGACTACTGCTTTTTCCATATTTATGGTTTCAGCAGTTGAGTGGCGATGAAAAACTTTTGCAAGCTTGTTTGAAATCTGAGACCAAAATTTGCTCTTAATACAGAACTTTTATTCAGGAAGCTTACTCTGGTCTACATTGTCAGGGCTCGGCCTGGGTCATCAGCTCCCCAGGGACCTGATTCTGGGAATGGCAGTGACTCCCCTGATATGGCAGGGCCCATCCCACCACCCCAGCCAGGAGCAGGGATTTGAATTGGAGTGGCTTTAAATGGCAAAATTGTGACTGTGATGGCTAGTGGCTTCTACCTGCAGCAGGCAAGATTTTGATTCATTAAGTCAACAGTCATAACCAACCTATATTAAATGAACAGACATGACCATTGCAGTCCCAGATTCTTCTAAACTTTCATCAGAAGGTGAAATCTTTTTCTAATCATTGCGGTATGACTCAGTTTTCTGCACTTCATGTCCCATGGAATTGTTTTGAAGAGATCTTGCTACCACTAGAAATAGAATTATGGAGCTTTTTCAGTTTTGTTATTCTCACGATTCTCCTTTGACACATGTAGGTACCGTATTTGATACAACAACAGCTTTGTGATAAAAGAACTTAATATTAGCCCTAAAATGGTGTTTCTTCAGCAGTATATCACACATCTCCTAAATCACACAGAAGCCATGATGGGCAGACCTCTCAGCTGGAGGAAACTGTCATAGCTCCACTGATTGGCAATTAACTCAAACTGAAAACTTGATTCTCGAGGTTTAGAAAAGATTGGGGGGAAAATAGTCCATCAGCTCTCTTTCACCTCAATGTCCTGCTCATGTTTGCAGGTACTGACTTACAGTCTTTTATAAATATGCTATTCATCTTATTATTAAAGAAAGGTGCCAAAAGGGTCTCTGACCTACTTGGAGACAGGTGTTACAAATAAGAGATCTTTGATGGGTTTTCTTAACTTGTGTTTTGGCACTACAAGGGGAGCTCTCTCTGCTTACCAATCCGCCAACAACAGAGAAGCAATACTCTTATCTTGCTTGCACAGCTGGGAAGTAGCTCCAAGCACCCAGAAGCAAGAGAACAGCCTGTTGTTACAGTAAGGAATGTGGTTTCTTCTTCCTAACCCCGCATTTCACAGTTGTGGAAGAAATAATTGAAGAAAATTATTGGGATGGCTTCTCAATTATGCCAGGGTGCTGAGCAGCTGTAAGAAAACAAAACAGAAACTTTGCAGTCTGATAGCCTAATTTTGATAGATACAGGGGTTTGTGTCTGGCTGTCCTGTGCTGACAGCATGAGGGAAAGTTTTCATATATCCTAGTCTGTGATCCATAAAGTACAAAAAGATAACATTAGAAAGGGATAACAGCATGCTGTCAGAATTTGAACTAGCTGCTAAATGTGATTTAGAAATAAGCATTGCCCAATCTTTGTGATTAATAGAAGTAATGGGAGAAGAGAGCCTCAAAAAAAGACTTCTCTGGGAACATTAGAAATTCAGCACCAGTCCTTCTAGGCTCTGTGAGTGACTTGGAACAGCCAAAAGTGTGTTTACCAGGATGTGTTTTTACTCCTATTAAGCCAAATAAAATATACTCAAACTCAATTAGCAACATTATTCTGTTACTGCATTGTCATTGACGGTGTTTTGCACTACCCAGTGGCTTCTCAGAAGAATTTCTCCCTTGGATCTTGGGATAATACCTTCCGGGCCACAGGGACTCGACTCTGCTCTTTGTTGAATCCAGCACTATCCTTCACCCTTAGCACAGAAATTGCACCACTGGATCCAAGCAATGGGATCAATTACACGTTTCTGAAATCTCCTGCAATGAATGCAATCCTGTTTTTTTCCAGTGAGAGCATTTACCTGAGCAGGGAGCTGAAAAGAAGGATCCTGTTGGGGCAGACACCTTTTTCGATATACTCCTAAGTTACTTACTCTGTGAAAAGTCTGTTTTTTCTACTCAAATGACAATGTACTTCCTAGAAAATAAAAAGATCCGGTTGCCAAAGAAAACAGCAGTTAATGAGAAATTCATGGTAAGAAGAGCAAACATCAGGAGAAAACTCATTTTTCATTGTGGAAGCTCCTCATTTTAAAACCATAAAATTCAGTGCATAGCTTTGGGAAAACATAAGACCCATATTGCATTTGTGTCTGCCTGTCAGCATTGTTAGCCATTAAAAACTGATTTTATCATTATATTTTTTCCCACAGTAGTAGTTTCTGCCACGGTGAGTACTTTACTGCTGCTTTTGAAAATATTTTTATGCTGTAGAACAAATCAAGCAGCACTAGGAAATTGTCACTCTTACCGGTTTTAAAGCACGTGGTGTATAAGCTTCAGCAGATCATTTTGGAAGTGTCAAACAGTTATTTAAATTTAGGGAGGGGGTCAGGGACAGAAAAACTCAGATGGAAGTTTGATGGTTTCTTGAGACTCGACCCATTGAGAAAGAAAAATCTTTACACCTGTGATAATACTGATCACTTCTACTTGCTGTTAGGCAGGTAATGGGTTCTTACTGTTATGTTTTCTAAATAATAATTCAAACACCATATGCAATCATATACTTCTACTATTTAAAAAGGGATGCTGACAAGGTTTTTTTTGCATTGAGTATGCATTCATTCAGTGAATTCCCCATGAATACAAGTAAATTCTTGAGGAATAACATCTGAGTGACTGAAGGTAGCAGAATTGGGATTATTCTTTTTGAAAAGCAAAGCCAGAATATCCCAAATCTTTTAGAAAACTGCCCTGTGCTTGGGAGTTTCATATAGGTGCATACCACAGTGTGATACTGGACAAATTACAAATTCCTCAGTAGGAACACTGTCTTTAACCCACACTAGAAAAATGTAGTATATGTGTTATAGTTCTCTCAAGCTGTGACATAGCACACCTGTCTACACACACCTATTTCTTAAAAAATCCAACTTTTTAGAACATTATGAATATTGTTAATAAATGGAATACATGGAGATAATGTATTTAGACTTGGGCAGTTTGCCTCAGTGAACACTATTCTATATTTTGGTCAGGAAATCGGAACGATTCAAAATCGACTTGTTATTTGCTAAATGGATTTAAATCGGCTCACATGATATTATCTCAAAACATAATTGTAAAGAAGGACAAGCCAAGGGGTTGCTGACCTCCTGTCATTGGTTTTGTGCTATTTAACGTTTGAAGTGTGACTTGGAAGGCTCTATAAAATCAGTTTGCGGTGAACATGAATGCAAGGACAGCAGCCAAGAGCAGAAAGGATGAAGTCACTGATTCAGAGCCATCCAGGTAAATGTGAGGCAACCTGGCAAACCCCCTTCCTCTCGATATAGCACAGTGCACCCACACACCTGGGAGTGGGACTGGAGGTCCCACTCCAGCAGAAGACCATGGCAGCAAGGGAGTCACCTGAACGTGCAATCACGTGACTGATGAAGCCAATGCAGCCTTTGACTGTATTGTTGGGGGTAGGGATAATGTCCATTTTAGTACCAACAATGTCTGTCAGGTGCTTTGTCCTGATTAGAAATAAAAAATCCAAGCTTTACAGTCAGGGAGCCAAATCACAGACCGTAGTATGGTTTGGGTTGGAAGGGACCTTAAAGATCATTCAGTTCCAACCTCCTGCCATGGGAAGGGACACCTTCCACTAGACCACGTTGCTCCAAGCCCCATCCAACCTGGCCTTGAACACTTCCAGGGATGGGGCATCCACAGCTTCTCTGGGCAACCTGTGCCAGGGCCTGTCCACCCTCATAGTAAAGAATTTCTTCCTAATATCCAATCTAAACCTGCTCTCTTTCAGTTTGAAGCCATTCCTCTTTGTCCTAAGGGGTGTTTTTTAGATTTAAGAAAGAGAAAGCAATGGATAACTTGAACGCTCTGGAGTCAGTTCCTGCCGGAGAGAGAAGGAGAGTGCAGGGCCATCAGGGCACTGTCATGCCCTCCTCCAGCCAGGTCCCACTAGGGCAAGTCCAGCCCAGCTGGGGCACTGGTATCCCCAAGGGCAGAACTGACAAATGCTGACAGCACATGAAGGTGGATATTTTCCACTGCCAGGTATTTGCCATGGCTAACAACATTCCTGACTTTCCGTCTAACCCTAACCCTAACCCTAACCCTCACATAGACCAATTGGAGAGTTGAATTAAGTGTCACACACATAACTACATAAGGAACAAAATTATGCTTCATGTAGGCCATGGTCTGTCTGCAGTCCCATCTGATACTGACCTTGTACAGCAGCCTCTATGGCAGGTCTGTGTTTGGCTCACTGACATGAGTTTCCTTTTAAAGTGCAGCAGTGGTACCTGGGCATTTTCCAGTGTCATTGCCAACAGGCCCCTCAGGCACTGGCACAGCAATCTGTCTTCCATACAGCAACTCTTGTTCCTCCTTTCCACCCCACTTCTGAAAGCCAGGAATAACACAGAATGTATTATACCACATAACAATCCCTGTGCCTCAAGTTGAGCCCACTGCCTGCAGTGTTTCAACAACAAATGTTGTTAATAACCTTTCTGTCTAAACACACAACAAGGAGATCTACTACTATTGACAACCTATTTCTGTAAGTGAAAAATGAAGCCTTAAAACTTGTCAGCAAAATACCCTCAGGTAGGACAGATTTTCCTGTCCTGTTCCATAAGGGTCATTGTAACTCATCTCACTAGAGCCTGGCTCACTCTGTGGCTGGCTTTCATTGTTCATTGGATCCTTTTGTAGTCACTTGCAAGAGAATTCTGAAAATTAATATGGAAGGACCCTTATAAAACCCCAAAGGTGAAATCAAAATACAGGCTATGTACATTTTCTGTGAGATCTGGTTTTTGACAGTCTGTGGAAAGGTTCTAGAAATTTGATGTTTTAAGTTTCTTAATGGCTACACTAGAAGAGCATCAAGAGTAGACACAAAGCTGTATGTTTGGTGTCAAATTATGGCTACCCCAACATGCCAGTGTCAGAGAGAGACAGTCATGGATGCAGACACTCCTCCTTTCCCTCTCTTTCTCTTGCTTACCACCAAATGTTTCCCTGGAGTGAGTAGCTGTAATATTAGGGTCCAATACAGCTAATGAAGCCCTGCATGGAGAAGTCTGACAGCTTACATCTCCTAGAGAGATTTGGTTTGCACCTTCCCTTTCCATTGCTGTAGCCAACATAGAGTCCCACTCAGAGGGCACAAGGCACCCTCTGAGGCCATCTGGCTCACAGGGACCATCTGGAGACAGGCAGCAGTGTGCCAGACACATCATCCATGGGCAGAGCTCCTCTGCTAATTTACCCATAACGTGAGAGGAGGTTTTCATTTAAATACGGTGCTCTATGAGGTACAGAATAAAGGATTACTCTTTTGACTTTATAAAACAGGATGAGCAAAAGGTTGAAAGCAGAAGGGACAGGGAACTCCAGCCCAACATCCTCAGAAGTCTTGGGCACCTCTGTTCACTATGTGTCAGGTCCAGGCCCTGTTCAAAAGCTTTCTGGTCAAGGGCCAGGGATCAGAAGAGCCACGTCCTCTGAAAACATGTTCGTACCAATCACCTGTTGGTTGCGCTGTGACTTGTCTGGCCTCTCTTAACCTCACTGCCAGAAGGGATTGCTGCTCCTCAAGTCTGTTTCCATTTAAGTCTAATTGACAACTTCAATCTAGATATAAAACTGGACCACGCATTGAAGGGAAAGCTGAGATTTGCTTGCCTCAATTAGTTTTAAAAAAAATAAAGTTACAAGGACTGATCTGCAAGGCTTTTATCAGTAGCTATTTCTCCTGTATTTCCACTTCAAAAATAGCAGAGAGGATGGAAGTGCACAGGTGAAAAAAGAAATATGCTGGAAGATCTACTGATATCAGGGGAAATATCAAAGAGTTAGAAAGGTGATATTTTCTATATTTTTTACAGTTTATGTTTAGTTTATGTCTCCATGATGTAAAAAAGGCCAGTAAGTAAGTTCAGCATGACAGATTATCTTTCAGCATTTGAGCTGATTTAATTAACACAAATTGAGAACATGTATTACTTTCTTCTGACAGCATACCCTGGAATATATAAAATCAGAAATAATGTGGGGGTTTTGTTGAGAGACAGTCTAATGGTTGTTTACTTCAAATTCTTAAGTGAAGCACTGGGAGTCTAGAAATTTTAACAAAACCGTGCTGATCTACACAGAACATGAGGTGCTGTGTGTTAAAATGGTGTGTTAATAAAATCAAGAAAAAAGTTACTTTTAAACAATTGTGTTGAAACCCTTATTGTTTGCTGTAATAGCTGATTTTCTTGTCCCTTGTGCAGTGATGGTTTCATTAGCTCTTAGAAAGAATCATCCAGTCCAGCAGGATCTGAATCCCTAATGATAGAGAAGATGGAAGGAAAAACCTAAGTGGCCTTAATATATAAGACAGCCTAATTTTGGTCCAGCCTTGAAGACCATCCCAAAAGTAAATAAAGAATTAAAAGAATTGCAGGAGGAGCTCTGCTCTGACTTAAAGCCAACACTCCTTTCTTCATCCAATAGCTCTTAAATATGCAGCTTTATTTTTTTCCAAGGCATTACATTGTTAATGTAACATGTGCTTTTGGTGGTAATATCCAACCAACAACACATTTATTTCTTTGGTGTCAGGTAAAGGAAATTTTCCAGGTCAGATATTTTCACGTTAGCTGACTGCTATGCCATCAATTAATTAATTAAAGAGATGTTTCCATATGACTTGTGACAAATTATTACTGATAATACAAGGAAGAGGAGTGTTGGTGGGGAGCTGCCATTTTGTCATCCATCATGTTTCTGACCTTCCTCCTGCTCTGTGTGCATCCTTCTGCAAGTAGCTGCTCTTGTGTTGTTACTGATTCTCTTTTCACAAGGCTGCACTCTTGGTCTTTGTTTGCAGCAGTGACCATTGTATTTCTATGTTTTCTGCATGGTTTCAGAGGTCAGCAGACTGCAGATCTACATGCCTTGCTCTGTTAGACAAAGCATGTATATTCACCAGATAAAAAGTCAACAAAAAAGAAGAGACTGTCTTGCAACTCTCATGTAGATAAAAGGAGCTGAATTCTTCTACATTAATTACAGCAGTATTCAAGGATGAGGAGTCTCCATGGCAACCTTATTGTCATATGGCACACAAAAAGCTCCAAGTATCCTATGAAACTACTGTTTACCTTATTAAAATAATGATGGACAGGGGAAAATACATATAAAGGTGTGTTTCAGTGAGCATCAATACATAGCTGTGTCCATAAATAACCAGAATAAATCTGAGGTCTTCATTGCTGGTATTTTTTTAATCAGTTTTGACACGTGTGAAACTTTTATTCCTGAGAGTGATGTTTAGGGCCTGCATGAGGACTCCAAGGTCAGCCATGTCCTTGCATGAGGAGCTTCCTCATGGTTCTTATTAACTGCATCTGGGGTTATCATTGTAGGGGGAGAAGAGCTATTGTTGGGCCCTGTCATACACTGGAGCAGGGAGCACATCTGCTGGCATAGGAACCCACCAGAAATGAGTCAGAGCAGAAAACAAAAGGCACACACTTCCCTTCCCCAAGAGTTTTTAGCAACAGCATTTTTGTTCTTTCTTCTTTTCATACTGACAAATGGAGACCTGTAAGCCTGATACCAGTGTGGGGCAAACTGACAGAAGCTGCACTAAAAACCCAAATTCATAAATGCACAGAGAAATATGACATTGGAGAAGAACACAGGTTTTTGTGGAGATAAGGGCATGCCTCACAAATCCATGTGAGCCCTCTGAAGCAGATTGAGTGGAAGGAGCACATAGATAGGCATCACAGGCTCAATGGTCTACTTCATCTCCAGAAGGCTTTCAGCAAGATTTCCTCCTCTCCAAGAAGAAAGATCTTCAAGAGACTAACTTGCTGGAGACTGAAAGGAGAAAGTCCTCTCATGGATTAATTCTTTACTAAAAGCCAGGAAACAAAAGGTAGGAACAAATGACATTTTGGCAAAAAGGGAGAAATTGTTGCAGGAATTGGTGCCAAGACGTCTGCAGTCTAACCTATCCTTAAATGATCTAAAAATGAGAAGAGAGTGCATTGTTAATTTGCAGATGATACTAAATGTCTCAGGGCAATTGGCCAAAACAAAAGAAAATAAGCCCACTGCGACAGGCTGCAGAATGTTCTGAGAGGAATAACGGGTGAAAAAAAATGGCATATGAAATTCACTGTTTGTGAGGTGATTCCCAGAAGGAAAAACAACCCTCACTTTGCATATAGAATGATGGGCTCTGAACTAGCAATTACCATTCAGAAAAGAGATCTTGGAATTATAATAAATAGTTCTGTGAAATGTCAGCTCAAAGCTTGGCAGCGGTCAAAAAAGCAAATAGAACAGGGAACAAAAGCACAACCATCACTAGAATGCTGTATAGATGGAGATTATTCTGCATCCTCAGTAGGATGCATAACCTTCATTCCCCCACCTCAAGAGAATATCAAACTGTTACAAAAAGTGCAGCAAAAGGTAACACGGGAGGTTAAGGTGTGGGGCTTCCATACACAAAGAGATTAAGATGAGTAAGAGCCTTCAGCCTGTAAAACGCATGACCTTTATGACATGCATAAAGCCATGATAATGCAGAGGTAAATAAAGGATGATTATTCACTGTATAAGGACAAAGGGGCATCAAATGAATCATAAAAGGGCCAGGCTCAGAGCAAACAAAAGCAGTCACGTTCATGTGCAATTCCTAGCTCGGATGTGGAATCCCTTACTGCTGGAGACTGAGTGCCATAAACCTTCTCAGGGGTTCAAAATGAAATTCAGACACATTCATACCAGAAAGTTCCTTCAAGGGTTATCAGAAAAACAAGTCTGAGACTCCGAGTGAAGAAGCATTTGCAGTGTGGTTTTGTCTCTTCCTTAGGTCATGCATCCCATGCATCCCTTCTTAGTCACCAACAGAGACATGGTACTAAAGCAGACATCCCCCCTCAGTTCCTATGTTGAACCATTAGAACTGGGCTAATACACATATTTTAGCAAGTTTTTCTTTGGAAAACATGGATCTATCCTTCCTATGCAGACATTTAGGCTATCTCTATCTCCGTTCTGTATATGTTTGCTTTTAAAAGATATCAGAGCTCCCTGAAGAGTCTTGATCCTTGAACTACAAATGTTCCCTTGCTGACTACTGAGCAATATTCCTGATCCTCTGGTGCTCAAAACAAAGGAAGAACACCTCTCAGCTGCAAATTTTCAGCAGATCAGATGTGAGTGGAAAAGACAATCCTTCATTCATTGCCTCTAACCAGCTACTGTCAGTGTTGTACATGCCATCCCACACCAGCTCTTTGGAAAAAATAGTCAAAAGCCGCCTGCAAATATATTCCTTATATTGTTCAAATGTGTTTCAGACATGGCATAATCTAGGTTTGGACCAGAAGAGGGAAAATCTTTAAGAAAAATTAATATATGCTTTCCTGATAATGATGGAGGGTCGTCTTCATAATTCTGAATATCTGTATGGGAACTCACAGTCTTGGTCATGCAGTGCCTGTAGTTTGTCATCAGGAAAATTACATATGTCCAAGGGTGAGCACTTCGATAGAGAAATTTAGAGAATGCGTAGGGAGGGTGGCAAGCTGCATTCTGCAGTTATAGATTCTTACAGGGATCATTTCTTTCTCTCTAGCTTCCCACCCAGTATCTGTATGAAGCCACAGAATGGACTCAGCATGATAAAGTTCAAAGAACTCATTTCTTATTTATCATCTTTATAGCCAATTTGAAGAGTATGGACTGGGTGGAGGACTGTAAAATGGATGAAAAGCTGGCAAGAGCATTGGGCTCAAATAATAGTACTTAGTGGTTCAAAATCCTGCTCTGTCAGCCTTTCTGGACTGAGTACTGAGCCCAACTCTTCTACGCCTCCAACTGTGACCTGGACAACGTGACAGGATTCAGCTTGGTGAATAACACCAAACCAAGGTTAAGCAGTTGGCAAGGCAGAGAGAGCTCAGCAGCTGGGGAAACGAGCTGAAATGACCCTCCTGAAGTTCAACAGACACAAATTCAGTCTTTCACCTGGGACAGAAGCAGCACAGGCTGAGAACTGACTGGTCAGGAGGCAGCTTTGCAGAGAAGGAGCTGGTGGCTGACAGGTTGAACATGAGTAGCAGTGCACCCTTGAATCTACAGGGCTAGGTCACAAAGCCTGCAGCCAGCAGCTCCAGGGAAGTGATGATTCTCCTACAAGTCCCCAGCTGGAGGACTGGCAAGAGGAACACCAACACACTGGAACCAGTCTGGGGAGAGATCACGAGGACACTCAGGGACTGGTGGACAAGATGTGCAAGGAGAAGCTGAGGGAACTCTGCTTGTTCAGACTGGAGAAGAAAGGGCTTCAAGGCAACAAGTGCCCTCTTCAGCCATCTTCTGGGATTCCTAGAAGAGACAGACAGAATGGTCAAAGGTGCACAGCAAAAGGACAGGAGGCAATATTCACAAGTCACAGCAAGGGAAATTCCAACTGTAAGGTAAAAGTATCACAATTTCTGTGTTTACACAGTGGCTTAGGTTGCCCAGCAAATCTGTTGAACCTCCATGCTTGGAAATATTTGAAACATGACTGTATAAAGATTGACCAGCCTAATATGGGAGAGAGAAGGCTTCAGGGTGACCCCGATTGCAGCCTTCCAAGGGCGCCTGCAAGAAAGATGGACAGAGACTATTTACAAGGGCCTGCAGTAACAGCACAAGGGGGAATGGCTTCACGCTGAAAGCAAGTAGGTTTAGATTGGATATTAGGAAGAAATTCTTCCCTATTAGGGTGGTGAGACACTGGAAAATGTTACCTGAAGAAACTGTGGATCTCCATCCCTGGCAATGTTCAAGGCAAGGTGAATTACTATATGGCTGACAGCATTTTAAAGAGTTATAGGGAGTCTCCCCCTCACCTGTGGATATTTATAGTGGAACACTATCTGGGGAAACACTGTGAAGGTGTTTCTTTACTGCTTTATTTTCTGTGAAATCATTTTCATGTAGTTATTCTGGTAGGTAAAAATACATTATTTTACCCTTTTTCTGGTTTTGGATTTCTTTTAATGACTATTCTTTCATGTTTGGGTTGAAATCAACCATTGTTACCTTTAATTCAGGAAATTAGGAGGGTTCCATCTTGGGTAAATACATATTTATTCAAATTCAGTAGAGCAAAATTACTCCCACCAAAGCTATTAGTCTATCATCTAAGTATATAATTAAACTTTTTTAAAGCATCTTATGTACTCAGCAGACCAGAATGACAATACAGAAATTAGTCTAGTCTGTCTGGTAAATAGGCAATTATACCTTTTATTCAAATTTTTATTTACCATTTAAAAGAGTCATTCAAGTTCATTCAGTTTTCTATAGATTGCATTCTTGTTCATCTTTGTATTGTTTCATTTATTCAGCTGAATTGGATGTATAGTTTAAGTTGTTAGTGGGTTGTGCATGAGGAAATACATGTTTTCAGCAATGTCATGAAAGTCTTAGCTGTATAAAAAAATTGCATCCAGGGTACATCACTTACCCTCTGCCTATTGCTGCCTCTCTTGAGACTGCTCCGAGCTTCCCAAATCCCTACCATAAATCTTTTATCAGCATTTTGACAGCTAATAAAAATCTGCCACAAAAATAATTTGCCTTAACATGGGAATGTTATATAAATATATGGTATTTCCATCCTGAGTAATAACAAGATAAATATGCAATACAGCTCATAGTAGTTGGATGTGGAAACCTTACACTGTAGGAAAAAAAATCCCAGCTTTTCCACTTGTTTTTAGGACCATTTTATGTAACCTTTTATGAATGAAACTCCTCCTTATTTAGCAAATACTTGCACACATTTTCTTCCTTTGAAACGAACCAACAACTGGCACAGGTTGCCCAGAGAAGCTGTGGATGCCCCATCCCTAGAGGTGTCCAAGGCCAGGTGGATGGGGTTTCGAGCAACCTGGTCTAATGGAAGGTGTCCCTACCCATGGCAGGGGGTGGGAATGAGATGAGCTTCAAGGACCCTTCCAACTCAAACCATTCTGGGATTCGGTGATTAAGGATGCATTTGAGAGCCCTGCTTAAGGGCTATACCAATTTTGGAAACATCAACACTGAAGAGTGATCTCTTTTAAATATTTTCTAGAGACTTCTGAAATGTCTTTATTACATTTTTATGTGCTAGGTATGCAATTTAAAAATGCCTTAAAACGCAATTTAGATAGTGTAATTTTCTATAAATCTGCATGACTACCTTGTAAATGGATTGGTCCAGGGGCAGTGATCTGCAAAAGTCAACAATCTGGTAAAAGTTCCAACTTTTAGGTGTTGATCCAGCAATGCTTCTATGCACAAGCTTAACTTTACCAAACAGGTACTCTCACAGTAGAGGATGTAGTGAGACCATTCATAGAAATATAAAAAATTAGGCTTTTCATATTTTTAGTTTTGTACAGAAGAAGAGTAAGCCCAAATTGACAAATGCCCACATTCATCATATCCTAGATACCCGTAAATGCCTTGCTTAGTCAAGTACTTCACTGTCAGAAATAAGAAAAGCAGCTATTTTTGACAAACAAGTAAAATATCATTTTAATATTGCCCCCTCTCAGCGTAAACAACTGCATTTTTTTAACAGGGATTTTTAAAATGTTTTTGTGGAGCACAAAATTTATTTTGAAACTAGAGGATGATAGTGGTGGGCTTTTTTGTAGAATTTGAAGAAAAGACCTAGCAGGAAACCCCGGGCTCAAAGAATTGCAATAAAAAAGCAGCTTTTGTAGGAAACAGAGCCAAGCCTAATAAAAACTGTAAAATGATCCCTGTTGTGGAAAATGTGTATGATGCTTATTCTCTTTCTTCCTCCAAATAACAAACAACCTTGGATATATTCAGCGATGTTCCAACATTCAGACATGGATGCTACCATAAACTATGCATTCACTCATGCAGCATATTCTTTTATCCTGATATAATAATGGAAAAAACATAAAAAAGACTTTTTTTTTGCATTCTCCATTGGCACTTGACTAAGATTTTTCTTCTGTGAATTTTAGCTATGATATTTCTTACTATAACACAATTTTACTAGCAATCTTTGTGTCAAAAAAAAATTAAATCTTTCTTTTACCACCATGCTGACAAAGCCAAAAGTGTTTTACATTTAAATTCATTAGTTATTGATTTATTACACCTAGAACTCTACAAATTCTACATGTAGTAGAATTCGAACCATAATACAACCATAGATGGCATAAATTCCCTGCTTTTGCAGATTCTATTGGTGGTATTCAATGTAGTTCACAAAACAATAGTGAACTAAGCACTCTGTGCTTAGACTGTTATTGTCCAGTCTAATTTATGGTTTGATAGACAAGGAATACAAAGGTTAGGGAGCTCACAAAGGAAATCCTTGCCTCTTCTGAGAATAACCCCCATTTTTTTCTTTCAGCCCTCTGTTCCGGTTATTCTTCCTGTTTCTCATGGTGGCTCCCAGAAAGTAATTGGGATTTGATATTTGATCCTGTGCTTCAATACCTTCACAGTTTATGAGTTTTGATTTATGTTTCCCTGAAATGTGCGCCTTCTACAAGCTTTGTGCATAAACATCATGAGCCAGATCCTTATTTGCTGCAGGCTGGTGTAAGTGCTCTGATTCCAGTGGCTCTATGGCAGTTTGCAACAGCAGAGGCTCTAGTAGTGAATTCCAAAAATAAGTGGCATGTTTCAAATATCTTCCATGAATTTAGTGGTTTGTTTTTTTTTTTAATCTGAATGCTAAAGCTGAATTTATCTAACCCTCAATAACACTGATTTTTGATGGGTATTTTCTCTTTTTTTTCTTTTCTTGTTTTTTTCTTATTATACCCAGTGCCATCATGCCCTGTAAGGATGTCTCTGTCAGACAAGAGTTAGAATATCACTGTTTCCTGAAGAGGTCACTCCTTGACTGCTTGTCATACAGACACAGATATTATTGACCAATAGTATTGCCTTTAGGAAGGAAAACCAGTATCTCTTTTGTGAGTTGTCATTATGAAAACATGTCTATTATATGTGTCAACTTATTTTTTAATGTTTTAGTAAAAAACCTACACCATCCAACTGGTGCAATGCCATGGTTATAATTAGGTAGTCAACTTCTTATACAGATAGAAATATTTTCTGTTCTGAATAGAGAAAATAACACTGTATGATAATCATCTGCAAATCCAAATTTTCATTGACAATCACTTTATTGTAACTAGTGACATGTTAACTTATTCATAGGCTCTGAAACATATTTGAGATTACTTTTATTCATTGCCACCTTTTTTTCAATCAGTGTTGCATTACTAGCTGGGTATACAACCAAATTTAAGAGACCTCTGGAGAAGATTTTCAGGAGAAGAATTGATTAAAAATGACCTTTCATAGCTTCAGTTTTCTGGCTGATTTCCTTGAAGTGACCCTCATTGGTCATTGGCCAGTTCCAACAATTACCTCTGAAAACTGTGAACAGGTGAATGGAATTTTAACGTTGTGCTTTATTGCAGGAATGTCTGACAGGAAGAGAAATCATGAATACAGTGTGAAGGCAGGCATCTTAGACAGGGACTGCTGACAGAACAAAGGAAGTGGGAAGGACATGCTTGTTACATGCGTTGTGCCTTGTGCAGACATCTGGGCCAATTTTTGCTCTCAGAAAATCACCCAATTGGGAAAGTTTAAAAGAAAAGGAAGCAAGGGTTAACTCAGAGCAATTTCACAGTCCTCCTCACCGGGCAATCCCGAGAATTCCCAAAGCAGGACAAGGTAAGACACCCGGAGCAGGATAGGAGCATAGGTACCTAACAAGGTGGCTCTCAGTGGAGGAAGTTGTGGTTTAAAGTGTCTGCAGGACTAAGCTCAGTTATGGTTGTCCACATTGACATAATGCCATTGGTCTTCATGGGAATTGCCCCGTGCTGGTAGGAGAGTCCAGGCAGCTCTCCTGTAAGTGAATTACATGATTCCATTGGTTTGGTCTTGGTAAAATCCCATACCTGTCAAATCTGGCACATGGACAAGCTCGGTGCTGAAGAGCTGTAGAGACAGTTTTCCAACAGGACAGATTGTTAGCCCCTTGGCATCAATACACGGATAGAGAGTTTCCCTATGTCCCTTCTATCTCCATCTCCCACCTTCCTGGGACCATGAATAAGTCTGCACAGCATGTCGCTTTGATGATTCAGTGAGGACAAAGTCCTGTACTGCAACAGTTTTCACACCCTGACCCATTCTGCTGTGAAAATAGATGCTTCAGAAAGAATGTCCCTGCAGGTGAGGGCTGAAGTACCTGATAAAATGTCATCCCTACTGCATCCAGTGCACTTGGATTAATACAGGAGGGAAGAGCTTGCTATTTCCCTACCCTTTATAAAAATAGTTACTAATTGTATATTGGGTAATGAGTGTGTGATCCAATATAACAGGATATTTCTGGAGAGACGCAATTAAATCCAAATGTATATGGAGACACCTTCTCTTCCGATTAAGTCAGTAATCTCTTGGCTTAACTCTACAATCCAATTTACCAAGTCTTTCATCACTCTGAAAAGAATTCTTTCAGTTCCAAACCAGAATGTATACAGCTTGATTATAATGGCCCCTCCCTTATGATTATAGGCCTGTGCTGTTCCAGTCCTTTGCTTTTCAGTTCCACGTCTTGTGTCGCCACATGACGAACTCTGCAGAATACAATTAACAGCTGTTGTGCTGCTGGCAAGGGTGACATTGCAAGCAAACTGCACCCCTATTCAAAGGAAAAACTTTAAAAAATGTTACAAGATTGAAAACCTCCCACCCTCAAAGTTAAGGCATACCATGAAAATGGTATTTCAAGCAATGGGCCATTGCTTGAAAAGGGATCACTTGGACAGTTACGGTAGCTGTTTTTCTCTTCAAAAAAATATTCCTTAACAAAAGCTTCTGAGCCTTGATCTCTGTAGGAGAAAACAGGACCTCCAAAGACCCCAGTGTCTGGAAAGAATAAAGAAGGTACATTTGTCACTTGTTTTTATTAATGGTATTTTTCATTTGTGCTAATGGAAGTAAGTTCTTCTCATGGTAAAAGTCATTGTGAGATGTCTGTGGGGCATTTCTCAGAAGGGAAAGCTTTAACCTTCCTTTTATTAGTCCTATTGGCACTTACATCTGAATCCCTGTGTTTTTCTCTGTCTCTAGCCCCAAGACCTGCAGACTGTCAACTATGAGAGACCTCAGGATTTGAGGAGTAAGCTGTGGCTGCCTCACAGAAGAACCAGAACATGGTGCCACCACAGAAGAGCATGGGAACAGTCCTTGATAATGGCAGTTTCCTGCTCCGAATCCCACGGCTTCTATGGACACTCTGCCTTAGCCAGAAGCACTGGTTGTCCACAATGAGCATCTTGTGATTCTCTTGCACCAAAGGGCCAGACTGCTAAGATCCAGGACAAACAGCTCTGGTGTTTCCTGCTGTCTCCTACAGAAGAGACTTACCCCTACTCACTCTTCTGAAATAATCCTGCTGTGATGTCTTGTGAGGCTTGGAAGTGAGGGGTAAGGCTTGGGGTCACCCACTGTCCAGCCAACAGAACAACAACCATGTGAAGAGGATACCACTAAGGCCATGTCTCTTGTCCTCCTTCTGCAACATCTAACTAACTCTCCAGTTAGAACACAGGTGATATGTATGAATTCTCCACTGCATTCCATTTTCTCCTTCCAGCTTCACTAAACTTTCACATGGCTGTATGTTCACATTTTTGTCTGTTTGTTTCTCAGAACTCGGGCCCATTGCCTATTTATACATGTGTGTTTGTGTGTCTGTGTGTGCATAAAACTATTTGGGGGCCCCAGCACATGAAGAAGGACAGTGACCTGTTGAAGCAAGTCCAGAGAAGGCCACCAAGATGACTGGAGGGATGGAGCACCTCTGAGGAAAGGCTGAGAGAACTGGGATTGCTCAGCCTGGAAAACAGAAGGCTTTGTGGTGACCAACTGAGGTCTTCCAGTATCTGCAGGGATCATACAGGACAGATGAAGAGAGACTATTTACAAGGGCCTGGAGTGACAGCACAAGGAGGAGTGGCTTCAAACTGAAACAGAATAGGTCCAGATTGGATATTGGGGAAAGAGTCCTCCCTGTGAGGGTGGTGAGGTACTGGCACAAGTTGCCCAGAGAAGTTGTGGATGCCCCATCCCTGCAGGTGTACAAGGCCAAGTTGGACAGGGCTTGGAGCAACGTGGTCTAGTGGAAGGTGTTCCTGACCATGGCAGGGGATTGGAACGAGATGATCTTTGAGGTCCCTTCCAACTCAAACCATTCTATGATTCTATTATATGTATGCATATATTTGATACATATACACATATGTGTGCATTTAGCATGTCACTAGGAAGAAGAACACCGTGTATCTTTTATCTGGGCTTTTTAATTTCTGTGTTCAGACAGAGTGTGGTGGCAAGGTATGGCCAGCGTTGTCTTAACTTTCTCAGCAGAACTTGAGGATGAAACCAGTCTAGCTAATACTTCTAGTGCTGTATTAGGATGTCATTCAGGACTACACTTAAAGAAGGAGCTTAATTCTGTCACTCGTTTCTCATAGTGGCTTAGAAAAATTCTGTAATGTAGTTTCTCTGCCTTATTTCCTTACAGACCAGGGAGCAGGACTCCACTGTAAGAACACTGAAGATACTTTTATTCTAATGTCCTCTTCTTCAAGGGGCTGATACAATTTGCTTGCATAGAGCACTGAAAGTAGGATACACAAGTTGTTCAGCTGAGCTTTTTTGGGAAGCTGAAAAACATCTAGCAATTGTGAAGATGTGTTTTGTCCCCACATTTTATTAATACAAATCACTTGTTTCTATTGCCAGTTCTAGAGAATCAGCAATATGCCAAGGTGCTAATGAACATACAATCTGAATAGTATTTACAGTGCTACAGGCCAGGCTGATGAGGAACATTGCTGAATATAAATGGTGCTGTCTTGACCCTTCCCTCTGCCTCCAACTTGAATGAGCTCTACCCCAATATAAAACACTTGTCATCTTTCTTTAACTGAAAAAATCAGAACATTTTGTTTTGTTTTTCAATGAAAGCACCGTGCTACTTCTGAAAGCTTCCTTATGTAAGACAGAGAAATAGCCAAAGGTTTTCCTCCATATCCTGAAGTTGCTCAAGGAAGAGCAACTGCATTTTGACTAGAGCAATTCTAACACTGAAGCTAATAAAAGTAGCCATCTTCAGACACATCTTTGGGTCTTTTCATAATTGTAAAATTGTGATTATAGTAATTCAGTTTGTTTCTCTTCCCCACATCACCAACTCCTCATCTACTGCTGTGGTCCCTCATATCAATTTATGTAAGAATTTGAGGTGTGGACATACAGGCAAAAAGAATTTTGAAAGGCAAGGCACTGACTCCAACTAACAGGGACAGGTTTCTTACTTGTGTGAGAGTTTAATAAACTAAGGTTATCAAATACCACTCTCCTGTTTCAATTCATGGAAATAGGACACTGAAGGGAATGAACAGGGCTCACTAGCATAGATATTTGTTGGGCTAGTGCTGTTTCACCACCATTTCCATGAGCAGCATGTTGGACTGCCATCCTTTTGGATAGGCTGTCTATATTCCTTTAGGCTTCAAAACAAAAAGTAAAGCTTTCTTCAATGCAAGGCTTCCTGTCAAGTCATGCAATGTTCACATTGGGAACCACATATATGTTGTTGTAACCATGAGGATTAAAAGAATCTTATACAAATTCTGGCCTTTTAAAAATAACAAATAGCTATCTTTGCCCAAGCAAATATGTTAAGAATATAGTACTACAAATGAATACCTGTTGCAACCCTGATAACTATTGACCAAGGACTAAAGGATCAGCAGAATAACTATTTTCTCCCTCCTAAATATAGAATAACTATTTCCTCTTTCCTAAATACAACAAACTACAATTCTTACCCATTTGTTCCTCTTCATTTGCCACCAGTCTTAGCTGATTGCTGCTACTTGCTATTTCATCTTTATTCAAGCAAATAAGTGTATTAATTTGTAATCCAATTTACCAGCAAGGCAAATGAATAATCTCTCGTCTGGTGTTTGTTTCTCTGAAACATTTTCCAACACATATCTCCTTAGCAAAGATCAAAAGTAAATTTAGCAATGTTTTTCACTGATTTCTCTGAAGGTCACAAACACCAGCCAAGCATCAGTAATTACAACACGCACTGATACAGGAACTTGAGGCTACTCACCCCATGTGCTGGATGCTGCAAGAAAAGGTGACATTCAACTGTTTGCACTGCACATTCTTTTGAAAAAATAGTTTCAGTAGAAAAATCCAGAGACCTTCCTACAACCCCTTCATTTTGCTCCTGTCATAGATGCTGAATAACAAAAGGCAAACTGAGATAATACACAGCATGTTGGGAAAGCACAAGTAGAGCAGACTTTGTGAGAAAAAATGTCTCATACCAGGGTTCTTTGGATTCTAAAGTGTTTTCACCAGCAACTGCTGGTCTAATGAAGGCTTTTTTTTAACCTATCCTCAACACAAGCTTTTAAAATCCCACTCAACACTGAATGGTGCTTTGAATTATTGTGTTTTAAACTAAACAAGCATTCTGTTTGGAGCAGAAACTTGAAGTTCACTGAGTTCATTGATTCTTACGTGAATATATTCATCTGCTTCTCATAAATAGTTCTTTAATGTTAGCCTCCACCGTGTCTACATAGGTCTTGCTTTGTTTGAGTTGAATCTGACAAAGGTCAACACTTCCTATGAAGTTTACAGCAAAGTAATATATACTTGCAAACAAATCAACTTGATTAAAGAGAAGATAATATGTAGTATTTTCTGAATGTTTTCTACAAGTATTTTATATAATTTAAAAATTCCAGGAAATTCTTTGATGTGGCATCCCTGAATGAATGTGAGAGAGAGCTTTAAGTCACATTCATGGTTCCCTGAATCCTGTGCTGCTGGAATTTTCCTAAGGCATGAAATTAAGTATTAGAATAATGCTAAATCTTGGCTGCTTGTAATAGCCTTTGACAAACTATGAGGATTTATTAGTTTCTGGGATACATCACTTTTCCTGGCTCAGATGATCACAGAATCATTTAGGTTGGAAAAAACCTCCAAGATCATCAAGTCCAACGTTGATTGATCACCACCTTGCCAACTAGACCAGAGCACTGAGTGCCATATACAGTTGTTTCTTGAACACTTCAAGGGATGGTGACTCCACCACCTCTCTGGGAAGCCCATTCCAATGCTTGACAACCCTTTCCTGATGTCCAACCTGAACATCCCCTGGTGCAGCTTGAGGCTGTGTCCTGTTCTCCTGTCACTTGTTGACTGGGAGAAGAGACTGACTCCTACCTGGCTACAGCCTCCTGTTAGGGAGTTGTAGAAAGTGATAACATACTTTGGTACAGAGTTCTCCATACTGATTGAATTCTTTCCAGCAAAATTGAAGGCTTAGCTGTTAATTTAAAATGTTCTGTAGAGGGAACGTGAAAAATAACAGACACGAAAACATTGATGAGATATTTTAGTTGGTAATCTCCAGCTTGTTGCTCATCCCTTTACATACCTTCCTCACTGACTGTCACCACAAAAAAGGATACTGTTCACAAAACCTTACCATTGTGCCCTAAAACCATGTGCGGGATGAAAATTTCAAAATTAATTCCCTGAAATTTAAAAAAAAAAAAAAAAAAAAAAAGAGGAGTATTAGCCAGAGGACAAGGTAGCTGTCCTGATGCTTTATATGTTGATAGTTAACTCAGTTCAACCAGGGATTTAATGTCATGACTGTTTAATGGCTAATGCTTAGTTTCAAAAGCAAATAAAAATCTAGTTTGAACAAAGTTCTTATATTTCTGATTTTGATCCATACATCTTCCAAAGCTATATAAGCATTTAAGAAGGACCATTTAATTACCCAGGTTCTGAATTCTCACACCAAATGATGAAAAAAACCCAAATTGATTGATTGGGAGGGAGGAGGTCTGGAAGTAAAAAACCATCAATACTAATGCCTAAACCCAACACTTCTGTGGTTAGTGAATTTTCTCCAGATGTTATTATTGTTTGCTAAGCTTCATCAAGAACTACAGATTAGTTTATTAAACAAATATGTCATTAAGGAAACCAATAAAGCACACAAGTGCCTGCATTTTTAAAGAATTTTATCAAGTCTGAATGAAATTCAACCTTCCAGCAGGTGCCTACTGTTAGAATACGCTTATAAATCCCTCTCTGGTGCTCTACCAGAAAGGATACAGCATTTTTGAGACACTCCTTGTTCTTAACAGAAATAATGTCAAAGATGTTCCACCATTTCCCTTTCCGTAGGCAAATGCATGCATTCTGCATATGTAGAATTAGAATAATTTTGTAGAATATAACCACTATTCTGCAGAGATTCCATCTACCTAAACTCAGTAGATATAACTGAGGGGGTCATAAGAGATGTTGTTTCCTGCCTAGGAATTATGGCAATGCTGTGTGATGCTTTTTGCCAGTTTTACACAGCAACAGGCAGGAGTGCTGAGTATAATCCTCATGTGACAGAGACCTGCAGACTGTGCAGATAGGAACAAGACTGTCTCATTCCCTTCTAGGAGTTCTGTCATAAATTCTCCAGTGCCAAAGATACTGTCAAAAATCAGAAGCCCCGAAGGAGATAACAAAATGGCTTGTGTAGAGATAAGTACCAATGTAATCACAGACAACATTTTTGGAAAAATAAAAAGCAAGCTTTTTTTTTTTTTTTTTGAGTGTGTTATAGTCAATATAATAGTGTATGTGTAACCATGCCAATCTATAATAGAGCTAATACTAATGGAGTAGTCAGGAAAAGACATGGCCCTCTGTTAAAGGAGGATAGAGTCTGATATTAAAAATCCATTTAAATATTGCATTAGTATTCAGGCCATCCTCAGAAAATGATTTAGCAGAAAGAGAATCCCAAAGCAACAATGTAACTGATTAGAAGTGTGAAAAAAATTCTGTTTAAAGGAGGAGAAAAGATTAAGTCTTTCTGACTAGTGGTTAGATAAGTAAAGGGAGACAGAAGGGAATCAGAAATTAAAAACCTGCTCCAGCCAAAGTAGAGTCATTGGAAAGCCTTTCATTAATTTTGGCAGAAGTTGGAGTATTCCCTCTGTCAGCTACTCCTGGTTGTTCTTTTATGGTGTAGGAAAAGAGCAGATCCTGGATGAAATGCACAGTGGAATGGTATGTACCACCAGAAGCACAGTGTATCTGTTGTACTCCCTACCCCTGGACACTGGGAACCTATGGGAAGGCAGGTTTGTACCTCTCCCAGGTACAAGAGCACATACAGGCACTGCTCCTGACTGAGAGCCAGAAGAAGGTGGTGCTCAAAGGTGGCTAATGCTCAGATGAGACTACCCCACATACCATTGCAGTACAACATGGGGCAGAGATGAACAGGCAGCTTCCTGGCTGCCTCTCTTTCCAGAACTAGAGGTTTGCCCTGCTCAGCAAAGAGCACCCAGGCTGTTTTGGAGATGCTTAAAAGTTGCTCAGTTTCACACACGCTGGAAAACATGTAAAAGACTTATCATTCCTTATTTTGTATCAGTTAGCAGCTTGAGTTCAACAAGAGACATCTTTAGCATGTGTGTAAGATATCCTGTTAATTGTTTTCAAGTGATTTCTCTAGAGGTAGTCCAGAGGTAGAGAGAGGTTTTGTCCTGAGCATGTGCCTTTTCCTTTATTGAGTTGCCTCTAGTGCTCTATGTGTGATAATTACTGTTTCTAAACTGCTAATTAAGCTTCCAGAGACAGAGATGCATCATTATAGTGGGTTTCAAAACACTAGTGCACTGGGAGCAGGATTTTCTCCTTGAACTGTGCCTGAAGATTAGCACTTGAGGGCTTGTACACTTAACACAATGTTACCAACCCTTCATGCTTATGAAAACCATCTTTCAAAACACATTTCCGATAAGAGATGATTTGGCCATCATGTGGTGCTGATACAGAGTTTTATAAGGAGTCTCACTGTGGCTGGGCCTTTAGCTCTAATCTTTAACTGTTCTTCCCTGTGAATTAGCCTTCATTTAAAACCTCGTTCTGAGAACACTAAATAGTTTTTGGTCCCAGCAGGACCTCAGCACAGCAGAAACAGATGACACCACCCTGATATTGTTCTCCCTATTTTCAGCTTTCTACAAATGTGTTCCATGATGCTGGGAACAGTGGAAAGAGGACAGAGTAGGAGACAATTTGAGCACATCTCCTTCCTGCAGATGTCTTCATTTTCAGAGCAGACAGGAGAGCTGGAATGATGGGCAGGCCTGGGGATACGCTTTCTCTTCTGGATGTCCCAGAGCAGCCCCTTGGAGTGGCCTGTGTCAAGCTCTCTTACTCCAGCTCACCAGTGGAAGTGGATTTAAGGATGATAACCCAAAGCCAGAAGATGAATTTTGTGGCTTCCCACACACACACACCTTCCTTTCTTCCAAGAAAAATCCACAGGAGGAAGAAGGTAAACCCTTGGATTAAAAGTTTCTCATGGATTGTTTTCAACATTAATATGAAGACATATTTCCCTTTGTCAGCTGGACTTTTCAATTGTGTGTCCTAAGGACATTACTTAGGAAGTAATAGTTAGGGTTGTGAAGTGTTAGAGAGGTTCAAGGGAATTGTCCCCTGTGGACAGAAAAAAATAAGAACTACAGAAAGTCCATAAGGTTGCTATGTGCAAATCTTTATGCAATTCAAGCATGCTGGTTTACAACTACAGGGCTATTTTACTCAACATTTTTAGGAAATACTGAAATATGACTTGCCAAGACAGCTGTGAAGGGGAGGGGACTGCAGGGGAAGGAATCAACAACAAAAACTGAAGAACACAAAATAAATACCAATGAAAAGCTTTTCTAAGACAGGCTGATGGTCATCAAAGATGATTATTTAAAATAAAAAACCTGGAGATGTCAGAGTTTCTGAGAGTTATCTCTGGATCTGAGACTCCTTTAACTGCTAAATTCTGTTCCTTTACTACTAATACTATCTATTGGCAAAACTGTATTATTTTTCAAGCTTTTTTAAAGAGACAACTGTGGCCTGTGACCAGGGACAGACACAAGCAGCAGATGCAAATCCTTTGAAATTAAGTTCTCCACCTGGTCCGAGTTTTACTCTTAGCAGCTAACATCTAACTGAAATTTCCTTTTATACATTTAACTTGGGGTGTTTTGTAAACTAAGGGATCTAACTGCAGGGTAGTTAAAAACACGTAAAGTTGTTTTTCTTTGCAGACAGGCAGGTTCTGGCATATATTTGAAAACCATTTTGTTGATAAACAAAACAACCAGCTTTCAAGTGATTTGGTTTGGGGTTTTGTTGTTATCATTGTAGAATAGCTAAATCCTGGAAAAAAATTTAATTCATTGTATGTTTCTATGCAAACCTTCCCCTGTGAGCTGCCAGCAGCAGGAAGCCCTTTATGAGCAGAAACACCTGTGGATGTTTCTCATTTTTGTGCGCATAGTTCAGCCTTCCAAAGGGCATTCCTCGACCTACAGCTCTTGATGCAAAGTCAGAGACCAACCCTTTTGTTTTGTGAGACCGCGGGGTAAACATTTTGACCTCTGGGTCCCGTCTGTGGGAATTCTCACACGGGACGTGAGTTACGGCAGCACTTCAATGGTTATCAAAAATTACTCCTGGAAAACCCTTTAGCGTGTTGTTCTGGGCCGGTGATGGGGAGTGTTTGCTGCCAGGAGCGCGGTGGGTGCTGTGCAGGGGCAGTGCGGGCGGACAGCTGTGCGGGCACAGCTGGCAGCGCACCCATCCCCGCACCGCCGCCTTGAGCCGGGCGTGACTTCGAGCCCGGCTTACAAACGATCACAGCTTAAACCCCAGCTGCAGCCCGGGCAGGACAGCCCGGTGGATGGGGACGGGCGCTGCCTTTCGCACGGCCGAGCCGGACAAAGGCGGCGGGAGGCGGGGAAGCGAAGGGGCCGCGACGGGNGGGGCGCGGGGCGGGTGCGAGCGGGGCCGGGAGGGCGGCGGGGGCCGCAGGGTTGGGGCAGCCGCCGGGGTTTTCCTCGTCGGCGGTGGGATTGGCAGCCGGAGTGGGAAGGGGGTCCCCGGCGCAGAGCCCTCCCGGACACGGTGTGTGCTGTGCGTGAGCCCCGCTGGGGCGGCAGGGGGGGTAAACCTCGAGAAGATACGCTGGAGAGGGGACCTCATTAATTGTGTATAAGTAGCGAGAGCTGGGTGCCGAGAGGATGGACCGGGCTCTGCTCGGTGGTGCCTAGCAATAACACAAGAGGCAATGGGCAGAAACTGATGCACAGGAAGCTCCACCTGAACATGGGGAAGAACTTCTTTGCTGTGCAAGTGACAGAGCACTGGAAGAGATCACCCGGAGAGGGTGTGGGGTCTTCCTCACGGGAGGTATTCCAGAACCGCCTGGACACAATCCTGTGCCATGTGCTCTGGGATGACCTTAATTGAGCAGGGAGGTTGGACCAGATGACCCTTGTGGTCCCTTCCAACCTGACCCCATTCTGTGATTCGGTGAACCCACACCCTGCGGGAGAGACCTGTGAGGTGCCCGGGCAAGGTGAAGGCACCTCGGTATCGCCAGAGCTGAGCCAGGAGGTGCTGACCAGGCACAGCTGAAGACAGGAGTGCTGGTTCCAAAGAAAGGGTAGCAGTGTAAAAGCCTGGAGCCACTGGCATGGGGCATCCTGCTAGGGCAGCAGTGCCAAAGCCTTGGCACGGAGTGACCCTTGTGGCACTCACCCCATGTTGCTGCTCCCTCAGCAGGGCTCTCCTGTATGTGGGTGTCCCGCTGGCTGCCCCAGTTCTCTTGCAGGGGGGGTGGTTGGATCAATGGATCAGCTGTTTTCATGCATTTCTTTAATACCGGGGTATTAAACACCGCTGACCCCCATGCTGTGTTGCACAGCCCTCTCCAGCCCTCACTCCGTGCTTGTTTCCAAGTATGAGCAAGTTCAGAGAGGTCACCTACCAAAATCCCATGAGCAAGATTCAGGCTGTGAAATGGACCAGTAACACAAGTGTTCATTGCACAGTCAGCGAGCAAAGGAGCCTCGGTGTGGGGTGGAGCAGGAATGGGAGCACAGCAGCAGCTGGGATGGGCTAAAGTTGCCTGGATCCCAGCACACTAAAAGTTGGGCCAGCACAGATGAAAGGCAGTAACAGCAGTGGGAAAGTGGGAACCCCTCAGCATGAGCTGCTGCCCAGGGAACACAAGCCACACTGGGAATGCAGAAGCATAATTTGCCATCTTTGTTTTCGGGTCTCTGTAATGGCAGTGTGTGACCAAATAGGTCACCAAGGGTGATGGTGTCTGGGACAGGGAATTGGTTTGGATTTATCCAGGGAGCAGCTGAGGTCCTGAGAGTGGTGAGGAAGAACCAGGGATGGGATCCCCAGGGATGTTTTTACAGTGCAGTGGCAGTGCACAGAGTCTGTGTGGTGTTATTTACTTGGGAGGACCTGACTTAGGTCTTTGAAAACACCGAGTCAGGACAGCACCTTTAAAATAGCTTCTCAACAGCAATAAAAACGTACATGTTCTTCCATGCTCCTTAATTCTAAAGAGCTCTCTTACTGTTGGCTCCCAGTTTGCTGTGTTCCTCAGTCCAGCAGAGCATCACTGCTGGAAACGCTTGTGGCCTCAGCTGGGCAGGACAGTCTTTGGCAGTGGGGCAGAGGAGGCACCGCTGGCCCCTGTGCTGGGCACTGCCACGCCACGCTGACCATGGCCCTTGGGCTGGAGCAGAGCCAGGGAAGCTGCTGCCAGCTGGCAAGGGGTGAGGGAACCTCAGGCAGCTCTAATTTGCACCCCAGGCTGGGGCTGGGCAGGGACTGGGGGAAGTAATCTGTTCTCAAACACCTTTTTTCTCATCTCCTACCACCCAGCAGATCAGCAAGGCAGGCAAGCTGAACTCAGGTTTCCTTCTGGACTCCTTACTGGAATGGAAAAAGTTGATCCGTGGTGTCTTAACATTTCAAAATGCTCTTTTTTATTTTAAATGATTAAATGTAAGAAGGAACTGATGAGGCCGGCTATGAAAAACCCCTACACAAAGCACCTAATTCTGAAATGCAGAACGAGTTGTAATAGGTTGCCATTAGGATTACAGGGTCAGGTCACACCTTGAGTGAAGTCCTGTGATTGTATAAAACTGTTAGAATCCATTTTCTTTAAAGCTGTGCTGTACAGCATTTTGTTGTTGCTGCTGTTTGACCTCATGAGTGTTATTTTTATTCAGCAGAAGATTGTCTGGCTCAGTGTGATAATGACTGCAAAGCTTACTGCTGTGATGGGACTACTCCCTACTGCTGTTCATATTATGCCTACATTGGGAATGTCCTTTCGTAAGTATATTTGCTTTTTAGAAAAAAAAAAACGTAGTGTGTTGTGTTCATGGACTTGATGTAAATTTGGGTTGTGGGAAACTATGTCTTGGCAGTAAACAGGGTTTGAGTTTTTTGGTTAGTTTGGTTTGTTTTTTTCCTTGCTGTTAACAGACATTGGATTCCTTTGAAGTCTCATGTTGCCTGTGTTTTTGAAGCAAACCAGAAAGCTTGCTAAAACTGAGGATTCTGTCCTTAGTTTTGTGTACAATAATATAATTTGTGGAAGTAAGCTTCAGAGGTAGTGAGAACTTTGCTTCAAGCGCTTGAGATGAAAAGACCTGTGAATAAAAATTTTGTGGGTTTTGTTGAAATGCTTTGTCACAATACCTGAATCAATAGTGATTGAATAGTGACTAAAATGATTTGGATTTGAAATCCATTTTGCTTTGAATTTTTTTTCCTTTTCTTTTTTTATTTGACTTGTTTGTTTTTGTTAAATTGTTTTTGACTGTTGGTGGAATTTATTGAACAGATTCTAGGTGAGTGTAATCTGACCCTTTAACACTGTGGCACAAATAGCATACTTGACAGTGCTTTCAAAAACACAGCAGGTGAAATGAGGTGGTTATGAGTATTTTCTATTTCTATCTAGAGAAAAATACAGGGGAAAACTGTTGATTTTAAAACATAGGCTCCAGTGCAGCTGTTTGTCTTTGCATCAGTGAGGAAGAAGAGAAGCTTCCCTGCTAGACTCTGGCCTTAATTTAAGTGACAACCCATAAGTATTACATTCATGTGCAAGGGCAAACCTAAGCTAAACTTAAAATGTTGTTCTTCAAGATAGGGCATCTGACTTTCTGCTTTGTAAATCCCACCAGTAATATCCTTAACCTTTAGCATGCAGTCTGTGGCTTATTTTTGGTTTATGTTCTTGACTAAAACCAGAAAAGGAAAAAAAAGCCATGGCATAGACACTGCCTGGTGCTTGGGGAGGAGTGTGTGGGAATGTGGTAGTTGCTTTTTTCTAAAAAGGCTCCTCTGATGCAGGTTTTGTTTCAGCCATGGTACCTGGGGAATGTTCCAGTGTTCCCTTCAGCATATTTTATAGCACTTTGAAGGAGTAGGCAGAGTGATGGTATTTTAATACAGAATTGATCCACAGTTTTTAAAGCAGATCAGACGCTTCCTGGGCTAAAGTAAATAAAATTATGATAGAGCACCAGAATCCTTCATTCATCTGGAAATGAAAAAGCACGTACTTAAGATTGATTACTCTGGAGAATGACAAGCAATTTCTTTCCCCCCACTTACCTAGGGAATGCCTGCTTTGATATTTATTTTTTCTCTTTTTCATTCCAAAATTGCTGTTCCATTTATAAGTATCAAAGAAGGTGCTCTTTTCGAATACCTTATTCCAGCTTACACGTGATTAGAAATCATGGACACAAGAGCATAGGATATCACATTATAAGAAGGAGGTTTCTCATAGACCAAATGAATTTCATCTCCCACTTCCATATGAACATTGCTGGCATTTTCTAGCCTAATGTCAGAACTGTGCTTTGTTGGGGATCAACCAGGGAGTTCTTTAGAGTGACTGCTGGACTGTTCAAACCGTGGCTTCAGTGCCAGGTTGACACCTAGTCTTTTGTATGTTTATGTAACAAATGTAAACAGCTATTGAATTAGAGCTGAGTGCTAGTGGCTCTGACACATTGGAAGGGTTTGTGTGTGTCTGGATGGGTCTGAATTCTGGAGGGGGCTCTTACAAGTGCTGTTTGCCACAACATGTCTTGAAGGAGTCAGTTGATTCTTCTAATTTTTTATGGTTAAGTACTCCAATTTATACACTTAAAGAACAGTCAGGAGTCATTATACTCCTCTGACCTGACATTTCACATGATTAAGTCACAAATATTCTTTTTTTCCGAAAAGCTGATTTGGGCATGTCTTCTTTAAACTTGTGTAATCTCATTTTGAAAACTTCAGGCATTAATGAGTTGACCATCTGTTCTGGTAAACTTCTCTATAGTTCATTTACTAACATTGCTGGGAAATTTTGCTGGGAAATGAAGGTTGGAATTCCTACTGTCAGCTCTTAACTTATCTGCAAGTTTGAAATGTGGCCCTAAATAGTCATCATGACAGCTCTCAACCTTATCACTGAGCTGGGTGAACTCTGTCAGCCTCACATGTAAGATTTGCTTTGTTTTGCTTTGCCCAGCTCAGGGGTCAATTCTTTGGCCTTCCTTTGAGCTCCCTCTTCTGTATTTGCTTCCTTCTTTAAGTGTAGCTGGCAGGGCTCAGCACAGGGTTTTGACAGGAGCCTTGCTAGGACTATTTTTTCCTGTACCTTTCTTTGAGTACCTATTTTGAAGCGCTATCTGTGATGATCACAGAAGACATAAATTAACTTAGCGATTTTTTTCGCACTCTAGGACTGTAAGTCACAGTCTTCAAAGCATGTCTGCTGCTTTAAGCCTGCAAACTGTACTTTGCTCAGGCTACTACCTTGGATTTAGCTGCACTGCTAAAGATTTTATTGTGACTTTAGCTATGCTCCATAAGAATAACCTTCTCTTTTCATTATGGGGCACTATATAGTTTTGGGGTTTTTTCTTAATGTGCAAGAGGTTTCATGTTGCCTCAACCTCAAATGACAAACTCTTGAAATTGCACTAGAATTTGGAAATGGTCATTAGCGACCATTCTGCTTGTGTCTTTCTGTTAACAACTATGTATTGAAGTCTTTAAAAGAACCCAGCACGCTGTGTGTCCTGATAATTGCATGCAATACTGTTCTTTCAATATTCTTTACGTTCTTCAAAGTCATAATTTTTGATCCTGCTGTCTGCACGAGGCAATGGAGGTGAACTGCATGGGTGCTTTCAGAAGTGCCTTTTTACTGCCTGAACCACCATGAGGAGTCCTCAGTGTTGTCTTGTCTCTGCTTTAGAGGTTGCTTATGCTTCTTCATTTGCTTACCACAGTTTTCTGTGCTCTCTCTATTCTTCATAAATCTGCGTGTCTTTCTGACATTCCTGCCCTTTTTCTTCTCTGAGATGTTTGTTTTTTTCATGTGTAACTCTTTCTTGCGGTTTTGGAAAAGCCTTTTGGTGTGCAGTAGGTTCCTTTTAAACAATTCTCTGTTTTGTTTCACGCCTCTCACTCTTCTTTCTAGGCCCATATGCCAGCAATTGTAAAAACAGACTATAAACACCAGGAAATAATGTATACACTAATTTAAAAACAAAGTCAGTGTGACTGTATCATGATCATTAATACTTAAGTTGCTTGTAGCCTTCAAGTGATTAATTAACTCTCTTCACTCATTAAAACAAGTTTCAACATTGAGATATTCCACACAGGGGTTTAGAATTTTCTATTTTAAGAAATCATCATCTTTTTAGGACACCAGGGAATTTTTTTTTAGTTAGAAGATGTTCTCAGCAAACATCCTCCAGGCTGTGTGCATCCGTGATTAGCCTGTTTTTCTTTCCACACATGAAGAACAGATGCAGATTTGTCAGCTCACTCTAGTATTACGATTTCAGGGCCTGTATGGGATGTTCCAATAACTCCATCTTTAGTTGGACTGCAGGTATAATCTGTAAGCAGTCAAGATCTGTGATTGTGTCGCCTGTCATCCCATGAACATCTCTAATGTAAAATAACACATCCTTCCTCCTCCTCTCTCCCTTTATGATGTCCAGAGCAAGTTGTTAGAGTATTAATGTTGCAGCTCTATTTCCCTTCCTACTAGTTTTCAGTAGCTACAGCCTGTCATTATTTCCTCTAATATATGCATATATGTATGCCTTTCCTCCTGTTTATTTGCTTGGCATCCAGTGCTTAATAGTTAGCCCTTCTGAAAACCCTGGAGCTCCTCAGAGGTGGATGTCAGTACGAAAGGAGTTTCTTCTGCAGGACCCAAATTTGAGCGTGTGCTTTTAACACTGCTTTTTGTATTTGCTTCCAAGAGGCTCCAAATTGTCTGGCCCTCGTGCTTATCCTAATGGATTTCCTGTGTGCTAATTTCCAGCTAAGTCTTCTCTGCCACATTGTGCCTGGTGTTTATCGTGACACACAGGTAGCTCTTTGGGCAGCAATGTCAGTAATTGCATGCTGTCAGGACTGGTTCTGGATTCTGTCTTTGCTCTTCCACAGCACTTCAGAGCCACACAGTTGGTGTGAAATAATCCCAGATAAATAATGGAGCAAAGATGACAAATAGTCCAGCTGCTCTTTGAAATGAATACTGCTGGGCTGAATGTTCAGTGGCAATGAAAGGGCTTACACACAGATTTGGCCCACCAAATTTAAGAAAACCATTGGTAAAATATTCAACTGTAGTGAGTGGTCTGTATTTACCTGGCTAAGTCTTTCAGGGGAGTAAACTGGAATATTGGCTTAAGCAGATGAAGGTTAAAAGTGCTACATTACGTTGCAAATTTTCTGCATACACTTGGTCTTCAGAAATGTCTTACTCTAAGGCAACTTTTATTTAGAAAAACAACACAAAAGAAAGAAAAGGCCTGATTCCAAGAATTTCTAAAGTAACTGGAGGAAAAAGTAAATAAAAACTTTAGAGAACTGTGATCTCATTGCAAGTAGTGAGATGGTGATTTGCATGAGGGTAGGTGGAAAAACAATAGCAGAGATACTGAGGATGCAACAGCCTGTTTAGTGAAATAGCAGGCATTATTTACAGGAACTTAATGTTGGAGGGAGTGAGGTTTTTGGGTGGGTTTGGGTTGATTTTTTTATTAAGTCTAGAGGTTTCACAATGCAGCCAGGAAGGAAGGAAGGCAGACAGAGAGACCAGGAGGAAAACAGGCAGCGAAAACATTTAGCATAAAAATTGTGTGTGCACCTCAGCCTGCAAAACTAAAGAAAAAGCTGTGTGTAGTGCATCTAAGTGTGGCATTTGGCAGGGAATACTTTCCATCCAGTACTACCTTTGACAAAAGCAGCTCACCTCACAGAAAGCCATTTTTGTTCCTGAAGGGAAGAATGTTCCTTAAGCTGATTCACTTGATAGGGGAATATGGGATGTAGAGTGGGTCTGGAGGAGGAGTGCACCAAAGGACAGAAATGACATTTTAAGAGTTAGGAATATAGAGATGTAGCCTCTGGAGTTCGTAGTGAATAAAAGAAATTCGGGAAGCTTGGCATTTGCTGCAGATTTCAAATAATTAAAATTAGACACTTTCAGGCGTCCCACAGTAAATATGTGTGGCAGCATATGGGTTGAGGATCGTTCTGTGTCTGCATGACAGTTGTATGGTACTCTGCTTAAAATAAAATCGTGTTCCTCTTCATCAGCGTACCGTTCCAAATTTCCCATTACTGAAGCACTTTGGGACAGTATGTAAAACAGCAATTTACCTGGCAGTTGCCATTTCATTCTTCTCACTCTGGAACTTTGATTCCATGCCAGAGGCCTGCCAAAGGCCCGATTCAATAATTAGTTTCTCCATTTGGCTTGACTTCCAATCAGGAGAGTCTTCCTGAATGAGTATGTGGAGCAGAGGCTCAGGATTCTTGTGCTGAGTACGGGGGGCTGGCTATAAATGTGTCATTGGTGAGGCCAAGACTGATAATTAACTGTTTCCCTTTCATTCTGCTTAAGAGGTGAATAGCAGTTCAGCTTTTTATTCCTTGTTCTCCAGCATCTGGAGTACCTGTGGAAGCGTGCTATCCGTGCTTCAGCCTAGGAAACCCTCTGCAAGAGAGGTCTCTCTGTGCAGGGGGTTGTTAACCACGGCTTAGGGAAAAATCTAGGACCATGTTTTCATAGTAAGATCTGTTGGAGAGAGAATGGGTATTCAAAATGTGACCTTTGCCAAAGTGTTTGAACTACCAGTTGTTTTTTGTTCCATGACTTTTGTCCCAGTTCACATCCTTTAATGAAGAATGTGCCATCAGATTTACAACCAGAGCAGTGTCTGCTCCTGATGACGGCTGCAGAGGAAACCCTTGTCAGCACCAGAATTAAAACACAGGGCGCCTCTTCTTTAGCCCTTTGTGTTTTCATTTCTGACCCTGTGTTGTGACAAGCAGCTCAAAATGGGGAAAGAACCGGTTTGCTTGCCAAACAGCAGCTCGCAAAAGATAGCTCCTGCTTCAAGTCTCCCACCTCTTTTTCACTTGGATGTCTGAATAATTGCTTTGAAATGTTTGAGACTAATGGCATCGGGTTCTTTTGTTTGTTTGATCATTTTTGGAAGTTTAGGGGTTTTTAGTTTAATAAGAACTGTAATACTTTTTTTTTTAGTCAAAACTAGAAATTGTTGTAAACATTCAAGTTCAATTGTTCAAAAGAAAAAAGGCTTTAGCATGGTTTTATGCTAAAGCTTGAGTTGTTGACATCCCTGTGGATCATCTGTTTTTCATCATTTGGAAGATTGTTAGAATTTGGCCTGAAAATAGAAGCATTAAGGTATAAATCACTGGAGTGCTCTGTGGCTTACAGTAAACTCCAAGGGGGAAAAGTAAACATTCTTAAGGAATTCAGTTGAATTAGCTTGCTTATACTGCTCTATTTTGAAAATATTTTTTGGTGTAAAAGAGAGATAATTTTTTGTTCTTCACTTGCAGTGGTCTGTTTTGGAAGCCTGCAGGATTTTCTCATAAGGTTCAGCCATGTAGAAGATAAACGTTTTCTTAACACTTAGTTAGACTGACAGAAAGACTGAGCCTGGGGTTATGTTGATCACAAGAGGACTGTCCTTTCTTAGTAAGAATTTTACCTTCTGTCTGTTATTTTATAGTCACTCACACACCTTTCCCATTTTCAAATGGGGGGAAGGTCCACTTCTGAATTTGATAAGAATCTGTAACTTTGTTCAGTTCTCTGTACATCCAAATCTTTCAGGAAAATTCAGATAATATGCTCGGCACGAGTTCAGCAAAGTAGTTAAATGCATTTGTAACTTCAAGGTGGTGAGTAGCTGTAATGGATAGAGTCCTCATCCTCATTGAAATCAATAAGCTAATTACTTCAGTGGGGATCTCGTGCACTTGACTCTAATGGCACAAGTTGTAAACTGAAGTACCTGGTTGATTCCAAGTGTTAGAGAAAGACATTTTTTTCTTTATGTGTTTTTTTTTTGGTCACCATGGTACCTTCCACGTTCACTGCCACTTTATGCTTCCTTGCTCCTGGTTCAAGCGCTGCTTAATAAGGTGTGTCACTCCTGGAGGGTCAAGAGATGCAAAGGACAAAATACTCCTTCATCTGATTCATGCTCTCCCTGCACATCCAATGTACACATGCCTCCCTTGCCCCCAGATGGGGAATTTCTGTTTTATTGGCTAATTTGGAGATTTCACTGTGCCTGCAGGATTCTCAGAGGATTAGTCTGTTGTATTTTGTACTAGTAGTGAGTAATATCACACTAACTTGGAGCAGAATTATTAATGAAGATACTTCTGGGTCAGAAGCTCTGCAAGAGGACCATTTGATGCTGCTCACGGTGTAATTGCAGCCAAGTCAAATGAAACCTGTAGAGTTAATTCAGTATTTGAACAAGAGTGTCCTAGAAAAGAAACTCTCATTCTAATCTTAATGTGCCTCTTGAAGGGACAGAAGCACAGTTCAGCACATATAAGTGAGTTATTAAAAATTGAAGGAAATGAACTGTTAACTCACAGGGCAGCCACAATTTCCTTCGAGATTTATAACCACAACTGGGTAGAAATTCCATAGTTAATACAGTCCTTAGAAATCCAGTGGCATTTTCTCAATGATTTTTCTCTGTTTAAAAAAGAAATGGGTTGTGATGTTCGCTTTCAGAATCGCTATTGCTATCATAAAAAGGTTTTTTCTTCCTTCTGCAATGAATTATTTTTGTAAAATACGAGATTACTTCTGGGACCCACTCAATGTATAAGTATTTAGTATGGAATGGAGAGGCACTAATACCACAAACAGGGCAAGCATGTTTCATCACTGTGTCTCCTCTGTTGGCTTATCCACACAGATAAGAGATTTTTACTGCTGTCATTACATGGAGTTATTCCTTTTGCTCACAAGGGAGACTTGATTTAATTCTGAATGTTCCAGCGTCTGTCTCTTTATTGAGGCCTGTGGTACACTTTGGCACAAGCAAAAGCGGTGCTAAGGATCTACAGCTATTGTTGAAACATCTGTTCATCTGCTAAGATGCACTGAACCTTATTTTTAGGTACCTTGTAGACTTGTACGCTGCTATTGAAGCATAAAGGGACTCTGCAAACTATCTCTGCTCCAGTCCTTCCTACAGTTCATGATCTAGATGATCTAATGAAGGTATAGTTAGGTTGCTGCTGCCCTGTAGCTATTTCCAGCGCTGAGCAGCCTTTTGGGCACCAGTGTTAGTAAGCTAGGAGTAACATACAAAACACAGCTCCAAATGTGTGTGCTTCTGCTATCACATTAACAGTAGTTTTCTTCTCTGATACCATGTGCTGCTTACTCCTGTTGTGCCCATGCATTTGAGTTTTTCCTTCCCACAGCAGGGTAAGAGACAGCCTGGATGTAACTAGTGTCCCTTAGCTCCCCTTGCCACTGGTGCTTCCTCTTCCTCCCCAGTAAAAGGAACAGAATAGAAATAATAATTTGGAACAGGAGGGGAGCAGTCAGCCTTGGAGACTGGCAGGTCCCTCTGGGGAGAGGGAGGCACCAGCTTCACCAGCAGATGACTTGCACTTCAAAAGAGAGTTTCCCACTCCAGGGCAGTTTGCAACTCTCTGGGCAAGGTAATACAAACTGCAGAGGGAGGAGTGCTGCAGATCCCTTGTTCCCTGATGCCTCTGCAATAGAACTGTGCAGAAAAAGAGAATCAGAAATATTCTGATAGTGACTGAATGGAGTTCTGAAATGGAAGACAAGCAGTGTAGAGACCCAAAATTAATTACTTATGTATAAGTAGCACTTACAATATGATGGTGTTTAAATGGTACATGGCAGCAGCTCTTAATTCTTTTGTTTGGATTAAATCCTTCAAGTCCCTGAGCTTTTGGGCCTCTCCTCATATGCTGCTTTGGAAATGTAAACTAAGAGGAAGAAAATAAGCAGCCAACATAAAATTAACACTTCACTTTTCATTGTTGGGATTAAGGCAACTCTAGGAGTATTTTCTACCAGACCTTGTTGAAATATAGCTCTTGGAGTCTTATAGATATTCCTGGAAGAGTAACAAAAATTTTGGTAGTGCAATAATTTGTATAAGGAATACATCTTTTTTATCAGCATCTTTGCTTTCCACTTGTGTAGGATTATATTCTGAATATAGACATTGAACATGCCATGGATAAGCATATTCAGATGACCTCTTGGGATGAAGAAGAGTCCTTGTATGCCATGTCCAGCACAAGAGTGCTCTCAGCTGTGAGTGAGAAGCCTTGGTGTTATTGTAATCTAAGCAATTATTAACCTTCCTACAAACCTATTTTGTCATGTGCAAATGTTGCATTCTTTTAAGACAACAAGAGTTATTTTTGTCTGCCTTTCTGTTTGCCAACACTGCTTCTCTGGGCCATGGCCTTTCCCTCACTGCAGTGTGCTAACCCCTTGCATGGTCTGAGTCCCCAAAGACCTCAATGAGGCTGTGTCCCATGGTAACTAATATATTTACATGGCTGAATGCTGGTATTGTTTATTCAGTCCACAGTGGTAACCCTGTGTTTGGCTTGGGAATAAATGGCTTATTTACATATACTGAAATTATAAAAATGGATGACAGGATCACCCGTCTGCTCGTCTCACATTGCTTTCCTCCAGTGGCTCCTTGCAGGGTTAATTTGATACTAAATTCCAGTGGAGAGTGAAAGAATAGAGCTTCAAGGCATGGGTGTTGAATTAAAAGTTATGGTCCTCATTCTCCATTTTCAACAAAATTTAAAATTGTCTGAAGTAAGGCACAATTCATCTTTGTTCCTGAACCGTCACAGTTGCTGAACAAAACTCAATGATTGAATTATCCTGTCTCCAGAAATGTAATAAATTGTCAGCTTGACAGTAATGTTCTCAGAATTGCTACATGACAGGGATGCTGCAAACATACTGGCATGTCTGCTGTATGTTTCAAATAGCATACATTTCAGACAACGTGCTGAGATTAGGAGGGAAATGGTGGTGTTTAACATCTGTATTTAGTATGCTTATGTTGTTTCTGTCTCCTGACATGATTTACTTTGCCTTAAAATTTCATAGCGAGAGAGGAAGTTTTTCTTGCTGGTTCCTCATACCCATCCCAATCATCCTTTTTTCTAAAACTGGTGAGGATGAAATGGCCTCTGTGTGCTAGCAGGGGTTGGATTTGATGACCTAGGAAGGTCATTTCACATTAGCCACAGAAGTAAGAATTTGTTCTGATTTGGGGCTGGGTTGATTATACATTTTGAAGCTCTTATCAAGCTGGGGTATGGGGTCTCTCTCCCATACTGCTCTGAAGTCACAGGCTGACAGGACCTGCTTGCCAGATGACCTCCCAGCTGGAATGTGCACAGCAAACCATGATCAGTATTGCTTATTCAGCATGGAGAGTCACCTCTGCAAGTGAGCTGCCCTGTGCACCGCCAGGGAAAGAGCCCTGGTTTGCATCACTCTCATTTAGAAAGTTACAAAGCAGCTTTGTTTTGGTTTCTGAGCTGCAGATCAAAAAGTATGGAGGGTCTTTTTTTACCTCCTAGGAGGGAGGTTTTCTTCTATGTATCTGTGAGTAGTTGTTGACAAGAAGGATGCCCCAGTAGGGACATGAAGAGCCCTGTGATCTCCTCAGAAGGGCTGGGAAGCCTTGCTTGGGCAGGTGGGTGGTGGGAGGTTGCAGGGAGTCTGTTGGCGTTGCCAGCCCTTCTCATCCCAGTGTCCACTAGATCATCAGATATTTTTAGGAGTCCAGAAAAATAACATCTGTAGTTTATATCCATGTAATTTGAAATCTGTCACATGAAGGTACAGCCAGGTCCCTTTGAGAACTGAGCTGTGCCAGAGATGGAAAACTACTGCTTGGTACTCTCTTTCTATGGCTTATTGTATGCTGGGGGTTAAGGGGGAATTGTACATGTCATTTCTGCCCCGTAACTCAAGGGAAAGAGCAGGTTGCACCATGAGCTCTTCCCCTGAGCTGCTTGCTTGGCAGGTATCTGACCCTGCTGCCCATCACTGGTTTTCACCTGCATTTTGTCCTCCCTGCCCTGCCCATGTTGCTGTGCTCCAGGGAGGGCACAGGTTCTGCTGTGCTTGTCCAGCCTTATGCTCAGCCCTTGCCTGGTGGCTGGGGGTTGCTGGAGGGGCCCCAGGAGGGGGGAGGTCCTCAACAGGGAGGACATGGCGCCCTCTTGCACCTTCCTGGTAGGCTCCCAAACCCTGTCCATCAGGATACAGCCCCTGCATTGAGGGGAAAATAGGGTATGTCTTTCAGCTGATATAAAGCAATTACTGTGCTGTGAGGCCAATAGCTGAAAAGTAAGTTACCAGCTAGCAGCACTTGTTTAAATCTGAAGGCACTACCCCTCAGTGAGGGTTTTGGCTTTGGCTTCATTATGTGTCAATAATTTAACATATGTTGCAGCTGCTGATAGGCCTTTTTTAATGAGATGCCCTTGTTTTCTCAGACTGAATGCTTGCAGTGCTCACAAAAACTGACTGGATGTGTGGATATGTCAAACATGTCAGCCGATTTATTACTGTTATCTGTCACTTGCATTGAATGGTTTTAATAACTGCCAGAACTAACAGCTCCTTCATAACTGCTGGCAGCACTGCTATAGCTGTTGCAATATTTTTATCACTCTTCTTTTTTTTTTTTTTTTTGTTTTGTTTTGTTTGTTTGTTTTTGTTTTGTTCTGTTTTTCAATTTGTGTCATGAGATACAAACTCGATTAACAGGGCAAAATCCTCAACCCATTTGATTTATACAGATGTACGCTGGCTGAAAATACAGTCCAACATGAGAAGAGCTATGAAATTTTTCTCAAAAACTGGTGAACAAAACATTTTGGGCTCTCTCTGGCTTGTCCACTGCAGGGGCTCTGCCACTGCTGGGGATTTTCTGTGCTCCTCTGGCCATTCTCAGGTGCAAAAAGCACCTTTTTCCCTGGTATTGTCAACAAAATCATCATGTTGGCTTCACAAGAGCATTACAAATCTTTCTGTCCAGGTGCATGTGCCATAAAGGTGGGATTGGACATTTCTCCTCCCCTGTATTCAAATCTTCTGCTGTGGATTTTATGCTCTGACCTACTTAAGAAGTTGCTTGAGGCAGAACTTCAAACAGGCCCCTGTTTCGTAGCTAAGTGCTTCCAGTCCTGTTTTATTTTTGCGGGTTTTAGCTGCTTCTTCCTCAGAAAATAGCCAGCTGATTTTACTTTTTGTCTCTGTCCCACCTGCCTGTCCTGCCCGTGTGCTTGGAAAGCCCTGAGGATGATGGCACATCCCAATGAGCACATTGCCTGGGAGAGCTCCCCCCACCAGGCATTTGCTCTTATGCTGTAGTAGCTCCACACAGGGCCAGGGAGAGAAACAAAAGGTTTGGGCTAGGAAGGGAAGCTTATCCACCGCAGGATCTTAATGGTTTGGAGGAAAAAATTCATCTTTCTCTTCTTCACATTGGCTCAGCATCATCACTGCTGTTACCCGAGGGGGATGGTGCTATGTCTGTCCTGCAGTAGGGATGTGTGGGGGCACGGAGCAACCACCCTGAGGAAGGTCAGGATGAATCCCTAGGAGTTAGGTATTTTCCCAATACTCAGCCTAAACCTCCCCTGACACAGCTCCAGCCACTCCCTCAGGTCCTGTCGCTGGTCCCCACACAGCAGAGATCAGTGCCTGCCCCTGCTCTTCCCCTCCTGAGGAAGCTGCAGACCCTGATGAGGTCTCCTCTCAGTCTCCTCTTATCTAGGCTGAACAGACCAAGGGACGTCAGCTACTCCTCATACAACTTCCCCCCAGACCCTTCATTGTCTTCATAGGTCTGGTTTGATGGTCCCATCCCCATGAGCAGGATCCAAGCTCTTGTATCCATGCCCTGTGCCCGGGGAAACACTCTCAGGGTACAGATTAGGTGATCTTTCACAGGGCACCGTTGTGTGTAACTACCATTTCATTAAAAAGTTAAAAGGATTAAGAACTGGCTGAGATGTCAAAAAGTAGAGGCAGCAGAGAATTATCAAGTAGTGAGGGTTGCTTGCAGTGAGGTTCTTTTTGGGGATTAATACTAACATGAAAATTTTCCAGTGCCAGTCAGAACCTAGGATGTAAATGCAGAAAGCATGGTCATAAATATCTGTGTTCAAGAAAGATACATTTTAAATGAAGTCATTTTGAAAGTTCTCAGATGACAGATTTAAGGGTGTTTCTGTGACCTTAATTTGTCCCTCTCCTGTATACTTTGTGGCACAGCCTTCAATTACACTGTAACACTCGTATATGACTTCCCCAGGGATGTTTCCGCTGTGAAAGGACATGAACATCTCTGCAGATTTAAACTTGGCACCTTAATGCCTTTGCAAATGCCTTTCTCTGGTCTTGCTGTGGGAGATTCCAGACCTGTAAGTGGCCAAAACTCTTTACTAGCTCATATGAAATATGTTGCTGACCTCACTCGAGCAGTTACTGATTAAAACCAAAATTCATCACAGCTGGTGCCGGGTGAAATATTAGTTGGATAGCTCAGACTGGAAGCACAAGGGCCAGAGAACTGAGTGTGCCCTCTCCTTGGGCAGGCAGTACCTCCTGGCCAGGACAAACAACTAGTAAGGCAGTGCAGGAATGCTTTTTTCTTGTTTTCTGTGGCATAACTGACCTGAACACAAACCAGATGTGTTCTTCTGTAGTATTAGGACATTTAAGAAGAAGAATCATCATACTAGTTAAGTGTCATTTTGTGGGGTGTTTCAGGAATTCAGTGACAATACAAGGAGATATGATCTATTTAAAAACATAACAAGGTGCTTTCCAGCCCCTGTGTTCATAGGGATCCACGATTCCATTTTCAGATATCCAGCAAGAGGCTTACTTCCAGAGGAAAGGTTTCAGCAGGCCTCAGATGACCCAAATTTTCTGCAGGTGGTCTCCTGTGGAGTCACCCCTGGCTTTTGGGGCGCTCTTCATGACCAAAATTTTACCCTGTATGTTGGAAAACTGTGTGTCTTTGTGCATGCTGACTAAAGTGCACTTACTTCCTGACTTTCTAGTCTTGGCACCACAGCTCTTTCCTGTTCCTTAAAAAAAAAAGCAAACCCACACACCCCTCAAAAAGCCCTTGCATTCTCTGCTTGCTCAATTACTCTGATTCTTGATCTTTCTGTGCTTTCTGCTACATCTTTACATTATTTCTGCCAGATCATGAAATGTCTAGCAGAAATAAACTCTTAACCAGATGTGACTGCATTTCTATTTTTGAAAGCCATCCAACATGGTAAATTAAATCGGGAAGGGAGTTGGGGGGTTGGTTTGTGCTATGATCTCTGATATAGGTTGAAATATAGGTTGAAAATAGGTTTAAAACTCCTTTGAATTAGTGCCATCAGATGTAACACAAAATTCATAGTGTCTCAGGGCATCTTCTCAAATAAAGGTCAAGAAGAGAGTGAAAATAAGTTTTAATCATGTTTTAAATATATGTCAGTAACAATATATTCATTATCTTAAGCTACTTTACATAATTTCCATGGCAAAGTTATATTTAATCTATGAAACAGGGGTTTTTTTTTAGTGGTATTTTTAGCAGAATAATTTTCAAGACTGTCTTTTAAAAATAATTTTTAAATCTGCCTTTATATATATGTCTCAGACTTAATTTCTACAGTCTGAAAACAGATTTCCAATGGTCATGAAAGTGCCAACTTGATTTATCTTGAGGTCAATAGGAATCTTGTTGAGGCTGTGGAACGCCTCTGGTCTGTGTGCAGAGCAATGGTTGATGCATGGTTCATGTGAGCCATTTTAATCTCTGAAATAAAATAGATGGAAATGGTGCTTGGAGCCAAATAATTATTCCCTTTCCCAGGGCTTCTGACATGGACTTAGCAACTTTAAGAAGACATTGGCTTGGTTTAAAGCCTCTCCCACCCAAAGTCAGGGTGAATTTTCTGTTTTGCTTCTTTTTAAATTATGAACGTGTTTGATTATTCCCTGGCAAATCAGTTGTGCCTGCATCTTGCCATTTGATAGCCGTGCCAAGTGATTGGTTTGGTTTAATTCGTGTGCCTGTATTAGTTCATGGTAAGGTGTCTGCCTGGAGGAGCTTACAGAGGCGGCAGGTAGTGCTTAGGGCTCTGCAGGCAGGTATGTGAAATGAAGGGTGATGGGCAAGTGTGTCTGCGCCCTCCAGGTGTGTTTTATATTGGAGGAGAGGCAGGAAAGGGCAGCAGAGCTTGTCATCCTGCCCCTCTACTGTGAGACTTCATCTGCAGTGCTGTGTCCAGTTCTGGGCTCATCAAAACAAGAGAGACATAGAGCTCCTGGGGCAGGTCCAGCAAAGATGATGAGGCGAGTGGAGCGTCTCTCTGATAAGGAATGGCTGAGAGAACTGGGGTTGTTCAGCCTGGAGAAGAGACAACTGAGAGGGGACCTCATCAATGTCTGTCAGTGTCTGCAGGGAGGGGTCAGAGGATGGACCAGGCTCTGCTTGGTGGTGCCCAGTAGGACAAGAGGCAATGGGCAGAAACTGATGCACAGGAAGCTCCACCAGAACATGGGGAAGAACTTTCCTCTGTGTGTGATTGTGCACTGGAATAGATCACCCCGAGAGGTCATGGAGTCTTCCCCACTGGAGATATTCCAGAACCATTTGGATGCAATCCTGTGTCATGTGCTTTAGGATGACCCCTCTTGAGCAGGGAGATTGGATTAGATGGCACAGTGTGGTCTCTTCCAACCTGACCCATTCTGTGATTCTGTGACATGTAAGTGGCAGTTCCCAGAGATCTTTCTTGTGTCATCATCCACCTTGAGCAGCACGTGGAAAGGAAGCTCATCCCTCTGTGTGCCAGGCTCACCCATGTCCGTGTGGGGGTCACAACCCATCCCCAAGGTCTCACACCCCACCTCATCAGGGCAGCAAGGTGGAAGAGAAGGTGGCATTTTTCTTTCGTGGGGTCAGTGAGGCTGGAGGGAATTTGGTTTCGGATAGCCTGCTGGGTGGGTTTTCACAAGGAATGGGGCATAGGAAAAGAACATCTACTGTGAAATACTGTGATTCTGAACCTAAGTGACCTTTCCAACACTAGTACATGTTTCTGAAAGCCTTCATGTTTGGTGGGAGCCAGAGTAGTTTTATGCTGAGGTGTATTGTACTATTTATTGAATAATTTTAAAACTTGTTCAAAATGCTGTTTCTTTTGTAAGTACAAGTTTTGCTGAGAGTGTATGAATTTCCTGTAACCCATGTAAGGGTTTCTTTTTGTTTCATTTGTAATGAACTTCTTTGAAAATCTGCTTGGTTTGTAACCTAGGTTCCAGTTCAGCTCCGAGGGAATCAGCAGGAAGTTTCATGCAGTATTTCATGGGCTGTGGTGTAGGAGAGTGTGGGACTGTCACCTTTGTACTGGTAATGCCATCCTCTCCTTCTCTGGCTGAGCAGAAATGGTGTTTGCTTTTCAGTTTTTCTGCTGACACAACCAGTCAGGATTACAATTGGCAGTGGTTATGGTGGCTTAATAGCCAGCTAAGGCTTTTGGGAACTGGATACCTTGCACTTCAGAAAGAGGATCAAAGCTATTAAATCATTTCCCTGCCGATCTTACTGAAGTATTTATTAACTGATCACATTGATAGAAATTTTATTATAACTCCCCTAGATGTCTTAAGTTCTCAAACACTGCATTTACAAATTAGTAACATTTCTATTCAGAATCTGAAGCCAAGTCATATACTAAACACAAGACTGCTGAGTTTGGCTCCAAGAGAGAAGCTTTGATGTAAAACTGATACAGTTTGAGTCTATTTACTTAATGCCAGGAAGCAAAACAGTGAATATTGCAATACATAACCTACATCTGGCAGTTTCCAGTGAATTGACTATATAGAATAATAGAATTATTTGCTTTGGAAGAGACCTTAAAGATCATCTCGGTCCAACTCCCTGCCATGCACAGGAATGCCATTGACTAGACCAGATTGCTCAGAGGGAAGAATTTATTCCTCATATCTAATTAAACCTACCCTCTTTTAGTTTGAAGCCATTCCCCCTTGTCACTCCCAGCCCTTGTAAATAGTCTCTCTTCATCTTTCTTGTGGGATCCCTGCAGGTTCTGGAAGGCCTCAATTAGGCTACCCCAGAGCCTTCACTTCCCCAGGCTGAACAACCCAGTTCTCTCAGCCTTTCCTCATACCACAGGTGCTCCATCTTTCTGATGATCCTGATGCTCCCACCCTGTGGACTCATTCCAACAGGTCCATTGTCCGTCCTGTGCTGGGACCCCAGAGCTGGAGGCAGCACTGCAGGTGGGGTCTCACCAGAGCGGAGCAAGGGGCAGAATCCCCTCCCTCCCCTGCTGCCCACACTGCTTTGGATGCAGCCCAGGACACGGGTGGTTTCTGGGCTCCCAGTGCACATGGCCGGGGCATGTCCAGCCTCTCACTCACCAGCACCCCCAAGTCCTTCTCCGAAGGGCTGCTCTCAGTCTGTTCATCCCCCAGTCTGGATTGATACTGGGGTTTGCCCTGACCCAGGTGCAGCACCAGCACTTAGTCTTGTTAAACCTCATGAGATCCACACTTCCCGAGTTCGTCCAGGTCCCTCTAAATGGCATCCTTCATGTGTGTCAACCATACCACTCAGCTTGGTGTCATCAGCAAATTTGCTGATGAAGAAGGTGGAGTGGTAAGAGAGACAATGCCTGCAAAAATAGCTGGTGTGCTGCCATCTCTGCGGCTCCATTTGAAAGTCAGGGTGATAATGGAAGCACATCATGTTGCTCAGACTTTAATATCTACTGCCCTGGTCTGCAGGTCCTGCTGTAACTGCTCTCTATATTTAAACAGGTACTTACTGTGTGTGTCTGCACCAGCTGGCATAGGCTTAGCACAGCCTGTGCTGCACAGAGTGGAATGGAGCAGTGTTGGTGCTGGTGAGGGTATGTCCAGCAAGATAGATGAAGTAGAGAGTTTTGTTCCACTCATAGTACCTTTCACTGCAGTGTCTGCCAGGGAAGCAGGTGATGTTCTGTAGGAATGAATGACCAAAGGGGAGTGATGACCCCAGATGGGAAAAAAGTTATCAACATGAGAAAATAGCTGATTTCCTGGAAAATTCCTTGTACTGACATAAGTGGTTAAAAGCAGAGCAGCTACACTTAATAAAGCAAAAATGTAATCTTTTTAGCTGCTCACTTTAGTACTCTTCTATTATCACTTTAGCAAGGGGATCCAAATGTCTTGCTTCAGAGTATTTGCATCTGCTAATCTACCTGTGGTACATGTGTCCTGTTGTTTCCAGAGCAGGAGTTTAAAATTCCTCAGATGATCTAAGTTGTAGCTAATTGTTAGTGTTCTGTCACTGAACATAGTCTTTTTTTTGTTTTTTTTTAGTCTGTTTAAACCAGGACACTTAGGAATTGCCCAGTGCCTCGAAAGGTGGCAGATGCTGTGTGGCATGCTGGGTTGCTCAGCTCCATGCCCATTTCTTGGCTGCCCAGCCTGGATTCACAGTGGTCCTGGTATTATTAAGGATCTCTGCACACACAGTAGTTCTGTAGAAGTCTATTTATAGTGCACACTGGAAGGAAATATAAATTAAGGTGTACACTAGCATGTGATAGAGACAGGACATGTTTAAGGGCTGAGTGGAAGGCAGGACAGTTAGCCTTTGTTTTGCCAAATAGAAAATACAAAAAAATATATATTAAATCACTCTTATCTTTCAAGAAAAATAACAGTAATTAGTTATTCCATAATCAAATTACTTTGGAAATGCCAAAGTAACAACTGCTGTATTCCTGCTTGTTAGGTGCTGTGCATCTGGAATTATTTTCCTGATGTTTGAAAGGAAGTAAAATTGGGTTTGTTCTCCTGAGAGTCAATTAGTTCTCTGCTGGTAAATATTTCTAAATCTGTAGGTAAAAAAGGATAAAGCTTCATCAGTGCTACTGAGAGCAGGTCAATTGTGTAACTGCTTCTTCAGAATTCATTAGCAGAGTAACACATTGAAGCAGAAGGTTAATTTGCAGATATTTGTGCTCCTCAGCCTCAAGTCCTCCAAGCTGCAAGAATTCTGCACTCACTGAGAACCCTGGTGCCCACAGGGGACCAGTTTACCAGCAGAAATCCCATCCTCTGGTTTCCGACTAGAACAGGAGTAACACATTTTACAGGTGTAATCTTGTAGAATGGGGGAATCTGGCCATCAGAGGCATTTTCCACTGATGGCTTTGTATTGTGGGAATACTGGCTCGGCCCTTAAGTTGTCAGATTTGCCACTGTCAGTCCCCTGTGCCTTTCCAAGGACCAGTTTTGTGATGGCGTGTCATTGTAGACTGTGACCACCGTTTTAATTTCAGGATACAAACTGCCACCGGGGGAAAGATAATTATGGTACAAATGCTGTTATCTTCTCTTTTCTAAAAAGAACCCCCATAAAGATGTGATGTTGCAAGTTAATGTAAAGGAAAGCAAAATTAGCCCTAAGAGATAAAAATAGCTGCCTAGCCTAAGTTCAGTTTTTTAAAAAGAAATTGGTTACAATGTAAAATCCCTGCTACTTTTATGTGGATGAGGGGGTGGGGGCCAGGCTGTGAAACCCAGGATGTCAAACAAGCTGCGGATTCTTACAACTTGCGCTCATACATTTAAAAAATACATCCATTACCCTTTTTAAAGAAGAAGGCTGCCCCTGTTCTCTAGTTTATAAATATTTCATGCTGAAATAATGCATGAGGTAGCAGAGCTCACACCAGGCTGCAGGGCTGGAGTCGCTCCTTTTGGATTCCGATTGAAGTGGATCGCTGGGGAGCTGTGCATGTGCTGAAGGCGGCGGACCCAAACCTGCCCCTGCGGGGCTGGCACTCACACGTGTAGGAAGGAAGCTCTTTGGCTGTGGCGCTGGCTCTCTAGGCTGAGCTTTAACAAAACAGGGGGGAAAAAGTAATGTTACTCTGTAATGGGATTGCTAATTCATTGCCCCTTTCACCAGGTAGTGGGTGTGTGTGACTCATTAAGAAAAAGCTGCCTATTTTTTCCTTTTCTTTTTTCTTCTCCGTTTTCTGGCCCGGGGATTCAGATTTTGGGCAGCTGGTGGTTAAGTAGGGTAATTAAAGAGTCAGTCTCAGGAGACATTTATGGGACAGAAGGATAAAACTTCTTTTCCTTTTTGTGGCTTTGGGGTGAAAAGGCAGATTCCCTGTGCATCAGGTCGGGAGTGTTTCATGGAAATGAGGTTTGGCTGCAGCAGCGTGTCATGGTGGAAGCACGGGGTGGGTGTATGGATGGGCTGCCCCCATCCCAAACCCCCAGGGGATGCCCAGCCCCATGGCTCCTGCTCCCTCAGCAGAGGTGCCCCCAGCCCCGGGAAGCACCATCTGCCAGTCTCCGAGCAGGATGTGAGGAGAGGTAAAGTGAAGTTGTGGGGATGTTGTGCAAGGAATGCATTAATGTCCATTACAGCTCATAATTTATCATGGAAATTAGGTGTACAGGGCAGACTGTATAGTGTAATTCAGTACTACTTGTATTCCCCATGTCAGCTCATTTTATCTACATAAACCACTTAATTTCCTGCACTCCATCCCTCCTAATACTTGATTTTGTTATGAACCCCACAGAATATGGGGATTCCTGGAGGTCATGTTTCTAGGTATCTGAGAGAGAAAATGTAAAAGAAATGAAGCCGAAAGAAACACTCTGTCAACTAAAATATTATAATGCTTCCTTTTCTGAATCACTAGTAATTTGCATGATCTGGTGAGAGCTACTGGGAAAAAGCCCTTGGAGAAATATTACAAAATGCCCAGATGATTTGCATATTTAAACAATTTATTCAGCAATCTGTTAAATCTTAAACGATCCATTGAATGAGAAAATACAAATCACCCAATATTTTGGTGCAAATGGGGTTTTTTTGTTGAAAGATAAAACTTAATTGTACAATTGTGCATTGTACAATTGTACATCTGTTAGCAGGAATTTTTTTTATCCTGTTAAACCTTTATAAGGTCAGTAATTAATTGTTTTACCAAGCCAGTGGTTTGTTGGGGATTATCTGCACTGTCCCTGTTCCTGATGCATGGAAGAGAAACACATGTTCCAGCCAGACTGTGTTTCTTGTGATTCATCAGAATTAGCTCAGCTAATACTGGGATTTCCTCCCTCTTAGTTCCTTCTGTGGAAGTATCAAGGCGATCATTCAGGTTGAAATGTTGCTTGAGGACTAGTGAAAGTCACAGGTAAATTTTTGGCTCTGGCACTGATATCCCTGGCAGCCTTGGGTAAACTGCTGTCATCTCGGTCTGTAAACACATTGAAGGAATCAAGTGATCCCAAATCTGTGAGTATGTGTGTACAGTCTTTTTTGTTTTATTTTTTTCTGGCTGAGTAGGTTCATAGTTTTAGTTGAAACCCTATGGTACTGTTAGTCATAATAAAGAATATTCCCTGTTTACTGGATGCACTTTGATGGAATTTAAGAGTGAAATTAAATTGGAATTACCTCCACATTTCATGCTGCCCACAATCCCAAAGCTGCTAGAAACCAGATACTGCTTTACAGCTCCTTTGGAAGTAGCAGAAAATAATTTCACGCCCCCACTCTCCCCCGTGTTTGCAGTGAGGCACCATGAGATGCACTTGTCCAAACATTTTAAATGAGCAAGGGATGAAACTATATCACCACTCACAACCCATTTCTCCTGATATTTGGTCCCTTGCTCCACTAACTGCATTTCTGTGCAGATCTTTACCAGATGCAGATTGACAGAGCCTGGCCTCCATCCCTGATTTTACCCTGCAGATAGTTGGCCCTGAAGTTGGAATTTGGTTTCTTGAAAGGTCATTTTCATTGTTTGAAAAGAAACAGGTCGTTCTAGCTGCTGACACGGGAGACTTAGAAACTGATTGGCAAATCTGAATGCAGAAAACAGACTCTGGTTGAAATCCAAGTGCATATGTGATACCAGTTGTTTTTAACCTAACTGTAATCAACTCATTTATTGTGAGTAATTAAGTACTTGGAATTCTTTTGTCTTGCATTAGTTTTTTCAAACATCAGGAACAGAGTGGTTGTTTTTCTACAAAATGTAAACTCATAATTAGGTTAACAAGTAAAAAAACTGGCAAAAAAAAAAAAAAAAAAACCACTGGCAAAGAAGAATTGTGAGATGTGAAACTTTATTACTTCAGCAGCCTGAATTGTGCCAGCACCTCTTGTGTTTCTGTGGTGGGTTGACTTGGGATGGATGTCAGATGCCCACCCCGCCACTCTCTCACTTCCACTCATCAGCAGTTGGACAGGTGGAAGAAAATGACATGAGAAAGCCCTTGGGTTAACATAAGAACAGTCAAAACACTTACCCCAGTACCATCACGGGCAAAACATTTGACCTGAGGAAGATTAATTTATTGCCAGTTAGACTAGAGTTGGATGGTAACAAGGACAAAAACTAAAATACTTTCTCCCTGCTATCTCCCCTTTTCCCAGGCTGAGCTTCACTCCTTCATCCCAAATTCCTCTGCGCAGCGCAGAGGGATTTTGGGCGATGGGGTGTTGCAGTTGGTCTATAGCAGCTCCTCTCTGACCTCCTTTCTCTGCACACTTTTCCCAGGCTCCAGTGTGAGCTTNGAAAAGGGGGGGGGGGGAGGAGGGGCAGGGTTGCTTGATTTTAAATCGTGACACTAAAATTACATTAATTGGATTTACCACACAAAAATCCTCAAAACCTTTTATAAGTCAGAAATTAGATGTACAAATCCTTCCATGCCCTTACAGTACAAATCCTGCCAATAAATCCTAAGTACTCTTTCAAATATAAATCCTTTCTTTACCCTTGGGACAGAAATCCCCGATTTATGAATCAGGATGCTAAAAATGCCGGGGTTCTACCAAGTTTACAAATCCTGGCATAATTCTTAAATGGAAAATTCTGGTCTTGCTTTTCTGGGTTTTGTGTGAGTTTATCCCCAGAAGAACATTGCATAGTTTACATCTACCTCCACTTCTGCAAGGTGCTGGAGTAGGTCCTGGTGTTTTATTTCAGCCTGGGTTATCAGGAAGAAGTGTCTTACTGAACATGGGAGGAAGAAAAGGTTTGTTGTTTTTCTCTGGAGGCTTCAAAAGGTTACATGGGAGAGGCAGTGGAGTGTGGTTTGTTGCTGGCCCTTCTCAGCAGTGGTGTGGCTCCCTTTGATTGGTGTATTTAGGGGTCAGCTTCTCCCAGGGCTCACTGTCCAGGCCACCCTCTTGCTCCTGATCCTGAGATGAGAGGCAGGACTTGTGGAGGTCCTGTGAGGATCGAAGGGGTGGGGAGCTCAACAGCAGCCCTTGGCAGGAAGTCAACCTGGCAAAATCCAGAAACCAGCAGGACAAAAATAATCCTGAAAGGCTGCTCAGAAGGAAAAATCACTTTTGCCAAAACGGTAGTGGAAACTGACATGTTTTTTTTAGGGATTTCTGATGCAAGACTAAATTTACTTCTGAATAGAATGGAAAAGCACTTTTACCTGTAAGTAGATCTTTTCTCCTCTTCTGACCATCATGTTTGTGCCTTCCTGCAGACTGCCCCGGTCTCCATCTTCTCCACTGCCTTCCTTCCTCCTTGCTCCCCCAGGCGGGTTGTTTAGGTCCTGACAAAGTGAGAAGAAAACATAAATGTGCAAGATACCTTCAACCACGTGTTCACACTGCACTGAAATTGCATGGCTGTCCTTCTGCATGGGTCCATCTCACCTGACTGTTTTCCCTTGGAAAGGTTGTTCCCTGCAGCCAAAGGCTGGGGGGCACTGGCTCAGCAGTGGCAGCGTTCCCTGTGCTGCTTCATGCTTTGAAAAACTTGAGTAACTGTCTGGAACAGCTCCAGAGACTTTCCACATGAAACTGTGTTCCCAGAGGCATGGCAGAGGTGGCAGGAGCCTCAATCAGCAGCGGCTTTTATTGCAGCCCATCCCTGCACAGGAACAGAAGCTTTCAGAGCATTACTCAGGCAATTACACTGTTTAAAAAATTACAGTAGTGAGATGGGAAAACCAAATATTTTCCTCCATCAGTGGTTGTATTGTCACTACTGAAAAGCTACCTTAAAGACCTCTTAGCTCATTTTTTTTAAATGCTAAGAAATTGTCGTGTAATATTTTGCATAATTTGCTTGTGCAAATGTTGTCATTGTACTCCTTACACTGTCATTCTACTTCATATAATAGTTGAAAGAAATATGGACTTGGATGTGATGCACAATGTGGGGGAAACCTGATACACCTGGGTCAGAGGATTGAATGTTTGATAAGTCCATGCCAGCAGCAAATTGCCAGCTTGACTTCTGCTCCAAACTTAATTTTGTGTCTTTATCCTGCTCAATCTACTGTTATCTAGTACAAAGCCAAGAGTTTAAAACAAACTGAGTTCCTCAAGAAACACCTCTTTGGAAACCCCTTAAGAATACCTTTGATCAGGTCACAATGGTCTCACTCCCAAACGGTCAGAGGGACAACTTAGAAGAATGTGGTTACGGACAGTCTTTAGTTATCTCAAAATCTGACTTTCTTTTGCATTCGACCCACCGGTGGCACATAAACATTATTTACGTTATTTTAAAGTTGAAAGGGGTAGATTCAGAGAAGATACAAGGAAGGACTTTTTTACAGTGATGGTGGTGAAATGCTGGAACAGGTTGCCCAGGGAAGTTGTAGATACCTCATCCCTGGAAACATTCAAGGCCAGGCTGAACATGGCTCTGAGCAACCTGACTTAAGTTGAAGATGTCCTTGTTCATTGCAGGGGGGAGTGGACTAAATGACCTTTAATGGTCCCTTCCAGCCCAAACTAGTCTGTATTTGTATGATCTGTCAACCCCCTCTTTGGCCATTCTCCTGTCATGCTTATGGAGATAAGGGATAGGCCATCTTAGTGCAGACCTGATGCCATAGCCTGGGGCTTCCCACAACCGGGAGGATTTCCTTTGTGAACACTCCAGGGGTCAGACTCTGATCATCTGAGCACTGCACACAGTAAGGACAAAATTTTCATAGTCTGCAAACCTCATGGACAGGCATTATACCATTGACCCAGAGAGAGCCTGGCATGGGTTCAAGTTGCTTTTCCTGAATATCTGAAGCCCTGTTCTGTCCAGGATGCACTGTCCTTACCGTGTGTGTGCAACACAGTACATATGCATATGTTTCTCCCTAGGAACAAGTGTTTGTTTTCAAGGTCATTAACGAGAAGCTTGGGTTCAAAAAGCTGATAAAGCAAAGCTCAAATGTGACTGTGTCTTGCCTTATAAAAGCGTGAAGAATATTAGCAGAATGTACTCTTACAGATGTGAGATGAAACTTAATGTACTTACCTCAGAGTAGCTTCATTTTTTATTTGCTGGAGTTGCCCCAGGAATGACTGGTGTGTACCTTCTTTATAGCCCATGCTGGTACTTGTCCTGTGGTTGTGCTTGTTGTGAAGCTTGCGCTCTTTTTGTGTCATTTTGAAGGTATTTTATGAACAATGCAAACAAATTCAGAACTTGATTAGAGAGAAGAACAAGAGTGACTCTTATACCGGTGCCAAACTTAGAGTCAGTGCTCAGAAATGGTAAATAAAAACATAGTTAAGAGGTCTTTCTTTATGAGAGATGTATGATTTATTTTTTTTCTGTTTGCCAGGAATACAGAGCTTCCATGACAAAGGAAATAGGGAGTAATATAATGTCAGTAATCTTGTGTCCAACTCCAAGATATGTATAATGCATGAATAGTTTTGCCTGACAGGCAATGAATTTCAGAAAAGGTTGGATTTACGTCGCATAGATAACATTGAAAGAATTATGTTGCCAGTGCCATCATGGCTTCCAAAGCATTTTGTGTTCATACAGACTCAATGCTGGGGTAAAATAACTGTTTCCAATCACCAGGTCCTGAGCCAAGAGCTTGCCTGGCTCCTGAAGTTAAAGAAAATGCATTAATAATTCCCGCTTTATTTGAAACACGGAGAAGTTGACACAAAGACTAAGAGAACTGAAATGTTGAAGGAGGAGGGGAACACATTAGTGGGGATTTTGAGCAGGCTTGTTCTACAAAATATATTTTATTATACACTCTCTTGGCTTTTCTCCCTCATTCAAAAGTGCGTGGCAGTGCCACTAAGATTCCCAGGGGAGCGGGTAGTGTCTTCTTGCATTACATTTGTGCCACCATTTCACTCCTGGTTTTGTAAGGCCTGAGCATGAAATAGTGCTCTGAGAAACCCATGTTGCTTGTCAAAGAACTCAATCTTTGCTACAGCACCAGTTGTGTGAAAGAAGGGGCGTCACAGAGACTGACAGAGGCTTAGAGCCATGCATGACCCATAGGGCATGACAGGATCTCAGCATAGGAAGGTCTCAGTGTTGTGCTTAAAAGGCTCTTCTACAATCTGCCATGAGAATTTCATGGAAGCATTACAACCTCCTTTTTCCTGCTACTTCTACCATGAATGCCAATTTACTTCCTTTTTTTTGCCCCCCCTCCACTGCTTTTCATTGTGCATGTTTATACAGGAGCAAAGGAAGTGTAATCTCCTGCCCTTCTTATTTGCAGACTTTTTACTGACATTTCACATGGCCACACCAAAGTACAAAACACTGTGAGGAATGCAATGTGCTACCAGATTTTTTTTCCCCTGTTTATTAACAGATAGATGAGAAGACCCATGCCTTTTCTCCTGTGGAGAGACCCCATTCCCCACAGCTTGTTGCCCCATGACTAAGTGCCATGAAAAAGGAGTATTCTGTATTTATTTGGACTTCAAGAAAGCTGGAGGCCCTTTTTTCCCCCTCTTTACACAACAAGCAAACCTACAGCACCATTCTGTGCCTGGGATTCCTTCGTTGCATTCATCCTCCAGTCAAAATCTAAGGGTTACTTTACAAAAGAGGAGAAATGCCCAAAGTTTGCTACTTCCAGCAGCTGCTTTTCTGCAGCCATGAATGCTTATGTTTTGAGCAAGGTTAGTGTTTCAGTAAGTGTCCTGTTTGTTACAGTGCCTGAGGCAGGAGAAACACCCAATAAACCCCAAAGTCTGTTTTTGAACTGAGATGCCTGGATGAGATTGGAACTACCTGTAGTATGTTCTGGGGCTGCACTTTTCCACTTGTTGCCAGTCTTGCATCAGTGCCCTGACCTGTAACATCTTTCGTTTTGGTTCATATTTAGCCCAGATCCAAATTAAAGGATCGTGGAAGTTTGCTGGTAACCACAAACTGCTGTATGTTAATTTATGACTGTCAGCCTCTTTGGGTGAGAACTCCTTGCAATTACTGAAGGAACTTCAAGCCTGGAGTCAGACTGCATCACTGGAGGACTCCTGAGCTCTTCTGGAGCACATTCTTTGTGTGCTAGACCCTTTGAATGCATATGCTGAGGGAAAGGAAAGGATCCTACAGCCTGCCTCAGACTCTCTATTTCTGTACTGATGTTTGTGCTCTGACTCGAGGAGGCTTTAGCTCTGTTTTTCAGTATCTTCACATCAATGCAGTAAAACACTTGGAAATTATAAAGCTTTATTTTGCAGTAAGGAGATAGATGCTTGTGCGAATCAGGTAATATGTGTGAGGACCTGAAATCCTGGGTTCATTTTTTCAGGAACTGCTACAGTTCAACCTCTTTGAGCTTCCTCTTCTTTTGAAAAACAGGGTTGTTGTTTACTTACCTTACAGGAGTGTTTTTATAAAGTTAATTTGCTGTCCTAGATTTGTAAAACTCAGTTAAGGACACCAGCATCAACTTCCACAACTTAAAAAAATGTAATTTCTAGTGTTTATCTTGCCAATACAAACCTGCTACAGAGGAGTAAATGTATAAAAGAACCAATTTGTCTTTTCAGATAGTGAAGAGTTAACAGGCACTGAAGGCACAATCCAGCCTGTGACCTCTGGTTTGTCCAGCCATGCTGTCCCTTCCAGCATGACATCTCCATTTTATTTGATTGCTTCAGTCAAACTTACTAAGATCCTGTCCCCAGGAGTGAAGACTGGTAGGATGGAAAAGGACTAAATATCATCTGCTTCTCCCTGTTTAGCCCCAGGACAGCAGTAAATCTTCTTTCTGTCACCACTGTAACTTTTAGGCTATGATTTTCTTGGCTGCATTTCCCAGCTTTGCCCTTCTAGCACTTTTTCCTTTACAGCTCCATATAATAGGGTGGTGCACTCATACTAAAAAAGAACACCTAAGTTGTCCTGGTATAAGGTTAACAGGGTGAACACAGGAATTGGTGAGAGGTGTGATTTGGCTTTATCTTCATAAATTTAGATGGTGCACCCCTATTTGCTGAGTTCAGCCTTATAGACAGATAATGTTTCTTTCACTTTAGTGCTGTTGGGGTTGTCTTTATTTTCTCTTTCCCTATTAAATCATGGACATTTTTGTTGTGGGTTGTTTTTCTGGAAATGATGGTTAACCAGCAACTATCAAATCTTTGTAAATGTTATTGCACTGCTAAATAGGGAAGTTTTTGCCCTTCAATTCTATTTTTGCTTTCTGTTTAAACTATTCTCACTTATCTCCAGTGTTTCGGTATAACATTTTAATGAATGGCCTGTTCCCTAGCTTGGTTCATAAAAGCTGTTCTACCACTGATTTTATGTCATGTCAGCTTGAGACCAGAATAGGTGAGCTTAACCTCTGAGCACCTGTGTGTTACATTTTTAAATATGATATATTCTTTGCTGGTCTGTGCCAGTTCTGATATCTCTATAGTGATTTGCTTCATATTTGCTCTCACCAAGCAGAGAATTTTGGAAGAGGCAGAAATTTATGCTGCCCTGATTTAGAAGTCACATTAACATTACCAAAACAAAACCAAAAAAAAGTCTAGGCATTCAATGAAAAACTATGTCACCTGCACTAAAATCACAGTCAAGCACAGTTAAGGTAAACTTGCTCCAATTTTGGGTCTTTTTTAATACATCAGGCTGTAATTTGGGACAGTTGAGTAAGTAAGCAGCAAACCTGAATGGTCCATGCAGTGTGGATGGAATCCCTGGGGAGGAGATGTAGAGGGCAGCTAAGGCCCAGTCCTGGGGGTTTCCAAGACACATCCTGCCTTCTCATCAGCTAAAAACCTGACTCCTCCTGGCATAGGTGATGGGGACTTGGATATCTGGGAATATCTTTCTCTCTGAGCATCTGAATCATTGAAGAATATTGGATTTAGGGCTATGGATCATTTATCTGCTTGTGGTGGTTTGACCTTGGATGGCTGCCTTCCCAGCTGTTTTCTCACTCCCCCTCCTGAATATGACAGGAAAAAAAAGTAAGATGGCAAAGCCTGTGGGTTGAGACAAGGACAGGAGAGCACTTGCCAACTACCATCATGGGCAAAACAGGATCGACCATGGGGAAACTTACTCAGTTTATTGCTAATGAAATACAGAGTCAAAGGTTGAGAAACAAGACAAAAACTAAAACACCTTCCCCTTCCCTCCTCTCCTCCTTCAGGCTTTATGCCAGGCTCGACCTCACTCCTTCATCCCCAGCTCCTCTCCCTTCTCACTCTGAGTGCCACAGTGGGGTGGGGAATGGGGGTATAGTCAGTCCATAACAACTCACCTTCACTGATCCTCCCTCATCATGGTTTGCCTTGCTCCAGCCTGTGCTGGGCTGCAGTGTGGGTACCCCTTGGAACAGTGCTGTAGGAGTCAGAGACACCAATCCTTCCCTCACTGACTATAGTTTTACATGGAGGAAGTACAGTAAGGGTCATTTGAATGCTGCTGAGGAGAAATTATTGCGAAACCCTCCAAGCGAGGTCCTTGGCTGGCAAGCATCTGCATTAATATTTGCCATCTTCCATAGACCTACATTCTCTCAAGCCATCTGGGTATCTGAAACAACTTTTTTGTCCTCTGGAAAGAAAGGAGAAGCTGTTTTCTGTATTGTGAATATTGTCACACATGCATGGTGTTAATTAAAAAGAGGTGAGGCTCTTTAGGAGGCTTGGGAGAGAGATCATCTCTCTCCCTCCCTCCTGCTTTCCCTCACCCTGTGATGGCGTGTTCACTGAGGCTGTGCAGAAGCACATTGCAAAATGCCCGTCAAAGGCAGACAAAAACCCAGTCTGGTGTGGAAATCCAGCACAGCTGTAAGGCTGGAAAAAGCAGAGTGTGTGATCATGACTTCTGTGTTTGATATGCATTTAAACTCTGGCACTTCAGACCTAACTGCTTGCTGGTAGTCTGAACTGATGGGAGTTGAACAGGATTTCCATTTTGGTTTCGTAAAGTTTAATTCTGTAATGAACTAAATATGGTAAATGAAGCAGCTCTCTGCAGTTAGTAAGTGAGGAAAAGGCAAAATTAAAACATGGCTGTTCCCTTTGATGATTAAATAGGAACAAAGGAATGTGATGGTTTAAATGTATGAGCTTTCAGCGAAGTTGCTCATTACTAGTGAAAACCTTTTTCTCTGAAATCTCCTGAACCCTGATTTTGAAGGGAGAGAAATAGGAAAAAGAACGTTGTTAAATTGCTTTGAAATGGAAGGATTTAATTGATCTGTTTCTCTGCATCCCAAAAGTTAATGTATACAACAGGGTCTCCAGACCACCCATAATCTGGTAATGGGTCTAGCACAACCTTCAGTCTCTAAACAGATGTTTATCTGAAAATGATCTGATTTCCTTGCCTTGGGAGGGTCTGTTCATAATCTCCAAACCCATTAAAGAAATGAGGGGGCTGTAAAAACATTTTGAAATAGATGAAACACCTTTCAAGATAAGTTGCTGATAATGGAAAGCAAAACCACAGTGGGACTGAAATGGTTCCATGGATACTTCTTGCTACTCTTTTGGCAGCTGCAGTATTTATATCTTACTGCAGTGACTGTATTATGTGGCACATACTGACCAGTCGTTCCAAAATAAATAACTTAGATGTTAGAAATACAGAGAGACGACTTTTTATTTTGCTTCCTTATATTCACTTTAAAAAGTTACAGTTGCTTCTTAAAAATAATGGTTTGTCCTTAGCGCAGTCCTGTTAGGAGCTTTGCCATCTTTGGTGAGCACAGAAGATGAAGGAGACAAAAATCAAGTGATATCCTGATGTTTGAAATTAAGGTCTTATAAAACATGTAGGCATGTGTGCTACTTTATCCACATGAGTTCTCTGATCAGAAAAAGAGAAGCTATAAGTCTCTTTCTTTGTAATAATCTATGTGGTAAAGGAGGGTAGAAATACAATGCGGCAAAAAGGATTATTAAATAACTCCTAAGCAAAATGAAACTACAGAAACATTACAATAATTAAGTAGCTAGAAGATCACAAACTTCATTACTCACAAGCTGGCAGGCCATAAGAAAGGCACAAGTGCATTTTTATGGCAGAAAATATGTCCATTAAATTACACCATTAAGTCATATACACCAGTCATTGTATTCACCTGCTTTATGGGTTTTGTACGGACTTTACCTTCTATTCAGGGCTATAGACAAGAGGGTACTTACTAAAGACAGGCAGATAAAAATACATTTACCGAATTGATAAGTCATGGTTTTTGTTCAGGCACACATGGAGAGCTGAAGTATGTCATAGTGAAACTGCAAAAAAGCTACTCAGAGTGTAAGCATCCTATTGCAAAAAGCCTGAAAATCAGAACTGTATGATGAAACACCTTCATATTTTGTCCTGTTTTCTCAAGTTTCTTTGTTATACACAGTAATGTTTTGCTTTCCTCCTTTTTTTGTTAGGTCTTAAATTTTTTTAGTGTTCCTGTTGGTGCTTTGCTTTTGTGCAGTGATTGAAATTCCTCATATACAAGAGTGGCTAATTGGCTAATTAATACAGCTGACTCAAGTGCTGTTCTTGGTCTTTTTGCAATCTGAGTCTGGATGTGTCTTTATCATGTGGCCAATATGTAGTGGCTGCCCATGATGGGATCTCATTGTGTGATGGGAGTACAGGTGTGCCAGGTGATACAGCCACCAGCTTCTGGTATGTGTCTCATACTTCTGCATGCTCTTGTGTCAGGCATTTGGAATTGCAACATTTCCATCACCCCCACAATGCTGTCCTGTTCCTAAAGTGGCCCTGTCCCAAACCTTTAGCCTGGTGGAAATGTTCACTATTCACATAAAGGTTGAGAAGCAGCAAGGCCATTGTTTGAAAAGTGAGGCACAATCCAAAGGGGGAGCATCACTGCTCATGAAATTCTGGTCTGCTCTAGAGAAATCAGTGTGCCTCATGAGCTTTGTGTCAGGATTAGATCTTCTTGCCCATCATGTCATCTAGACTGTTGGTTTTTAAAACCCTCTTAATTCTTTACACTATCCCAGCTCCTTCCATTTCAGCTCATGTCATGTGTCAGACACAGTACGTTCTGCTGTGTCTGCCAAGTCCAACATGCTGCCACTTATTTTTCTATTCCTGCTTTCCTCATTCCCCATAAGCGTTGGAGTGCCTGTGCCACAAAGCATTTAAACATATGTTCAGCTCTAAGTGGTGAAGTGTTTTGTTGAGTCAAGACCTTTGCATTCAACTTGGCCTATGAGTGCAAGTAGCCTGTGAAGTTTGAAAGGCACAAAGAGACCCTCAGCAGCACAGGGAGGACCAATTAATTCTTTCTTTTGTTGTCTCTTTGGTTCTTCTGTGTAGTTGCTCTCAAATTCCTGTTTTTTACTTTCTTTACCTTATTGTACCATCTGCCTTTTTGCTCTGTTCTTTCATTTTACCACTTGTCTTCCTCAGAGCTGGAAAGTGTAATTCTACTTTTTACCTCAAAAAATTTGCTGTACAGTCCAATTAGTTTAATTGAGTTAGCAGTTCAGGCTGGCTGGTCTGTGACATGCTTTTGATACCATCAAGAACATGACCAAGAATGCCACTCCTATGCTGTGAGACCTGTCTGAGGATACTATCTCACCTCTGCTTGTCCTGATGGCACAAAAATATCTCTGCTGGAGTAAATATTTGCTTAAAGCAGAAGTGTTCCTGTGTTTTGTATGTGAACAGCTGATGCATGCAGCTGCTTCAGAAAAAAAAAAAAAAAAAAGGAAATTAAAATTTAGAGAAGTTTGGAATGAGGGCTGCTAATTAGATCCCTCTCTCAATCTCTCAGCCCAGAGCTTTCCCAGAGCTTTGGTGACTTAGCGCTGACTCAGAGAGACGTGAGTCCTTTTGAAGTCTTTGAGTATTTTATTTATTTTTTTTTTATACCTACTGCAGCTTTGCTCTAAATTCAGAACTTTTGCTTGCGTTGCACTCCCAGGTCACTGCAGCCAGGCTCCTGCTTTCACAGGCAGCCCATAAATGTGCCAAGCTCACTGTTCACACGTCTCAAGTAGCTCGCCCCTGCTGCATCTACCGGAAGGCTGTTCCAGAGCCATATTCTTTTTTCCTTTTGCAAGCTCCCTCTACAAGTGTGTTAGTTCTAGTAATATAGAGCTAAATTAACCCTGCGTGAGCCATTTTTATATGAAATTGCTAAGTAACTATTTTCATCCCTTCTTAAAAGATGGTTTTCAGACTGGGTTTTGAGGAGCCACTGTATGACAGAGGATGCATCCTTGCATGTATCACAGCGTTCCCATCCAGCGTATAGGTTAACTGTGTACACTGAAGTACATTTCTTGATTGAAAAGTGTAGTTCTTATCTAGTCAGTGGGGTATGTAGCTTTCATATGTCAAAGAACAGAATTAGTCTGTTATCCTGGGGAAACATTTTTTTGTGCTACTTGACCGTGCTGTTGACTGACCTGTCTGCTCTTTCCAGCAGTTGCACGTGTGTTGTCTGAAGTGACTGTAAAGGACTGTGATCCCTGGGAGAAAAAGTGGACCCTGTGAGCATGTATCTTAGTGAAAGCTGTATTAATACGTGATTGTGGATGCTTTTGAAGTTTTGAATATTTTGCAGGATGTATAGCAGCATTCAGTCTCTTCCTTCATGCTGTTGCAAAATGGTGTCAAATTTAGATTAGTAACAGGTCGTGACATGACAGCAGTACTTAAAGCCTCAAGGGGAACTTCACAAAATGTTACGTTTACAGATCATTCTGTCAAAGCAGCTCAGATTGTCACTACATCTCTGGTTTTGCTGCCAGAGATATTTGCATGGATAGGAGCCCTCCTGGCTTGTCGATGCCTTTGGTTGGTTCACAGAGCCAATATGAACACTGAGCCCTGTTAAGGAGCATGGACTTACTAGAGCGTGCAGGATGGCAAAGGACACCTGAAGGTTGGCTGCGCTTTGGTGTTCCTGGTTGTGTTTAACCACTGTCAAATGTGATAATCACAGCATGGGAGAGCCTTCTGCCAGGCTTCCTCATGCTTCTGAGAGGAGGGAGCGGAGTGGAGCGTTTCAAATAGTCAAGTGAGCGTCAAAGCTCACTGTTACCTGAGGCGAAACTAGAATGGAAAGATAACATTTTAATTGTCTGACAGGCAGTGGATTTAGGCTTTTATTCAGCAAAGCACATGAAGTCTGGCTTCACTGGGAGTGTGATATTTAAACCTAAGCATATGCTTGAGTTTGTTCCTGAGGTTTCCAAGCAAGGCCCTCAGGGAAGGCACTTCTCACCTTCCCTGCATGAGAGGGGAAAAGGCACTGGGCTCTGTGCCTAAAGAATTCAGGGCACTTTATTTGCTACATCTCATTAGCATAAAAAGCCAGGAAAAGTGACACCAAAACTGTGAGGAAGGGGCCAATGCAAAGGCGTCTCTTCTGCACAGCCCTGCAGGAGTAAGCAATGGGCAAGGGGAGGAAGGGACTGGGTCCTCCATCCACGTTCCCTCACTGCTCACTGGGGTCTCTCTGTCCTCCCTCTGGGCCATGCAGGCAGATGAGCAAGGATTTCGTGCACTAGCAAGGAGAGTTATTGCTGAGTCATCAGTAACTCTCCCCTCCAGCCCCCAGTCATCTCCTGAGGTAGAAGAGGTCAAACCAAGCTCAGTGGCACTCAATGTAGCGTGTGCACACTTTTTTGTCGTGCGGTGACTTCTGCCTTCTCAGCATAGCTGCCTTAAGATAAAGCAGCTTTCATCATTTTATGGAACCTGTAAGAGCCACAGCATGTTTTTGTAACTACAGTTTAGTTTTCATGTTTTTTTAGTTTTCTGAGTCACAGTCCTTTCCACCAGAAACATAAAATGATTCATATACCCAAGCACTTAACTCCTTTTACATTTGTAAATGGCACTTCATGCATGCTTAATGAGGGTATTCCAAACCACTAAAGCCATAATTTGCTTATGCTACATAATAAGGTTTCAGTCCTGCAGACTTATGTAAATACATTCAAGTTCATTGTAGGTTTTTGCAAATGGTGATTTAGAGCCAGAATGTCTGCTGGCTTAGCCTCGGTGGGTCTTTGTGGTCCACATAAGCTCTGACACAGCACCTGGGAAAAGAGAATGAGAAAGAGAGAGATGGAATTGGTGCTATAAATCTGACAGAAAGAAAATAACGCAGAAGAGGCTCTTTTATTGCTTTCACAGGGGTAAAATTTGAATATTAAAGTACATTAGAAAAAGGAGATGGAAAGAGAAGATGAAAAACATTTTTTTTCTTTCACTCTCCTTCAGAATTTCTAAAATTAAACTCTTAGTGTCTTATTTTTATTGGAAGATATGAGGGAAAAATCCTTTTGCTGGATAATTCAAAGCTCAGATAGATTTATTTAGACTCAAAATATACAGTACTAGCTAGCACTGCACTTTAAAAAAGCTTTTGCACTGTTATTCAGGCAATGCACATATTTTATGATTTTCTTTTTAAAATGGAATCAAATAATTTATGATGCTGTGTTTTTAATCTCTTAATTTAGACTTTTTCTCCCAGATCATTCAGGAACTGCTCCATATTATTCAATGTCAGAAAAAAATACTACATTTTTTCATTTGTCTAGCACATAGAATTCTAAAGCCAGTAAAATCTTCTAATTTAATAAATCAAAAATGCCTTTTGGGGGTACAGTTTATGTTCTGAGAATCAGGTTTCTGAAAATGCGAAAAAGCATGTTTTTTCTGGTCCATAAAGTAGAGTTGTTTGCAGGCAGCTGTTCGTTTTCAGATATTTTTATTGCTTTGTCTTATTCTATGTGATTTTCACTTTGCTGTTGTGAAAAAGGATTCTTGGTTACCATCTTCCTCTTCTTTGTTCTATCAAATGGCAAAATTCCCTCCTTCATCCTCCCTGAATCTCCAATAATTAAAAAAAGGAAAAAAAAAAAAAGAAAAGTTAAGTTAATAAGCTTCTGCTTCAGGCATGATTTATAGCTCATTATGACAGTGAAAGAGTACAACTGAAGCAATACTGTTAGGAAAGGACCATGGATTCCAGTTCCTGCAAAGCTCAGTGCACGTCAGGTGTGTTGAGCTTTGCAGGAACTGGAAGGGGCTTGGCTCGTCACCATCAGAGCTGGTTTGTGTTTGCAGATCTTGTCACCAGGAACTGGCACCAGCCCTGACTCTGCTCCGGGAAGTGGGTCCCAGTGCTCCCTTCCTCACCACGCTGATGTCCACACAACATTCCATTAAAAGGAGTAGAAGCATTGCTGGTCTTTCCTGAAGGTGCAGGGAGAGCTAAAGCCTCCGAATTCTTTATACCCTTTGGATGCTTTTCCAGTGATGTTGTGGGTAAAGATGGTTTGTGGTCCTGCCACTGCTGCATTCAGGTGTCCTGATCTCTCCCAGGACAGTACTTATTTCAGAGAGAGGCAGTTTAGGAAGAAACAGTGTGTTCCTGAAAAGAAGCTGCTCTGGATGATCTGAGACGTCATTCAAGCTCTAAGTAGATTATGAGGCTATATCCTAAAATGCCAGAGGAAGATCTGTGATCCCCCTTGAGGGAAAATGATGGACTCCTGAAAATGGGCCGAATGTGCATTGCAGGGATCAGCATCTCTTCCATTTCAGTTTACACAAGAAGGAGCTGTAGTCAGTTGTGTAATATCTGGTCTGTGGTGTTTGCTTGGTGGCTTGTCCCTCTGCACACTGTGGTCTTCACTCCTCCCACATTTGGCTTGGCTGTCTCTGTTGGGAGCTGATGGTGCACTTCTTTCCAATGATTTAAGGGCTACGTGGCATTTAGGCAGAATCTTTCAACATTAAAAATGTGTTTTAGCAATTTACATAAGCAACTGTATTAGTTCCTAGGCTACTTTTGTCTTCAGAGCTGACCACCAAGAAGGATAAAAATGTTTCTGCTGGGCTCAGCTTCTCCATGATCAGGAAGGAGATCTTCAGCCAGCAACATGAAATTTTATATGAAGCACAGACTGAATGCCAAGTTTGGGGTTTTACCTCTGTCAGGAGTATTTTGAGACTGAATGCTTGACCCATGGCCTTCTTTGGGAGCCCCTGAAGGAATCTAGAAAGTCCAGGGACACAGCCTATAGGAGCTGCATCTTGGAGTTATATTCATTGGCATTTTCCTTCTCAAAGACAACCCTGTTATGAAAAGGGTTTAACTGGCAGGGAAATAATATATTTTTACCTCGATTCACTCAGTTGTTGCATTTTAGCCAGAGATACATGATCAATTGAGTTTGGTATGAGTTAGTGCTGCCACCTGGAACAGGCAGGGGAAGTTTTTTCCAGCTTTGTCCTCCTGAGCCGCCTGGTCCTGGTCTCTGCTGTGCCAGCACACATGCACTTCTGGGAAATGCCTGCAGGATGCTTTATCTGGGAATCAGGTTCCAGCTCTTAACAGCTGAAGAAAGTCACCCTGATGCCTGTCCTTTTTCACCCTGTCCCCCAGATGAAATACATAAAGGGCAGTGCTACTGCTATTTTTGTTGTCGGTTTTATTGTTACTTTTCAGAAAGTGCAATAAATAGGTACGACTGTCATGCTAAGGGCTGGAGGGTTTTCTGCCAACAACCATTTCATTCTCTTGAATGAATGAAACAAGGACATTCCAGCTGAAGGAAATGTGGCAGCAGAGGATGGTCAGCTTCCAGCTGTGGCAGCACCTACAGCTCATGCCACAGTGCTGATAGTAGTAGCTGGATGGCACACAAAAGGCTATCAAGGAAACAGTGCTATGTGGAGAAAATTAAATACAGTAAGGACCAGCCTTAACTGTGCAAAACTTTGCAAGTGAAGTTGATTGGAACAGGTAGAGCAGTGTGAAACCATGAAGACAGATCTCCTGCTTGTTGGCACAGCAATAAAATGAAGGGAGGGCAGAGAAGATGTCCTGGAGCATGGCAAAGCTCTCCATTTGTTTCCATATCTGGATTTAATTCTCGCTTTAGCCCATTGCCCTGGAAATCTTGAGGAACTGCTTTTTTTGATTACAGCCATTGCAGTTCTTCCTTTTCTTAAATTAATTATTCTGTGTATTACCTCCATCCTGCCTTGGTGCTCTTCTGTCTCACAAAGCAAGAGTTAAGAGCCCCATCTTTTGATCCTTTCCCTTTCAATTGTCTGCACACTTTTTTCACTGACTAAAACTTAGCTTTGTGCAGGATTTTCCCTGGCACATCAAAATCACATCACGTGTGTCTGTCTTTGGGATTTGTTACAGGCACAAAGCAGGCAGCAGACGTGGCAAAAGGTGCTGAACCATCACCCTTCTTGGCAACTGTGACTCTACAGGCTTGGCTTCAGGCTGGGTATAAATACACTCAAGATATATACGTGGGTAAGATTAGGCAGGTTTAACTGTCAATAGCTCAGAGATTTCAGGATTGGACAGTTAAGATGTCAAGAAGTCACAACAGTAAGTCAGGCTCCTACAGCAAGAGCCTCCGTGGAGGGGAGCTGCAGGATTCACCTGTGCTGAGCTCATGGAATGTGCAAAGTCAAGAGTTTGCCAAGCTAGTATAAATAAAATCACTGTCAAAAAGAGCATATTGAGAATTGCTAGAAATATAATGTTCCTGGATTCCCCCAAGTGTCTACACTTGATAACCCAGCTGCCAAAAGTGAGCTATAACCAGGGCTTGTTAACTTTGTGGTCATCTTGGAACCCCACCATTTCATCCTGGCCCCTCTCATGCTTTGATGCTCAGAGCACTGGAAGTTGGGCAGCAGTTTCAGCCTCTCCCATTGCTGTTGAGTCAGAAAGTATTTTATATGGCAGGCTCAGCCAGCAATGCAAGACTGCAGGCATGAAAAATAAAAATGGCTACATTAAAGCAAAGGCTGTATTAGGTACAGTTGTACCATATTTTTCTATTTAAGTAAACGTCAGGTTGGGCCTTGAATTTGTGAGCATAACAAGGAACGTTTTGGAAAGTGGAAATTGCATTATGGCTTCTGTTTCCTTTCCAGGGAAGCATGTGAAGCACATTACAGAGCGAGGGAAGGTCATGACTGCAGGGAACAGGATGTCTGAGAGGGAGAGGTGGGGCAAGAGGAGCTGCTGCAAAATAAGGACAGAGAAGCAGCAGGAGAGCATGAGGGTGAAAAGCATTAACAGGAAACCTTGCAATATCTTAACCAGAATTCTCTCACGTCAAAAAAAGAAATTTCCCTGCATTGCTTATGTATTTCTGACTTTTTTTTTTTTTTCAGTCCCTTGTTTTAATTTAAATAAGCATTGTTGGATTGGATTTTTTCAGATTCTGGCAACGTTGGGAAATTTTGAAACTGCCGGGCAGATAGTCTCAGGGTTCCAAAGCCAGCATCTGCATGTGTGCACATGTTGGTCTGATGAAAATGCTGGACAGGCTGGGACTGAACAAAATGTATTTGCTTAGCTGTGACCAATTAACACCTCTGTGTACTACGTATTGTGCTTGCTATATTGCAGCGTGCTCCTCCCAGCTGTATTTCATGCATCATTCCCTCTGTCCATAACATGATTTCTGGGCCAGGCCTGCACTGAGTCATAAGCTGTGTGGAAGGGATGGCATCGCTTCCTCTAACCCCTCTGTGTAGGGGTGAGGAAGATCTCAGTTTGGAAAGCAGCAAAAGGAAGAGCTCCCTTTCTCTACCCTCCTTTTACTGGCCTTTCCAGGACTGCTTATTTGAAGCGCTTTGCTGCACTGCTGGCCAAGCAGCCCCTCCAGTGGTGTGTTGGGGAGAACAGCCAATGGTTTGGCATAAAGTAAGCATAAAATATCTATATATTTTTCAAAAGGCAAACTGTCTGAAAAGTCTCCCTGACGATAGCCCAAACCAGAACAAGCTGTAATTACATGTACTTTGGGTTCACAGTTAATATGATATTTCTCTCTGGTTTTGCAAGTGTGCCACAGTTATGCTTCAGTGGCTCTGCAGACTCTTAACAAGCTGTAGAAGGTACCCTGTTGCTCAGGCCCTGGCAGCACTGAAAAGCAGCATATTCTTTAACCCTTTGCAAGATTATGTAGCTTAACAACATGGAGCAGTCTCAGAGTGGTGACCTGTCCACATGGAGCTGGGAGAAGGGAGGTCAAGAATTGGGATGATTACCTACTAGCTTGTCATTCTACAGCTGCTACATGGGGTATTTTGGTGCTTGAGTTAATAGTCCTGCAAATATAACAAGGTAGAGAGGGAATGGCACAGAGGAAACTATTTGGAAGGAATGAAACATTAACAGCACACCTTAAATACAACCAAGTAGGAGCAGAAGAAGGGAAATACTGTCGAAGTACAGTCTGTACCCAGTTTTATTATAGGCAGATGGGATTTGTTTACGGAAGCAGACAATCATCACCTTCCTGCCTGCGGTAAAAAGTGTATTTAAAAAAAGTACTAGTTGGAATTCTGTATAAATACACCTTGCAAAGTAAAGCCTCAAAGGCAAGCCTGGTCTGTTTGAGTTACCACTCTGTAAACTAATAATTTGATTGGAAACAGGAGACAGCAGCTATCTTGACTACTTACTGATTCCCAATTTGGATGGCCTTTCAGTCCACACTACCCTGGTTTCTGGGTTCCAAGGCAGTAAACTGTGGTGAGAAGGCTGCTGGCTCAGCCCTGGGGTGCCTGACTGATTCAACCGCTCCTCCACCAGCTTTTGCTGTGAGGGTTTCAAGATACCCAAGCTGTAAAGCCAACATGCTGTGGATAGCAAAGCCAGTCTCTTAGAAGATCACTTACTATGTGGTTTTGTCCTTATGAAAATAAAGGGACAACTGTGGCATGGGGCAAAACCCCCAGAACAGGTCTGCCTTCTCTGGTGGAGGCAGGAGGAAATGGCACATGACCCCGATGCAGTTCTGCTGTTGGTCCAAGTAACCAGGGGTTTGCCAACCAAATTAAATAAATAGCCCAACACTGCCTCTCTCCAAATCACGTCATTCTGATCAAGAGTCAAAGAAGAATTTTTTCCCAAACATGAATGGGTAGGTCAGACTATCAGAGATCATTGATTTATTTTTTGTTTTATTTTATCTCAGAGAATGAGTTTTAAAAAATCCCTTATCAGCTTCTTTTTGAATGCCTGAAAGGGGAGAAAATTAAAGGGCATTTATTAATATCAGCAGTAGTATTCCAAGGTGTATTGCACGCATTATTGTTAACATTATTCTAGAGATGCAGTGCCAGCAAATTGTAGATACAGAGAGTCGGCAATAAATTAATTGGAGAACTAATAAAGTACTGGAAATCAGAAAAGATGATGAGATGGAAGAGATCAGCTGAGCAAAGAGAAGATTGAGAATGGCACGTCTTTTTTGCAGTAATATGGTAATGAATATAACGAAGGCAGAGTGGGCATACTGATGCTCACATGCTTCTCACAACTTGCCATATTTGATCAAATTGCTTTAAAATTGCTAACGTGAGCAATTACAGGATGAAAAGATCTTTATGTCAATATAAATGCATCTCTGGTGCAGAGTTCTGTCCCTTCTGCAATGTAAGCAATGTAAGCTGGGCTTTGGCAAAACTGGTGGCTCAAGCTCATCTGTGCTGGTTTGAGCCTGTGTCCTCCAGTAGAGGACACAAGTCCCGTCACTGTGTCAGAAAATCCAGGGACCATAAATACTACATAAGGTATCCAGGGGAAAACAACCCAAACTCCCACACGACTCTGGCATTACCTTCCAGAAATGTGATTTGGTACTATGGTAAATAGTGCATAAAACCTTAGTTCATGACTGATAGTTAAGAAAAAGACATCTAATACTGTGGATTATTTAGGAAGGACATAGAGAAGGAAGGAACAAATGTTACTGTGCAGCTCTGTGGATCTCAGAAAACAACTGAAGAAGTTGAGAAGAAGTGCAAGGAGGGGTGGCTGGAGTGATCAAGGCATGAAGAGGTCCCTCTAGGCAGAACAGCCAAGAGGTACTGGGCTTCTGGAGGATGGGGAAGACGTGGCTGCCAGGAGTGATGCTAAAGGTCTGTAAAACCATGGGCTGTGCAGAAGGAAGGGCTAGATGATGGGTGATGAGCTGAGAGTTGAGAGCCTCAGGTGAAACTACTGGGCATTGAGTTCAGAATAGGGGACAATTTTTCAGATACACAGTGGTTCCAGACTGTCAGAGGGCAGGTTTATATTAGGTGTTAGGAAGAAATTCTTTATCAGAGGGTGGTGAAGCACTGGCACAGGTTGCCCACAGAAGCTGCAGATGCCCCATACCTGAAGGTGTTCAAGGCCAGGGTGGACGAGGCTTGGACCCACCTGGTCTACTGAAAATGTCCCTGCCCACAGCAGGGGGGTTGGAATCAGATGTTGCTTCCAACCCTAGCCATGTATTATAATTAAGCTGGGGAACTCTTTGCTATGTGAGGCTGTGGATGCTAAAACTTACATGATCTTAGGATGAGGCTGGACAGGTTTGAAGAGAAGAAATTTACTGAGTGATACAGTTAGAAATGAAACCAACCTGACTGTGTTGGAAGTTGCTGCGGAAGCAACTCTTTTGGAGAAGGCCAGGAGAGAATGATTTCTCCCTTTTTTTTAAGCTCCATACCATACCACGTGTGAAGTTAGGGCAGAACCCAAGGAGGAGAAACAGAGGCCAGCGGACTACAAAGTCCCTGCTGTACAACAGTGCAGGCCATGTACACCTGGCTCCCAAATTTGAGCTATGCATTTAAGAATTGATTCCTATTCAACAATCATCCTTCCTTCAGGAAACACTAACCTATTGAGCTGTAAAATTTTTAGGCCTCCAAGATCTGCTGTCCCCGAAGTGGAGATGACTGCAGAGACAGTACATGACTTGACCAAGTCCAACATCCACTTTACTTGTCTAAGTTCCAAAGCAGTAGTATTCTAGAGGGGAAAGGGGCACTAAATGAACTTGACTCCCACGAATTAAGACCTGAAGGAGCAGGACTACTCTTCAGTCTCTCTGCTCTTCTCCAGTCATCTCAACCCTTGCCATCACAGGCTGGAGCAACCTCTGGTGATGCCTTTGCTACTTGAATAAAAGACCCAAGTTAGTGGTTCCCCTGAGGGATGAGTTCCCTGCACGCAGACACCTTGGCCATGCCAGCTCCAAGAGCAGTGAGAGCCCTGCCTGGCTCCAGAAGTGCAGAGGGTTCCGATGGGCCAGAAAAGTTAAGCTGAAATGAGATTTGCATTCTTCCCAATGGAGTATTGCTGAAAACAGGCAGAAAGCTTCTTCTTTAAATACCTGATCTTTATCTCAACAGCATCTCTTGACATTCACACAGCTTTAAGATTAGTTTTCCCCCTCTCCATCTTCACTTTTCCATGCATTGTTTTTCTGTGACAGTCCTCTTTGTTGGCTTTGCTTCTGTGAAGGACTTTCACATAATGTTTTCCTTCAAATTGTTCCATTTCAAAGTCTTGCCTTTTTTTCAAATTCCCACTTCTCTGTGACTCTGTTGTGTGGTTTCTAGGTCTTCTTTTGCTTTACAGTGCCCTTTTAGGCACTTTCCCTTGAACAGCTCTGTAATGGCAATAGCACAAAAACCCACTGTATCCCTCTGTGTTTCTATACAGAAGTTTAAAATATCGGTGAAAGAAGGAGGGACAAAGCAAACAGGTTTAATGTAAAATAAGAGATATTTACTTATAGGATAATTATTTTCAAAAATCCCATAATAGAGCAAAGAGAAACCTCACCATTTTGTAATAAATACACACTTATTTTTCTTCTTACATTCTAGACATATCATAGGCTTTCCAGAAAAAGAATGACATCTATTTTTGTGCTGTGTGCCCCGAACAGCTCCTACATGACCATTGTCCTGCCAGGATCTGGTGCTGAGAAGGTGCAGCCTGGTGTGTGGAGTCAGAGTGCTCCTGGTGTCACTGGGGTCACTGTGAGGGGCTGCAGGTCTCTGAATCAGGGTGGGTTTACCTTTTGACTCCCTGTCAGAGTGGCACAGCACTACGTGTGTTCTCTTATATACACGTGGGAACTACATCTCCCTAAGTCCTCTCAACTTGAGTTTTCAACTCACACACTTGATTTCTGGAACAGTTTCATGTGCGTGGCACTGGGTCTGATCTGAAGCCCACCAGGACCGTGAGCGCCTTTATCCTGGTACTCAGTCAGGCTATAACTGGATTTTAAAAGTGACCTATATCTCTTGCTCTGTCTCTCAGGCTCTCTTTGCGTAACCATCCATAGGTGGTCTAAATTTACCACTGCAGTGTGAAAACCTAAATCCACAAGCAGCAGTGGGTCTGCCTATTTAAACCACTTTTTGTCCTCATTTCAGAACTGCAAGGAAGACTTGCACTTACCAGTTTTCTCAGCAAAGCTCAGCTGGTGAATATTTTCTTCAGTGACCATTTTTATTTCTGGTACATGGCTATACCAGCAGGAGCTGTGGTGGGGACCAGCAAAAGAATGCCTCAGAATTCTTTATTTTGCTTACTGACCTGGGTTTACTAGCCTTACAGAAGTGGGTTTTGCTTTCCAGTATAGTTCTGTTTAGGCTGAGAGGCATTTTCTGACAGTGGGCTTCACTTTTTGAATTTCAGATGCAGGCAGATGCAGGGGGGCTTTGTACAGCTGTTTTGCCCATGGAGAGTGCAACCCATCTCTCAGGGCAGATAGGCATATGGTGTCTGGCTGATCACTTCTGGAGCAAACAGGATACCTTTGCCTTTGAAGACAGCTAAGACAAACTATTTAAAACTGTTTAAAGTGGGCTTTATTAATCCAGGGATTTTAATCTAGCACTGGAAAGGTAACATGTGCTGCGTGTTACCCACTTCTGTGAGTTTTTATGATGGAGATTGGGTTTTTCTCAGGGTACAGCTGATTGGAAGTGCAAGAAACTGTTGTGATTTCTGGGAGTTGAGCAGATCAGCCAAGGGATGCAGGAGCTGGGTAGCAGTGGACCATGAACAAAGCAGAAGTACAATGCAGGACAGGAGGCCAGTGGTCAGCAGTGGCTGGTTCTGCTGATGGCAATCCACCTGGGAGAGAGATTATTTCAGTGTAAGCAAGTTCCCTGCAACTCTGGGATACAGAGCTCACAGTGATTAGTCCACTAAGTGGATGGAGTAAGAGCAGTAGTGAATCACTGTTGTTTATAATAGGGGTGCTGTGATTTTTTAATTGGGATATTATTAGAAAGCCTTCTGGAATGGAGAGGGTATTGTGTTAAAGTGTCTCCTGAATCAAACTGTTGTCTCATATGGCAGCTTCTCTCAGGGTAGTGATAATGTTCCCAGAGAGAGCAGGATGGGAAAACTGGAGGTTTCTTGGTCACATCTTTTCAAGAGCATCAGGCTCCTTTTTTGTTAGATGCAAACCTATTCTGGATGTGATTCTTAGTTATTCCTGGTGGTTAATACCAAAGCACTTGGTCACATGAATGTTTTGAGCTACTGGTTTTAAAGCCAGGTTCTTGCTGTCATGAGTTAGGCTTTTCTAAAGTAGGTCTTTATATGTCCTGCAAAATATTAACAGGCTTGGTCTCCCTGCACACTCTTCATTCATTGCTACATAACAGCAGAGAACAACTTAGCTCCCTGGCAGTGTATTTTAGTAAGACAGCAAGTGGTCTGTGTTTACTTATGCTGTACAATTCAGTGATTGTACTGCAAATCTTGGCCAAGTTCCTGAGTAGCTGGGACCTAAAAACAAGCTATTAAATTGGTATTTAGGTTCCTAAATAAAAGGTCTTGTTTTTCAGATACTGAGACCATCTTGATTCTTGATGAGTGTTTGGAAGCCAACAGGCTATCAGCGTTTTGAAAACTGAGCTTGCTGTTTGTTCCCATGCTTGTATGGGGGAGCTAAACTATGGCTTAGACTCCTTTTAATATTTTTAGTATTGCAATGCCTGTTTTATTTTCTACATTGCAGTAATTCCTAGTGGGGTTTATTCATGTTGACAAACTATCAGTTTGGATTGATTAAAGTATCCAGTGTAAAGGTTGCCAGCAAGGTTGCACTTTGAAGGCTTTGCTGGGAGATGAAGAGATGCACAGAGTAAGAATATTTCTGGCGAGTCACTGGGCTTTTTTCATAAAAGGGTAGGCTATAAATACCATCCTTCATGTAACATATGCTTCACTGCCTGTGGCTGACAACAAACCTGAGTGAAGCAGAGTTCATCAGAAAGGCTAATTTTGCCCTCAGTATTATTGGGAGCTCTTCAGTGCCTCTTGGTGAGGTTTTTCTCCAATGTGTCAGTGCAATAAGGCTTTCTTTCCTTTCTCTATATTATAATTTCAAGGAAAGTCTGATTCATTACTTCAGGGGCTGAGCTAAATTTCCTCTGAACCATTTTAAAAGAAATCATTCAAGCCTCAAATACTTGTGCTGGCTGCAGCAGCAGATGTGTGAAAGAGTGGGCATTCACTCTGCTTCGTGCCACTCATCCTTGAGAAGAGGAGGCTCTCCTTAATCTGTGGGCTCAGAAGCACAGCAGAAGGAGTTTTTGACCTAAGATAAAACAATGACAGTGTTCCTGTGGAAGCACAGCATGCACATGGATGCTTCTGGAATATATTACTGGGGATAACTTGCACTCTCTTTGCAAAAGAAAATCATACCAGTGCCTTTGGGGAAAAAATAGTCTTGTGTTATGAGGGGAAATGGAAGGAATTATTCTTGATAGTATTTAAAAGTAGTTAAATTGAAATGGCCCTGGAATGGGAGGATTTAATATATGGTAAATCAGCAGTGATCTGGCACAATTGCAAAAGCGACTTTGAAAGAGGTTCTCATTTTGTTCTCAGAGATTTCATTTTTTTCTATTCACATGCCCTGATAGATGAACATTTACAGCATTTTCAGTTATCAGTATGCATTTCTTTTCTTAAGTATGGGCTGTTCCTGAGAAAAGAGTTTTGTTTTGTAAATGTTATTCGACTGAGACTGACTTCATATTTCCATTCCCCTTGCAGAGGGACTGCGATAGCTGGAATTGTTTTTGGCATAGTGTTTATAATGGGAGTGATAGCTGGGATTGCCATCTGTATCTGCATGTGCATGAAGAGCAACCGTGGCACTCGAGTAGGGGTCATCCGGACCACACACATCAACACCATCAGCACGTACCCAGGTAAGGGGGCAGCGTGACAGCCCTGCAGGAGTGCCTGTGGTCGTGGCAGGAGTGTTGTCTTTGGGTACTTACAGCTCCACGGTAAATGAGGGATGTGACCACAACAGGAGGCTCCTTTCAGTCCAGAGGGGAGCGGCACAGCTCCCTGCTGAGAAGTGCAGGACAGCTCAGTGTGCAGTGTCTGTCAGTGCATCACTCTGCCCGGGCTGATTTATTCAGCTGCTCAGTGGGCTGATGAGGGCTGGCCAGGTGCCACACTCACACAGCTGTGTGGCTTGCAGTGCCTGCAGGAGCGTGTCGAGTCCTCGCTCAGGGCAGTGCTGCATTGTGCAGGACAGACCTTCTCCCTGTGCCAGAGGCTCTCTGGCAACAGATCAGTTGTTCTTCTTTTGTATCTGGTTCTCGTATTCGTTCTTGTTCATGTGCAGCCAGCTCCTTTTCATTGTGCCATATAATGGGGGCCCAGCATACCACAGAGAGGGGAAAACCTGGACAATAAGGTCTGTAGATCATAGTGCAAAGGCTTCCAGTGGTGATGTGGAGTCTAATGCAACCTGAGCTGGATGCTACTTGGCCAGAGCTCACGGGCCCTGCTGGGTGCTGCAACTTCCCAGATGACTTCTACAAAGGCACAGGGGCATCTGTGCAGGGTGTTCTGTGCTGTATGTCCCAGGAGGGACTGCTGGTAGGGATGCAGGGCTGGATCCGATAGCTCTCTGTATCCACCTGGCATCATGCCTGAACTGAGCTGATAGGAAGTTGGAGAGTAGTCATAGAGTCTTAGAATAGCTGGGGTTGGAGTGGACCTTAGAGATCACCTAGTTCCAACCCCCTGCCACAGGCAGCAATATGGTGCAGAGGTGCCTGTTGTGCCTTGGTCAGAATGTGGCTGAGTGTTGGAAGTTCTCAATTCAGGCTTGTCTGTGGGTTAACATTGTTTCAATGCAATGGTATTTTAAGGTGCAGGCAGTAGCAGGGGAGGCACAGAGCCTAAGCCAGATCTGGCACTGAGCTAATAAGATGTCACAGGCTCTGGGGCACCCCAGAAGACAGTGGGGACCCCTCGTAGGTCTGGTGTGGTGCAGTTGTGTCCACAGTGAGTGTGAGCTGGTACATCAGGCTGTATCTGAGCCAGCTCTGTTGCAGAGCCACCCACTGCACCACGCTTGTCAACTCACACCAGTCTGGGACGGGGGAACAGGAGCACTAAAGGAAGTGGCACGAAGCCAGGTGGGGTCTGCAGGGCTTATTTGTCTGGACTCCCCACCTAGCACGTGAAAGCACGTGCATTGTTGAAGAGCAAAGCAGATCCTGTAAGCAGCATAATGGTGTTTATGCAATTCAGTGACACTGTTAATTATGAATCCAGGAGCCATTGCCTTGGGATAACTCTGAGAGTTCACAGTAATAAAATGCAACAGTGTTTCATGCATGAAGTCTCCTCATCCCCCTCTTAGAGATCCCCTGCCTTTATATTCCCTCCTGTTGCAAAGGTTACAGCAAACCCCAGGTGCATTGTGTATACTCATAGGCAAGCTAGGCAGTATTTATTATGTATTCCTTTATCACACCAGCCTTAGTGTCTGTTTTCTCCCTCACACTCTTACTTTCCAGTCAAGCTGAAAGCATCTATAATAATCCTTATAATTGCAACATTGTTTTGCATAGAGAGATGAGCAATGAAAGAAAACAGCAATATTCTCAACCATGAATTGCTGAAGAGCTACTTCAGAAACTAATAGTCACTGCAAGCTGTAAAAACAAGAGCAAAATGAAAACTCCAGGGCTGTAGCCTTTTCCTCCCCGAGTCTGCTCCTGCAATGACTCACCCTTATCTCTCCACCTCCAGGCAGTTTGACTCCACATGCTCTCGGTTCCTGGTGCAAACATTAGTTCGAGCAGTTCTTCCTCTCAGCAGCAGAAGCAGCAGCAGATTTTGGAGGATGGGGAAGCTCTGAAATGATTCCTGTGTTCCCTGCTGCCATGAACACTTCTGGAGTAATGACTGACCTGGGTTTGGCTGAAGGGCTTATGACCAGCTCTCCCTCTGTTTTGGACAGGAATGGCTTCAGCCACAACTACAGCCCAGTTTTCTGAGAGCAGGGTGTGCTTTTCATGGCACACTGGGATTTGAGTCTCTTCCCCCCATCACAAACACCCTAGGTTTCTGCTTGCTCTCTATGCAAGTGCTGTTTCACTGCCAATCTGCATGAGACATCTAGGGAGGGGACAGGAAAGCATCTGTGGTGACATAAATGGAGATACAAGCAGACTCAGGATCTTTAACAGTGACATGGCCACATGAGCAGACTCTGGACCTTAACATTTTAGACACTACTCTAACAGGATGCTGATATAGAGCCTTCAGTTCCTTCCATGCTATCATTCTGCAGCATTTACTGTCTTGTTAGTCACTGAATGGATCCTTCTTCTCTAAGGTTAGTAGAAGTAGTTGAGAAAATGTTTTCAGCTGCTTGTGAATAATTTTGCTGTCTCCCAGTGTCCAAATACTGGGCTCTCCTCAGATGTCTCCACGGGTGTGAACAAGGGGAAAGCTCTGTTCTTCCTCAGCCCAAGCCTCAGTAGGATGTCCAGTGTTTGCCCTGGGAGGCATGATGCTGCTGCTTTGCCGTGATTTGGAATGTCACACATCTCCTGGGGATTCGGAGGGTGTTCGAGAGGTCTGTGGAAATTGAGAGCCCTGGCTGCCCTGTCATTTTGGGACAACATAAATCGATGTTGCCACCGAACAAGGTGGAAGGGAATGGATCTGATAAACACCCAGCCTTCCTTCCCTGAAGAAGTTTAGCTCTGCCACATTCCCTGGGTGTCATATGCTATACAGCCATTCAAACACTGCTACCAGCACAGTGTGCTGGTGGGCACACGACTAAGAAGTGAAGGAAGGGGCAATAAGCAAAGACTTGCCTTGATGTAAAGTGACTGTATAAAGGCAGCCTGAAAAACAACTGAGTGTCCTGCCAGGAAATTTTGTATCAGTTTTATGGAAATCTGGATATCAACAAGGAAAGACTTGAGGGCTGCATCTGAAAAACAGATTTTTAACTATGTCTTCTTTTTTCTCCCATTTCAGTGGCTCCACCACCATACAGTTATGAATTCGAAATGGAGTACCCAGCTGACCTACCTCCACCTTATACTCCAACCCCACAGACTTCGATACAGTATCCCCCACCTCCTCCATACCCTGGATATTCAGGGAAATAATTACATGGCTTCATATGGAGACTGAGTACCTGTTGCAACAGCCAGTACTGTTGGGACTATGTTATAGGCTCAGGGACAAATAGGATGGCCAGGCTTTGGAATAACCTGGAAAGGTTGCCATGGCTCAGGATGAAGAAAAATCCTATCCACTGTGGACTGTCATGTCTCGTGACTAAACAACGTTTGACCAAAGAAACAGTTCCTGTAACTTAGTGCCTGCTGAGTAGTGCTCAGCATCAGTCTCAGCTTCAGCTGTGGCAAGTGGGAGTGGGGCTTTTCCCATGTAGAAACATGCATGTGGTGCAAATGGTTCAATATGCTGTTTCAAAAGCACAAGAGGCAGCTGTTGGGGTTTATTCTGGGGGGAAACTCCAGCTGTTGTCTTGAAGGAACCACTATGCCTTCCTCGAAATGAGGGGAATAAGGAAGAAAAAGGAACAAGGAATGCTGAAGCTGTTTTCATTTTCCACTTCCAGCTGATAATACCTGATGATCACTGTGCATATTGGTCTGATAAACATGTTACAAAAAGAAGTGTTGTTGGAATTATGCAGTAACTAAAAAATTATGGATATATTTTTGGCCAAGTGCAGGTTGTTTGAAGTGCCTACTTTTAAACAGTTTGATACTAGTTTGTGAACTAAAATGTTAACATAAAGAGCATTTTCGTATGTGAAATACACTAATTTATACCTGATTTACTTTTGCCTGGACTTTATACATTGGAAATATGCTACAATGCCTTTTTTGTCAGCAAGTATACTTGGATTTTATTATAAAAATACTGAATCAGCAAAACTCACAAGTGGTAGAAGAAATGCAAACCAAATATTAAAACATCTTAGATTTGTCTTCAGTTGGATTTAGTGCAGGCTATTTTTTTTAATCATATTGTTTACCAGCAGTAAGGATATTCAGCCTTCATCGAAGAGATTAACATAGGCACTATGAGAATCAGATTACTTTTGAATATTGTCTTGGGCATTTTAAAACTCTAGGTCACCAAGTAATACTTTTTGCATTTGTTGTGCATATTGTTCAAAATTACTTATTCTAGACTATATACAGTCCAAGCCTTTATGATTTAGAATGCCCCGTGTACTTAGGAGGCTAACTGTAATTCAGCAGCAGCTGTTTGACTTCAGAACAGAATATTACATTGCCTAAAGCATCATTCTTCAGTGGTTAAGACTATTATTTTTCTCATATTTATATGCAAACCACAAAGACAGTGGTTCTCTCCAAGGGTTTAAAAGTGCTGAATGCCCTGTTTGAATTGGGTGTCTGGGCAGTTCAGCAATGCTACAGCCAAAAATGTGTCACATTGTTCAGAACAACTGTAGCATCAGGTCCATCTCAGAGGGAGGGACTGCAACTTACTGCTGATTCCTGGAGATCAGAATGCATTTAGATGTTTTCCAATCTAGCCCTCCTCTTATTTTCAGGTGTGTCCATGTAGTAATGAATAAAAAAGCAGATTGCAAAAGGTGGGGCTGTACCCCAGTGTAGTTAACTGACAACCTCTCATCAGTCTGATATTTTTGGTATTCAGTCCTCACTCAGGGAAGAACTCAAGCAACATTTAACTTTGAGCATAAAAGTTATTCAGAGGCATTCTTGAAACAAACTGTTCTAGCTCAGATTTTGCAGTTGTATTTGTCCTTTTCATGCTGACTTAACTTACCCCTTGAAACCCCACTTAAAAGCATAAATATTCTCAGTCCTCACCAGTATAAGTTCAGAAGATCATGTTGTGCGGCTCTTGGCCAAGCTGAGCCTTGGGTCATCAGCCCATTGGCTACCAAGGCATTTGTGACCCAGTCAGAGGAAAACTGACCTGTGTCCGAGGTTTTTGCTGATAGTTCCTTGGAGTCTTCTCCAAGGAAGATGCGTTAAATTCTCCTTTCTGTTTTGCTATTCAGAGGTGACAAGTCCTGAACTGGCTTATCCTTACAATCACTTCTGCTCTGGGCTATGTCCTGTGACATTTCAGCTGTTGCCCTGACCTCTCAAGAGGTCCCAGTTGAAATCCTCCCATGAAAGGCAACCTTCTGAGTGTGGTGTTTTGGCAGTCCCTACTCAAAACCATCTGCTGGGCTATTGATATGCCTGCCAACACAGTGACCAGCATGAAGAACAGAATAAGCATAGTTTTTTCTGCATAAAACCTGGTTCCTACTGAATCATTCTATACTAGTACCTCAGCACTTTCTAGTTGATCACACTGGATGATATTTGGGTGCCAAAAAGTTACCTGTAGATAATGAGTATTGTCATTTTCTCATTCCTGCATTTTATTTCTTTGTGCTGAACATGAAGACACACAAATCAATGAGCAGTTTATATTTGTTGAATCCAGTCTTCTGAAAAGTACAGAGAAAGAAAGCTATCCTATAGATCATAAATCTTCCCTGAAAGAATTCCTCCAGCCGTGACATTTGTCAGAACAAGTTATGAAATAGATTTCTTACATAAAAAAGAATTTCTGGAAAATGACTAAAAGTCTTTGATCACAGAGTCTGTTGTTTTTCAGCCTTGCAATTACATGTTGCCTCTGATGATGTTGCATAAAGGTCATGGTGGCCAAAGTACCTACAATGTTTACATTACTTACTCCAGGGGAAATGATATCAGGAAATGGGAAGTTGTGAATTTTGTACTGATTGAGAGCTACTTGTTTGCTATGAAAACAACAACAGGAATGTTGACTTTTATGTGTTAATTAATGTTCTGCAGGTCCATCCACATATAGTGGGACGTACTAGACACTGATTTTAATCTCAAAGGACACCACGTGTCTTGTCCTTGCTAAGGGCATAAAACATAGGTGTTGCCCTTTCAGCAAACCAGGTAGAACTAGTACAGAGTAGCCTAATTTCAGAAAGAGGTCATGATTGCACTGAAAATAAGTAAAACAGAGAAACAGAGAGGAGGAGGGAATCTGAGAGATTTACAAAAGTAAAAGAACAGAAAAAAGAAGCTGCTGTGAAACAAATGGAAGCGTTTGCCAATAGTGAAGTTATATTAGTTGAGTTTAGTTGAAACAATTGAAGTGTTCCGGTACCTAAAGGGGGCTACAAGAAGGCTGGAGTGGGACTTCACAAAAGCATGTAGGCGACAAGCAGGAATGGTTTCAGAGGGTAGAGTTAGATTAGATATGAGGAAAAAATTCCTTACTGTGGGGGTGGTGAGTCATTAATACAAGGTGGCCCTGAGAAGCTGTGGATAGCCCATCCGTGGAAGTGTTCAAGGCCAGGCTGGATGGGGCTTGGAGCAACCTGGTCTAGTGGGAGGTGTCACTGCCCATGCCAGAGAGATGGAATGAGATGATCTGTGAGATCACTTTGACCCAAACCACAATCTGGTGCTGTAATTCTTTGTGTGGAAACATGTAATTTGTTCAACACCTCTGTATTCAAAGTTCCTGCAGCATGGATATTGCCAGGCAGTGGTCATTTATTCTGCTTGACATAGATAGCTTGCAGGTGAGTGTGTTAGTACAAAGAGTTTTTACTTTGTCACACTTTTTTCAACTCATTGCCCTACATCATATGCTAAAGAAAAAAAAATCCACAAACCTGAAAATGGAATCTATGGCTGAAAAAGGTTAAAGGATCTTTCGCTTTTCTCACTTGGCAGCAAACATTTTCACTAATTGGCTGGTGAATGTAGCGTTGCCCTGGTTTTCATGGAACTTGAACCAAATGCTGCTAATCTTACGGCCTCAGTTTGCTCTGACTTTGGTTCAGGATTTCTGGGCTGCACTGGAGAAGCAGAAAGGGAAGGTCTCCCTGTGAGGAGTACAGGGCCTGATCCCATGAGCCTTTCTCCTTGGTTTCCTAGTTTAGCACATTAGATGGCTGCCTGCTTGCACGATTGCTGTTAGGGATTGGAAGCAGCAGGAATTGCAGGTGCTTACAAGGGCACATATGCTGGCATATGCTCTGCTGCCAGTCCTCGTTTGTGGGAAATAAATCTGTGTGATGTCTTACTTAGTCATGTATTGGGGATATTTCAAGCGATGATTCATTTCACAAACTTGATTTAATCTGGCACTTCTTTAACTTTTCTTTTTTTTTTTTTCTTTTTTCCCCAGAAAGAGCTACTTTGAAACCAGTTCTCTCTCTGACAGCCCTCTGTTTCTAGGGTGTGTACCTAACAGCAGGAGACATCTCTTTAAGAGCTAATGACCCATTTGGGAGACTTTACAAATTAGGTAATAATCAGCTAGAGGAGTTAGAAGGCCAAGGCAAAGCCAAGGGAAATTAATGCGGTAGGCTGCCATTACCTAAATTACATACTCCAATGAAAGGATCATTGATGTTACTATAAGCTTTTTTTAATTAATGAAAAATGCAATGATTTGCTTTTCAGTGTTGGTAACTCTGAAAGATGCACTTTTAGCAGTGTACTGGACCAGATTTGCAATAGTGCCACAATGAAAAGATTAGTTTGCTCTACAGAGCACCTGGATCGATATTAACAGCGTTCTTGGTATAGCAGAAATAGTCTTTCAATTTAAAGCAAATGTTCTCAAGATCCTTTGTGAAATCACATTGATATTTTTTTTTTGCTGTAATGGGATAGTTCATAAAGCACTGATGGCTGTCTATTAGGATAGTAAATGTTTGGTGTTTCTGTATTCACTTTCATACTGGAAGCTCTCCAAATGCTTTAATAACTAGAAAAATAATTATTTTAGTCACTGTGAAATAAACCCAATAGATATTTAACAGCACACAGTAATAGTGTCTAAACCCTGAGGCAGAAATTGCACAAAAGAATTAAGGGAAGTTAAATACATTTGTTGCAGTAAAACATCAGTGTTTGGACAAAACACCTTGAGGAAATAACGACTGGGTCCTTGTATCAAGTGGCTTCTGTGATTACTTTCTGAGGGGTATACCAAATTTTTACATTGCAGCAATGTTTGAGGTCCAAAATGCAGAGCCCCTGTTCAAGCCTGGCTTGTGGTTCACCAGTTGTAACCCACCCCCCCTTCCACTGTGTTGTGATTTTGGTGTACAGCCAAAATGGATGAACAAGCAGAGGACTGAAAAAAGGAGAGGTGATTGTCCCTTGCTTCAAAAGGGGAAAGAGATGAGGAAAAACAAAATGGTCAATACTATTTCTGTTCTTCAGCAGACAGCTCAGTGTCCCTGTATGAAGAGACCAGTGAGCGGGGAGCTGCCCCACAGTCAGGGAGAACAGCTAAGAGAAGGATCTGGGGAGCTCCAGCTCCGGGATCATGTAATTTAGGGTTCTGAAGGCAGAAATTAGTTTTCCAGTTTGCTGTGAAGGTCAGATGGTCAATATTTACACAACTCTGGAAAATGAAAGTGTTAATTATTTTTGTTATGCAATGCACCATTAATATTTGCATCCCTAGGGGAGAGTAGGAAGGGGCAGGCTTGGAATGCCATTGCTACCACAGTGATGACTAAGAGTAGATTAAAGCCAACAGAAACAAAAGGAAAGCCAAAGACTTAGGTGTTTCTGAAGAAAGTGTTTTTTGGGATTATTTTTTTGTCTGCCTAGCATATGGGGCTGGTTCCTTCATGGAGGCAAGCTGGCCTGCTGCCAGCAAAGGCAGCTGATTTTAGACAGCTGAAGCCTGCAGGAGGGAGACTGGAGTGGGAACTGTATCATGTTGGTTTTTCCCCCAGCCTGCAACTTCACCTGACCCCTCGGCTCACCTGCAGGAAGCAAGCCTGGTGGGAGACTTCAAGGCAGTCCTCCTTTCTGGCACTGGTGCCAAGCTGGCCATCTTAGCTCATAACCTTCCAACATATCAGTGGTACATTCATTTTCAGCAACATGGGCAAAACCATTTTTTCATGGCCAGTAAGCAATCCCCAGATTTATTTCAGTAGATCCCACATTGTATTGGTGGGAAGTCCTCCATTACAGGAACTATCTGAGGACTGGTACAACCTTTCCCCAGTTTATCCAAATTGTCCCATCTTTGTTATATGAAAACATATTTACCAGTGGCTCATCTCATTGCCCTTATTTCACATGCTCCCTCCAGATCTCTCAGAGCTGTGTCCTTATTTTATTGCTGCTTGCCAGAGGGGTTTTCCAAAGAGCACTGATCACAGGGAAAGCACCTTCCAAGCAGACCCCTGCTCCCTGCATCACGACCACGTGGAGGCTTGGCCCTGCAAATCCCCCATACCCTGGTGTTAAGCATCGCCTTCTCTGCAGGGGAGGAAGGCCAACTCTTCAGGAGCTACCCTGAGATCACCCTCAGCCCAGGCTTTGCTAGTGATGAAACTACTTTCTGTTTCCAAAAATCCCAATGTGGTCAGTAAGTTTAGAAAGAAGAAAAGTAAGTAAAGCCCACATCTGCTTTCTGGTTTAGCTCAGGTCTGAGGGATGTCTTTCTCCCTGCATATTACCAGTTATCAAGTTGACAGCACATTTCTGATGTTTTGGATGTTGCTGTTTTCCTTTGCTGTAGAGCATCTTTAACAGGAGGGGAGGGTGTGTTACAGACATCTGTGCCTTGTGATTTCAGTACCTTTAGCTCCCTCCTTTGCATCTGGACCTTTATGAACAATTGCTCAACTGGGAAATTGTTTTTACCCTTTTTGTTGACATATAATGTGCTTTCTGGCTTACATTTTAGATATTTAATGTCCCTTGGTCTTATGGAGGCAGTGAGTTGCTGGTGACTGGGCTGTGCTTAAACAAAATGGTAATCTGTAAATGGTAATCTGGGAATTCAGCAAACCCATGTAGTGGGACTCAAACTCCTTCACTATACCCTGAAACTTGAACAATAAATTGACAACTACTGATTATATAGACTGTACAGCAGGATATGCGGAACATATATGTGCAATAAATCTGTATTCTTGTGACTGGCCCATGTTTGAGGCTGAGCATCCTAGCAGGGAGTTGCTTTGTTATGGTAATAGGCTTGGGGAGGTTGAGAACTTACCTAGACATAAAGGGATGCCATGGTACCTGCCATTTATTGACAGCTAAGGGACAAGGATGCTTCTGTACCTGCTACCTCACATAACAAGACTTTATGGAATCACCTCAGGCTGCCCTTGTCAATTATCATCATCATTATTTCTGTGTTTAAAAAACAAGACAGAGTTCTTGCAGGCATTCATCCAAAAAGTGCTGTGGTAGTGCAGTCCCCACAGCTGAACTGTAACTGAGACTTTATCAAGTAAATTCTTGAGATTTAGGAATGACAATAAATAAACCTGTGCTGCATTGCTGTTCCTTGTTTGGTGGTGCTCTTTGACTGAGGTGGAGGGTGGGGGATCAGCACTGTGCATCAGGACTGGGAAATCAGCCGATAGATGTGTGTGCACATAATGAATTTGGAAATAACCGTAACAACTTCTTACCAACAAAGCGAACCTTTGTTTAAGACATCTGCCACAGCTATGCTATTGTTGTATATCCATCTTCATCATCTACAAGAGACTGTAGCTGGGTAGAAATGGTCCCTGACATATCTGGGAGACTGGTAGAGTAAAACAAAGTTTCCACCAGGTCTCATTATGTGATATGATCAACCATGGGCAGCTGAGCAAGCCTACCCTGCTCTCTGCAGCCATGAGTCCTCCCTTCCCATTGTACCAGTACAAGAAGTCTGGGAAAAATCATGACATAAACATGTAAGTTTATTGATGCTTATCTTTAAAGCCAGAAGAGTAGCAGCTTGATGTTCCCATCCCTTCCACACCTGCCATACTCATTTAGAAAAAAAAAAAAAAAACAGGTCAGGAGCCCAACCTGTGTTGTTTCTTTATCTCCTGAAGGCAAAGAAGTTCCTTTTGAAGCCTGATCAGTGGTAAGCTTGGATGGTGATCCTTCTGACATGAATAAGGATAATAAAAGGGACTGATTCAGAGCTTAAATCTTGGCTTAGTGAGAAGTGAGGGAAAACAAAGCATCCCACTAGTTGGAGCTCAACATTCACCGAAGCTTTAAAGCCCTCCTCCATCCATAGGTAGCAGACTTGCCTTTGATCTTTATAGTCAAGATACCTGACAAGAGTTTTCATAAAAGAAATGAGACACCAGTGATCTGTTCTGTCTGCAACTGAACATAATTCTGGCCTAGGGAGAGCAAAGTGTCTGGTTTCCCTGTGCCCTGTTCACCATGACTTTCACGTAAGACTTGGGAGAGTGATGAAGTTGGATTAAGCAAAGTGAGAATCTGCATCCAGAAATACACTTACTCATTTCATATCAATTTGATGAGCTGGTATTTTCAACCTTTGCAATTGAAAAAGGCAGTGAGTCTCTGCCATTTGCTTCTTCCATGCCCCACAAGTAAGAAAGGGGAATGCCGGCTGACCTCTGGCAGTAGCTGCCTATCCTTGCTCTCCTGCAGAGCCTGAAGGGAATGGACACAGCTCTGTGCATCTGCATCCAGCCTTGGGAACTGTTAAGGAACTACATGGCCAGCTCTGCACCCTCTATTCAGTTAATTTTTGAGACAGTATAGTTACATTGCCTAAGTTGTCCATATCTGGGTGCCTACCCAGGAGCTGATAATACTTTCTTTGACTTCCCAGCATCTGGGAAAAAAAAACCACAAAAATCCCCCTTCCTGTATGAGTGATCTATTGCTATAAAAGGCCAGTTCCAGTGAGTCTCAGGGCTAAGCAAACAAAATGATAAATCTTTCCTGAGCTTCATCCGAAGACTTCCTCACTTCAGGTAATTAGCTCCAGTCTACCCTGGGTACAAGGGCTGGAAAATGACAGCCAAGGGGAATTTCTCATGCTGGGCACTGAGAGTGTCTTTGGTGCTGCTTCTTTAAAATATGGTAATGCTATCTATAATTTAGAAATACTTCATTTATCCTGATTATGAAAAGGAAACAGAACAACAGGAGGTAAGGGAAATTTTCAAGTGCAGATAAATCTTTCTGTTCTTCATATCTTGGAGGTCAGTGTTTAAAAGTAAGAAGCCATAGATAAAGATCTTCAACAATTTTCAGTCTTCTCTTGCCTATATATTTCCCAAGTGGCTGTCAAGTGTTATTTCTTCCTGGTGTTGTCAGCTTCTATTGCCTGGTACAGGATATATATTTTAATTGACAGCCAGTAACAGCCATTGCAATCATAGTGAAAACTGTATTTTATAGCCAGTACGGATGGAAGTCATAACTTGAGGATGTGTCAGTTACTTGTTGGAAATATGAATAATTGATACTGAACATAATACCTTTTCACAGTCTCTACCTATTAGAGACAATGCAATCAAAAAATAGTGCTGGGGTTTTTTCTATTTTTTTTCCCAATGATTTCCTTGATGTGTGATTTGGTAGTCTGTGTAATTCAGGAAGAAAATTACTTGGCATCCAGTTAGGGTCTGAGTGAAGACTTGAACTTAGAAATGTAATCAGGCATGACGAAATATTCTGTTTTGCCCACAATAATATTGAATACAAGGTTGACAGGTAAAAGTGTCATTGTTCATTGAAGTGTGTTGGCAAGAATATAGGTGAGGTCTGCCTGGCAAGATGGAAGTGTGATTTTCATGGGGATACACCTGGGAGGGCAGTCAGAGGACAGGGCAGTCAGACCCACAGTGGGGTGTTCCACAGAGGCTTTGGGGAAACTGCACTGCACGCCAGGACTGCTGCCCCAGCCCCTGGTCCATGTGTCTTTGTTGCCACTACTTGTGTTGTTAGCTAAATTGAGTCTGCACTGAGTTGAGTGAGATCTGATATCCCACCAAAGGCACCATGAGAACAGAGCCTTTTAAAGAAATCTTTTGGTCTGAGCATCCACACACACGGAGGATGAAGCTCCCCAGGGTATATCTGGCTTCACTGGCAACTAACGTATTTCATATGACCTGTGTGGTGTTTCTGAGCTTGGCTAAGGCTCACCATTGGCTTGGATCTTGAAATTTAATTTTTACTGGGCTGCAATGTGATTCGTGAACTATATACACCTTTTGCTGACACCATGCCACTGACCTCAACTTGTGTGATAACTGCAGTCCCACCAAATCTGCCCTAAGCCCCTTAGTGGAAAGAAGGATTGTTATGTTGCACATCAAGACCAGAAGGAATTTAAAACCATCTCAGTGGGTTGGGAGGTATCCCTTTTCTAAACTTAGTATCTGATGTTGTAGGTTACCCAACAGCCCACAAAAAGGTCTTTTGATAAATAGAGAGTGAATACCAGTTGGAAAGGACAGTTTCATTCGGTTTGTTTACCCTGAAATGAACACTTGGTCTGTGATTTTGGAAAAGAAGGTTTTTTTCCTCCTTCCTCCTTTATTTTCCATGATTGTGGAAAGCTTTCAAGACCTGGAGGCAAGAGTAATGAAATCACTACATACAGGAAAGCTTTCCACCTACCCCGGGTTTGTGGCCTGCTTGAGATGAGATGAACTCATCTCCAAGTTTTTATCAGTTTTTCCTATGTCTTCCTTATCCACCCAGAGGGTTTTTCCATGACATATTTGAAGGACCTTCCAGAGTTTCCTGGGAACTTGCAGCAGATCCATTTGATGACGACAGTCAGAGGCAGGAAAGCGGCCGCCTCTCACATTGTCTGCCTGCACACCCCCCAGAACTGGTGGGGCTGGGAGGGGCAGAAGGGTCTTCAGCTCAGAGGCTGCTGATTGCCTGCTCTTGGTGGTAAATTAATTTTATCTTTGAAAGAGATTTACTGCATCTTTCCAGAGCTTTCCAGAAAATTTAGATTTATTGTGCGTGTGACAATATCTGTCCAGGAAAGCTCCAGGCTTAAATAAAGGTTGATGAAAAAAAAAAAGAAAGGGGAAAAACAAATGATGTTTTACCACAGGCTAAGCCTAATAACCAGTTCTAGTGCAAAATCAAGTGGAAATAAAGGAGTTGTTTGTTTTAATACTGACAGCAACTTTCCTTTCCTCAACCACACTCTGCAAACAACAGGAGTCACTCCTACACACACAGTTTTTCAGTGGAATAATTAAGCATCTCACAGATTAAAAAACACAGGCAAATTCCTGTCTTTCTCAGAGGGAAGGCACAGTCTTCTAAAATCAGCTGAGCTGAGGAAAGGAAATGCTCCCTTCCCATTGAAACCTGAACCGAAGCTACAATTTCAGGTTCTGTGCAGTGAACAGGATGGATCCTGGTGGCTTCCCTGTCGCAACACGGCACAGCTCGGCAGTGCCTCACACTCTGTGACAGCATCACCGGTGCCTGCATTTGGTGGGGGTAACACAGGGGGACAAGGGGATGTGGTGGAGCCAGTCTGCACTGCCAGCACAGCCGTGGGGTGCCCCCGCCAGCCCCTCTCCTTGGACTGCCTCCATCCCTGGTGGCTGGCACCTCATATCCAGCCGGGATATGCCAGCTTCTTCACGAAACGCTGACGGAAATGTGAGGTTAATGAGACTGAAATCAGCAGGTAATTTGGCAAATTATCTTTTTATGTCCGTAGTTGATTTTCACACATCAGTTCCCTCTCCCTTTCCTCTGAAAGCTGCCTGTTGAGCCAAAATAGGAGAATGTGAGGAAAAGTCCCTTGGCCCCAACTCTGCCAATCTGACTAATTCCTTCTCTCCACAGCATATGCAGCTTCAAACCTTTTTTTCTCTTTTTCGAGAGAGGAATGTGAATGCTCTGACAGGTGAAAACCCAACACAAGGTGACTGGATTGTCCACAGATACAGTCCTTCATTGTGCCACATCAAAGCAAGCACAAGAGAACACTGTAAGATCCCCTTGCAGGTGAAAATATTATGCACTGAGACCTGTGTTCATTCGCTGTCACTGGGCAGTCAGTTCATGGAGAACACTGATGGCAGAGTAATTATTTCAGCTTCCCGTGTTATTATTCTGTAGCCTTTCTCGGAATGAGGGGATATTAACTATTCCACTTCTTCTCTGTGCTGCCTTGGCCACCACAGAGGCACAGAAGGAGTGCCTTTTGCAGGGCAGAGAGCAGAGGGTGTATAGCACAGCCCTGAATAAAAACCCAGTACATTTATTTTAGTCATCTTTCTAGGAGGGACAGTTAGCTCCCTCACTTTAAAAAAGCACCTCTAAAGTTTAGAGAATGAAGAGCTTCTCTCGTGCTTGACCCTGTTCCTGTCACTAAATAACAATGGTGCATTTCAGGATCTCTGCAGAGTCCAGCATAGCAAAAAGGTTTTCAGCTGATGACAAGGAGAGACATTTCTGTGAATGCCACATAAGCATGAGGTGGTACCACCTTCCTGAATCCCTGCATTTTAAGGAGAAAGTTGGTAATTCAGAACCATTTTTTTCTTTTTAATATGGATTCCCCACAGGGTTTCTAGGATAGGAGAGATTCTTAGAAATAAACTGCTAAGGAAGCTTTCCTTTACTAGGCGTACAAGGACAAGGGTTTTTGGTATCCATGGTGGTGTGGTGGCACATATCCCGAGCCCTCACACGTGATAGCTCTGGGGCCAGTGTTTCTCCCTGGAATTATAGCCTGCAGAGGGTCCTTCACCTCTTCCATTTCCTACCACCCCAGCACTGGGCCACTGCCCTGAGCCCAGCAGTCCTTCAGATTCCCCATCCTACACAGGTCCTGCCTCAGCAACACAGACCCCTCTGAGGATTTCTGCTTTGGTTTTCCCTCTCCTCAGCAGGCTGAAGAAGAGTATTGAAGTCAAGGGTGAGGCATTCAAAGGCATGAAGATGAAGTCACTACTGAGTTGCTGTTGGTTTCAGGAGGGGCTTGGGAAGGCAGGTGCAGACTGGCAGGTGTCAGCACTATGGACATTAGGAGTTTTCTTGACATCTCACAGAAAACAGATCTTTCTTCAGAGGCAGCCTGTACCAAATTCCTCTAGAGCCCAGGGCCTTCACAAACCGTGTTTCCATTAGAGATGAAATGTACATATGTTAATTAAAGCACCAATTGCTACCAGGCAGCTTTAGCCAAAGAGCAGAACCACCCAGCCCTGGTAACACTGGCTTGTGCTGCATGGGGTGGGGCTGTGCTGTTGAGGGCTCTGTCCTGGTCTGCACAGGAGAATGGCAGAACCCACCAAAACCAGTGAAAATACTCTCACTGCAACACACAAAGTGGATCCCTTGTTCTTTCAGGTATGAGAATCCATGGTTATTACATTGGCTTCTTGATGGCAATCTTATTTTACATCAATTACTTGAAAGGCGTCGTTCCTCCAGCAGTAACACGCTACGGCCTTCCTCTTCTGTGTGCCATTTCTCATTGTTTCAGATCAAAAAAGGTTTTGCCATAAGCAATTATTTGTTACACGTACATTACATGCTGATGTGAAGCCTAATTTCTCTGCAGCACAGAGAAGAGGTGGAATAGTTAATATCCCCTCATTCCGAGAAAGGCTACAGAATAATAACACGGGAAGCTGAAATAATCACTCTGCCATCAGTGTTCTCCCCTGGGCCTGCCCACAAGAAGTCATATGGAGAACTGTTAGAAGCAGGCATTGCTGAAGATTGCCTGCTAATTTTACTCCCTGTAACATAATCTGTTTATTCAGGAGATGTGCTCCATCTTCTCTGCTGTGATTCAGAAGAATCTTAATCTGATGTGATTTCTTTCGTTCTCTCCCCTCAGTAATTAATATTGCTGCACGAAATCGGAGGCTTACTCTTTATTGCAAGCAATGTATTATGAACTGATTCTTTGTCCCCAGGAAAACATAATCCATACTTTATTATTAACTCTCTAAATCTGCTTTTTTTACATAATAATAGCATTGTCTTGGGAGATGGTAGTTAAATGTCTAGATTTTTGCTTTCATTGCAAAAGAAAACTTAGTTAAAATGGGGACAGGAATAGTCTAGAAAAGGGTAGTTTATGTAATTATTTAAACACAGCCTTTGAGTTCCAAACACTTTCCCAAAGGTGTGTGTTGATAACCTTATTTATGAGATACCCAAGGGATAGTGGCACTAGCTCACTTTGCAGAATGGCTGATTTTCCTTTTCTATTTTTCTGTTCTGGTTTTTTAATGTTCAATTTGAGTTCGGCCTGAGTTTCTGAAACCCGAGTGCCTGAAGCTGTGAGCCATTTCCCCAGAATAAAGACCTGAGCCCCAGTGCCTCAGTCTGAGTTCAGCAGTTCCCGGAGCTGTGTACGCTCACAGTGTTCAGAAGCAGCTGCCCAGTGATCAGTGTTTATTAACCTATTTACAGGACACATTCTCAAACCAGTAACCAGAGGTTTTCTTCTCACTGCCCTGCTTTTCTCTTTTCTGCTTTCCCCCAAGGTCCTGGATCAAACCAGATAATTATCCCTCATCCTGTAGTACTTCTCATTCCCAAACATCCCACATTCACAGCAGCAGTAAATGAAATATGAAAACGTGCCCCAAATGCCAGTTTAGTTATGTGACAGGGGACATTCTCAAGCAGGCAAAATGGAAAGCAATTGCCTGATTATGCAGTAAAATCAGATGATAAATCTTTCTTTCCCGTGGTCCCTTTCTTTCTATTAATTTCTCCTTCCCTCATTATTTTGCCCTCATTTTCCTCTCCAAATATGTTGCTGTTAATAGGATAGTTGAATGAACAGGACACTCACCTGGGATGTACTTTGCTTTTGCTCATAACTCTGATGCAGCTATGACTTTCAACAAATAATCTTTGCCATGCTCTGGTTCATTTTCTGTGAGGCAGGGATGGCATTTCTCTGTAACACAGGAGCATTGTGAAACAGAACCACTAAAAACCAAGTGGCCCAAATATGGTTCTGGGGAGGCCCTTAAATAATCTGAATAAATTAATGGAGTGGTGTGCCCCTGTCTGTTAGTCAAAAAGCTCTTAGGAGGCTTCTACTCACATCTTCTGTACTTACATTACCTGTAACAACCAGGGAAAAGGGGCTGAGGAGGGGTGTGTGTGTGTGTGTGTGTGTGTGTGCGCCTGTGAGTGTCAAAATAAATAATTGTGGGTTCCCCAAACCTGGCTTAGGGATGGTGGAGGGGTTTTGCAGAGGAAATGGCATTCCCCAGCAAAAACTGAACAACACTTTGCAAGACCCCTTAATGCTTCCCTAAGGCCATGTCTCACCTCAAGACACTTCCTCTAGGATTGACATTTTTCACCCAAAGGAGTGTTAGGAGGCCAAGAGAGCTTGAGTCTAGAAAGGCTTACCTAGGCTGCCCATGCAGAGTAAAATGAAAAATGTGAGTATCAGTGTTGGAAGAAATAACAGATTCCTCAGGGAAAAGCTGACTTGAGCTCATAGCCTCAGGAAACTCATCACCAGCAAGGCTGATTCATGGGTAAGCTCCCTGGGCCAGGTGAGTCCCTGTCACAGTGAGTTGTGCCCTGCTTCACTCGAGTTCAATACCCTTCTCAGCACTTGTGACACTCCTAACTGCACACACAAGCAGTTGTTCCTCTGCATTTGCTGTATGTTCTGCATAAGTGTCACAGTGGCAACACCAGGGACTCAATATTTCAGCCAATCCAGGAATAAATTACTGCTCAGGACTATAAAAAGGGCAAAGATAGGTGGTTTAAACAAAAGATGGTACAGCTCTGTGGGCCTTTTGGGAGAATCACTTGGAGGGTAACCAGAGATATCCTTGTTTTGCTTGACCTTGTAAGAGTCCTGCTTGGGCTATTTTTTTCCTCCTTTCTTTGGTTCTGCAGCATTATTTTAATTTTGGTTTTGTCACTAATTTTCCTTCAGAATCGCAGCATTCTGCAAAAATGATGGCAGGGCAAATAATAATAGAACTGTATTTTGTGGCACATGCACCCTTGTGAGCTGGGGATTGCTCTGTAACTGCATATTAGCACTGTAAAATGGTTTGACACTTGATTGTGCTGGCTTAAATCACCAAGGAGTCTGAGGACACAGGGAGGAAGGGTGCAAAAAGGCCTTTAGATTCTTGTTCAGTTTTGCTTTGAACCTGCAAAAACTCATTTCTTCATGGTCCAGAGAACATAAGCTGTAAGAATATGAGGACTCTGATAGATGCTAAAAAATCATCTTCCATCGAGGAAGGTGATCAGCTAAGGTCTGGACCAGACTGTTGCCTCATCTGCTGATGAGCTTCTGTAGGTAAGAGACTGATTCCTGTGGATGATATGTTCTCAGGTCTTTTCTCCATATATCAAAATGGGTTGACCATCCTTTTTGAAACAATTCACTGAGTTACATACCACACTGTGATATTGAGTTTATTGTAGGGAGCACCAGGACACTCCTAAACTCATGCAGATCTGTTGGATCAGCACAGTTGGATACACCCTATGCTCGTGTCAAGAGCACAGCCAGGGCAGTCACAGGTGTGAAGATGCTCCAGGAGCAGATCTCAGCAGCTTGGAGGGGAGAGGTCAGAGAGAGGTTGTGCTGGGGAGGTGGTGTTACCCCCACAGCCACGGCACATGGGTCACTTGGCTCTGCAGGCTGGCCCACCTCCTGGGAGAGCTCATTGCCAAGAAATCTGAAATCCATGAAAGGTGGGCAGAACTGGTGTAACCATCTGAAGTCTTAGAAAATATCAATGAATATTCACACAAAAATGTTTTCATTGTTCAGCTCACCCAGAAACCTCACTTTGACTCTGTTATCCTCCATGTTGAGTAAAAGGGATTGCAGGAAGCACAGCTTTTCAGACCACAGTTTCCTACATTTGTGTCATTCTTTGAACTTGTAATTAAATATTGAAGAGACAAAGGAGATTTGGCAGGCAGTCATACAGCAGTCTAATGTCATACGGTTTCTCTGAAAGAAAAATGTTCTGAAACAGATGAGACAATGTACTTAACACTGAAAAAAAGCCACCAAGTGCTCACTGGACAAATACTCTCATAAAATTTTATCATCAGTACAAGAAAATCAATGTTTCTAAAACATCTGGCTGTGTCAATGGCAGCTGAAGGTCTGTGTTGATGTTAAACTAGATTTTTGCAGTGCAATCTTGAGTTTTCAAGGACCACTATTTTTCTGCTTCTCTCCAAACAAATTAGGCTCAAAGAGGTGGGAGGCCAGCTGGCAGACATCTCTTGAACAGTGTATTCGTTTTTATGCAGCGATGAGTAAGAGGTTTCTTTCAGGTTCTAGCTTTTGATGAGAGGCCATCTTTTCTTCTCCTTCCTATTGAGATTCTCAAATGAATTTCCAATAAAACTGTACAAACAGTACTGCAATAATTATATCTGCCTTGCTGAAAAGAAAGGGTTGTTGTCTGCCTTTCCCAGAAGGAGGGATAAACTCGGTGCTTTCCTTGGAAGCATGTGATCATTATGCATCCATGTATCCCTGACCTCCAGTTTGCCCTCAGTTGAAGAGAGCGGAAAGAAAGAATAAATAAACACAAATTTAAAAAAAGGTTTGCAACTTCTTGAAATGCTCCTACCACACGTAGTCCACAGACAAAAGACCGTGACAGAAAAGTTCTGTCTTACAGCCTATTCCATTTTATTGGCATAATTCTTCACACAGTTTAAGCAGGGAGAGAATAACTCCAGAAGCTTAATTCTAAGTAAAACATGACTTATATTTGCATAAAATATTCTTCCCTGGGATTCCACAAACTTGTGTTTCTGCTGGTTTTATATCTTTTCTTCAAAAGAAGAAAAATGTGCTTCCTGGTCCCTGACAGCAAGAACCAGAGCCTGACCTGCACAACTCAGCTGACATCCCTACAGCTAAATCCCTTCCCAGCACAGGTCTGCCCCATCCTTTCCCCATAAACCTAGGGAAGAAGCCAACATCTTCCTCCTCTTTTAGATCCTCACTAACCTGAACATCACTTATGACTTCATTTTGTTTATGCTGTGTGAAAGTTAAACCCCTAAAAACTCAGCTGAATATGACATTACTTGCACTAAAGCTACTTTTGCAACTTTTTAATGACTACAAGATCAATTGTTTTGGCAACATTAATTAATACCACTGTTGCCAGTGGAAGTGGCTACAGTTAGCCATGTTCCTCCTCTTCTTTTTCTATGAGTGCCAAAGGTCTTTTGTTTTTCCTTACATGACAGAAATTTCATGTCTGGATTCTCTGAAATTTAATCAAGCTGAACTGTGCCCTATAATTTGTCAGTTTTTTCATGAAGAAAAGCTTGCTTTTTTGGGGACAGAGACACCCAGACTCTTGACTTCTCTACAGAAGGGCAACAAGATTCTGGTTCATAATAAACTGGAGACAAAAGCCAGGTCTCAGGTTTATCTCTCTGTGAATGCAGAGGACATGAACCTGGTTAGAAAAACTCAGCAACTCAACTCTGACAGCCTTCAATCTCTGTCTGTACAATGCCTCTGATAGAGCTAGTGTACCTATTGTGTGAATTGTTTTCCCATAAACCAAATCTAAATTTGAGCTTGTTACACCCTATCACTTAAACTGTTGTCTGAAGAGAAGGCAGAATTTGTGTGACTTCTGTTCTGTGCCACAAATTAAAGAGACAAAATTCAGATTCTCGAAGCTAAAATGACACACAGGATTTGTAGCATTCAGTAGTAAAGAAAACTCTATTTCCTCATTTTCTCCCGTCTTCTCTGATTTGGTAAATTCCATTTCAGAAGCTAATCATATTAAGTAGCTTAACTTATTGTAGGCCTGATGGCAGGCAAGCACACAGAAGTCTAATACCCAAATTATTCTCAGGCAGACAATCCATTGTGTCAGCTAATGATCAAAGTGTCCATTTATATTCACAGTGCTATATACAAAATGATTTAATTTCAATCTCCTTTTTTCTTTTTAGCCAGAAATGATGATGTGATAAACAAATAATTTGAAACCTACAAGAGTGGGACCATTGTAAATATCTCTCTGTGTCTCAACTTACTTAATAAGGGATATTGAAAATCTAGGAAGCTATGGCCCAAAGTGGTTCCCTTGGCTGCTCAAGAAAGAGAGAGGTTACAGAATATATTTACTAGACATATTTGTTGCTACATTTTTGAAGACACCTATAAAGAGGGAACATTACTAGAAGTGATCCTGCTATTCTCTGTCCTCCCTGAAGTTTTATATGGTAAGCCTCATTTTACATAAGCGGCCCAAGGAACCAAGAGCTCTTATGGCCATCCTTTCTTTACTGTCCATTAAAATAAATAAATAGGTCTCTTTTCTGAGTAAGATTTCACATTTATAGCAGAAGAAGGCATCCTCTTCATGGGAATGCTGCAGAATTGGAAGTAAAGAAGACAAAGTTTCTGTGCATTGTAAAATAGCACTGGCTCATTCTTAGCTGTTTCATGATTAAATAAAACATCATCCCCACTAAACACTTACAGCACTTCTTTAGTCTAATAGTCGGCATTTGCCCTCACATCCCAGTCTCAGTGAGGAAAAGATCAGTCCCTACAGCTCCCACAGGGGAAAATCTGTGGGCTTTGGTTCGGATTCTTGTGTTCACATGTAGCTAGAGTTGAACATCCTCAGGATTATTAACCCTAAACAAGAGAAGCAGCTATAGAAAGATTAATTGAAAAGTCTTAAAAACAACCCAAAGTGCTCTTGAGATAGGAGCACTTCTAAAAAACATGGAAGAGAAACACATGGGGCTTTCTTCAACCCAGTCACAGACTTAATTCAAAATTTCATTTTCTTTTTATTACTTCTGAGCACAGGCAGTATCTGTGGTGTTTTTTTGCTGTCTCCCCTTTAGCTGTGGCCAAGGCTGATTGTCTGAATACTGATGCAGATTTTGAGTAGCACCTGTCCAAGTCTAGGATGTGAGGACCCTCCTGTTTCCTCAGCATACAGCTCTCTACCATTTGCACAACTGGATCCTCATCTTCCTCGGGAAAAATCTCACTGCTCTATTCCCAGAAGCTTCTGCAACAGCTGCCTTGCTCTTGTTGCAGATGCTGAGCTCTCAGTGCTGAGGTTTGAGTCCTCTTCACCCTCACAGCCTGTCCATCCATGTGGTGGCCAGAGGGACTCTGAGCCTCACACTGGCCCCAGGAAACTGTTCCTGGCTGTGACCATGTGAGTCAGTGTGGACCAGGAGGCCCATGGACCAGCAGGATACACAGGGGACCCAGGGCTCAGGGTGCTCTGTGGCTCTTGGTCCCAAGGCCAGGGGACAGTTGCAGACAGGTTTGATTTACTCATACACCTCCAGCCTGTGCATATTGGCTTTGATTGTGAAAATTGTCATAGACTTTGGGTCTGTGGAAAGTCCTTTCTCTGCTATGTATATATATATGTATATATATGTGCACTGAGAAAATAGAGATTTTTTTTTTGTTTCATTTCTTTGTTTGAAATTTTCCACAAAATTAAAGGTTTATATACCCAAGGATGCACATTGACTAAAATATAATTTGATACTTGGTAGCAGAATAATGGTTTCCTGCCTTTTGTTCAGGCCACTGCCAATTTGCCTTGCTTTTGGTTTCGTTTTTTTAAGGCCATTGAAGTGGCCTTCATTGAGGCAGAAGGTCACCCTGATGTCATGAAAAGAAAACAAGAAAACAAATAAAAGCTGCATCTGTCATGGTGCTTAAACTATGTTGATGAGAAGGGAAACCAGGCCATAGAAGTGATTATGTGTATCAGATGTCAAACAGCCTATGCTGTCAGTATTCTCTGACTTAAATACTTTGCTAGAAAGAGAACAATAGTGCCTATAAAAAAAAGATTATCTGAAGAGGAAGTATGCCCTGATTTTCGAGGGTTTGGGATTTTTTTTTTACTTTGGCTTTTTTATTCTGCTTTTTTTAAATTCTTTTTTTTTCCTTGCTATTATCTTTAAGGTAGATAAATATGAAATTTACTGACTTTCATAGCAATAGAAGGTATTGGCACATCTCTTTTAAAATATGCTTTTTTGAGGCTGAGAATCAGCTCCTAAAGAAAAAAACACCCATTACAGGCTATCTGCTAGATAGCTGATAAGTCAGATGAATCACCTGCTGAAGGCATCTTGTTCTCTTCATTGCCTGCAGATGGATCCTAGATAAAATGTGCACTCTGAACACCTGGGGTGGGTTTCAATTGCTTAAATATTAGTCTTCAGAGTAGCTTACCTTTCAGCTCCTTGGAAGGGCAGTGTGGGGCTGGTGGAGATGACCTGGGACTGGTGAAGCCACACATCTTCTGAAGTAGCAGGTGAGTTAGGCAGAGGGTGCCCGAATGATAATGGGTTTGTTATGGATTATGCCTGCAATGGTACAGTTAGCAGAGGGAAGTACTCCTGTGGTCTCTCCCTGTGTGTTATTGGGGAATGTGCCTTGATAAGAGATCTGCAGCTCTTGAAATTTGGAGTGAAAGACAAGAAAAGCAATTTAAATCTCTGCTGTTTCAGTGCAGAGAAAAAATTTTCATTAAGTATGTGAGAAAAACTAAATTTTAAGCCACAAGGAATTATGGCATCCTCTGGAATCGTTCTTAGCATTCCCTGTAGCTCTGGATAACATCCATTGCAATCTGCTTGGTGACAGCAGTGAAATCAGTTGTAGGTGTGTGGGTGTTCATGTATGTATCTGTAAATTGTGGTGGGTCTCTGACACCTCTGTACATACAGGAGCTCCAGACTGGGGAACCTATTGAGTTTCCATTTCCTGTTTCAAGACAGCAAGAATTGGTTTTTTAAATGTGATCTTTTTCTGGAGCAGTGATGTTAGGAGTGGCCAGCACTTCTGTTACTGAAGTTCCTCAGCCATGTACACTTTGGCTGTGGTACCTATTAAGACTCTTACTTACACATTGGCATAGCAAGTCATCCACTGAGCTGTAGACCTGTAACCACTTGCTGGATTCTGTTTTCTGTTACAGAACAGAAACCTTTTGCTTTAGTGCCACAGAAACAAGACCAGTTTTGTATAAACATGTATTTATGCATATATACATGCCTTTGGGTAAGAGTGTGTAAAAATCCTGGAGGACGGAGGGGAAGGCACAGAAGTAAATCATTCCCCATCACAGCAACAGAATAATTCAAAAGAACAGAAAATCCCTGTGGCTGGCAGGTGATTTGCTTGCCAGCACACTCTATAGCCTGTAAGACCCAGAAGGTAATATTAGTTCTACTCCTTCTCCAGCATGCGTGGGGAAGGAAAAGTTCAATGATTAGAAAAGTTAGTCTTTCTGTTGTCTGTTGCATTTTACTTCTTTTTCATGCTTCTGCATTGCTGATGTAAACAGTGCTAGTGACTAAAATGAGAGAAAACAAAATTGAAGGGAGGGGAGGGATAACTGTGGAACAAAGCCTATGATATATCACAAAACATGTGGCAGGAATATTTTTTTTTTAATTCTTCAAGTATTTAGCATTGCACTTGAATATTATCAACACACTCACACCTCACTTTTTGTAAGTATCTACCAGGTGGCAGAACTCTGCCCAGCTCTCCAGAGCTTCAGGGCTGTGCCCCCTTGCAGAAGCTTTCCGGGCTGTGGCAGGGAACTGTGCACTTCTGTGGGGGTGAGTGAGTCCTCAGCCACTGCAGCTTCTGGGTCTCTGAAGAGCTGGGGAGTTCAGCTTCCTGTCTGGTAATCACGTTTAGTTGGATATAGCCTCTTAATTATGCCATGAATTTGTGAGGAAACTGCTCATCTCTTCAGAGTGTGGAGATGAAAATTAAAGCTGTCAGTTTCCTCTGTTATCACCGTGCAACAAACTAACATGGAGCAGAGAACTATCCACGGGGATGTCACAAAGGCAGTCATTGCAGCAGCTGGAAAGGCTGCTGTTGACTTCATTGCTGAAGGAAATGTTTGCTTAGACTGTGTCTGCAGGTAACAATGAATCTATTAAAATAAACCCTGCCTTCATTTCCTGGCACTTCACATTTCCTGAATGGCTAATCTCTGCATAGAAAATAGCACTGTTGTTGTTTGGGATTTCAAGGATGAAACATAACAGGTCTCCAAAGATATATGTGTTTAAATATTATGTTTATTAACAGTAGCAGGGAGGGAACTCTTGCCTCTTCCATTTATTATTCTTGTGATCAGCCAGGAGCTGGCATAAAGATTTCAGATCTGATGTGTTTCTGGAAGCCAATTGTTGTCTGAGGAGTGTCTTTCTGGTATGTACCAGATTAAGAGAAACAAACAACCATTTCTTGGGTTTAATCTGTCAACTTTATCATTTTGGAGGCAATAGCATATTAATTCAAGTAGAAAAGGAGTGGCTAATCATTCTGTTCACCTGATCTGTGAAGGACAAAGTGCTGTTCCACAGTCAGATTTACCCATGAATGTGAAAGAAAAGAGCAGTACAGAACTGTAATTTTGGGGACATCACCCGGAGCAAAATAGGACATACCCTTGTCTCAACTAGCATTCAGTAGGATTTACTTCATTTATGCTTACTGATTAGTGTTTTGAATTTTATTTCATGTAAAAATGAGATCAAATTAGAAGATGAGTTGGGAGAAATACCAGATATTTTGTTACAGATGGCAGATGTTCTTGGTATAAATTCTAAGTAGCCAAAACTCTTGCTGCTGTAACACCTCAGAAGTACCAGATAGTGCTCACTGCAGCGTCCTCTAAGACTGTATCTGTCCTCTCATTCTTGACAAACAGCTCCTTGTCCAGAGAGAAGCTCTAAATGACAACTGGAATATACAAATTTGGGAAGCAGTTTGTATTAATATAAGGGAAATCTTTCGGAGTTATGAAATCCTCCTATATTTACCATTTCACTGTTTCAGCCCTCGATGATGGGTACTAAATTAGCAGCAAAAGACTGAATTAGTCCAATTGTATTTCTTTCTAATCAGAAATCATCTTCAAGTGGTTTTGTGGTTTAATCCCTGCTGGCAACAAAGTACCACATGGCTGCTTGCTCACTTCCTCCCCCGCCAGGTGGGATGGGGAGGAGGATTGGAAAGAGAGGGTAAACCTCGTGGGTTGAGATGAGCAGTTTAATAAATGAAACATAATACAATAATAACATGCTATTCATAATCATAATTGTAATGAAAAGGAGAGAGAGCAACAGAACCTGTGATGCAGCAAAAGGTTTATCACCACCCACTGATGGATGCCCAGCAGCAATTGATCCCTCCCAGCCAACTGCCCCAGTTTATATACTGGGCATGATGGTCTGTGGTGTGGAATATCCCTCTGGTCAGTTCAGATCAGCCATCCCAGCCGTGCTTCCCCCCAGCTCCTTGGGGACCTCCTCACTGGGGTAAACATTAAATCCAAAACACAACACTGTAGCAGCCACTAAGAAGAAAACTAACTATTCCAGCCAAAACCAGGACAAGTGGGGTCTGAGGTACAGGCTATTGACCAGCTTTAATTACACTGAGCCCAGCCCCTTGCTGGCTGTGGGATGTCATGGCCAGCAGCTAAGAGCGATGCAGCTGTTTGCTCCCTCCTCCCCAGAGGGATGGAGAAGAGAATGGGAAGAATAGAAGTGAGAAAACTCATGAGTTGAGTAAAGACCATTTAATAGGCAATGCAAAACAAGGGATTAATTCATTGCTTCCCGTGGGCAGGCAGGCGTTTAGCCCATCCCTAGGAGAGCACAGCCTCATCACATGTAATACAGACACTATCACTTTGAATGTCCTCCCCTTCCTTCTTTCCCCAGCTCTATATGCTGAGCATGATTCTATGTGGTGTGGGATAGCCCTAACCCTTTAGTCTTTAGGGTCAGCTTTCATGGCTATGCCCCCTCCCAGCTCTTTGTTCACCCTCAGCCTACTTGCTATTGGGGTGAGGGACAGAAAAGGCCTTGACTCTGTGCAAGCCCTGCTCAGCAATAACATTATCAACATTTTCAGCACAAAACCAAAACACGGCCCCATACCGGCTGTCATGAAGAAAATTACCTGTACCCCAGCCAAAATCTGCACAGTGTGTAAGGTTAAAATGCATAAGTACAGATATTTCACTTCTAAAAATTATGCATCGAAATATTACGTGACTTCATGGAAGAGACAAGGAAATTACTGTAATGCAAATAACCATTGGAGTGCTCTAATAAATGAGAATAAACTCTTTAAATAGTACCTATACATGGTGCTGATAATTATGGCTAGTTTTAGAAAGATGTGTATTGTGAGTCTCAGTTCTATCCCAGAATAAAAACTAAGGATGTTTCTATATAGCTGGAGGAAAAAATCTGTTCTTTTCTAAAAATAAATTTCCAACTCTACATCTTTGTGCTGACTAAGTGTATAGCATCCCAGATTTGTGGTTTGTGTTTGTGAGTGGCTCTTTCCCAGACACTGCTGAAAGAATTGTTGCATGGCTTTAGTTCTCATGGTGCATGCAGAGAATGGTTTCAAGAAGACCTTCTAAATGCAAAGTTGGTATGATGCACTGATCAAATGCACTTCCTGATGTGCTGTTTGGAAATTGAAGAAAAGCAGCCAGTAATGCTGCTGAGAGATTAAGGGACATAATTAGAAAATTGTCTGAGCCTTTGTCTTTATGCAAAGAAACATACCTTGATGAGACTTAAGCATTTACTCAAGGTATGTTGACTGGGCACTGTGAAAGGTTTCCCTAATTTTTTTCCTTTCCAACCATCAAGACATTGAATCTGAGCTTGAAGTTCATCTGCCCAGTGCAAATGCATCTTTGGAAAAAACAGGAAATATTGGATTAAGCTGAAATCATTGTTACACACTGAAGAAAACTTAGAATTGCCAGTGCCTGGAGGAAAGACCAACCCTGTAGTGGAACAGCTATGAAAGAAAATTATGCAGAAAATTAAAGAATATTTTGAGTAATTACTCAAAATAATCTTAGAGGCTGAATCTTCTAGAAGCAGATTAAAAGCGGGAGTTTGATTTGGATAAAGTCAGTTCATCTTGCAGGACAGATGTATTTCTAGAAATAAAAGTTTGCCTTTGAATAATCCCAAAATCAGGTTTTGGCAACACTGGGATCATATTCTTTAACCTTGGTATGACTCTTTGATTTAGGAATGAATACTACTGTTTCCTTTGCTGCCAAGCTTTTAAGTTGATGGAAAGGAGATGGTGAGGATCTGCATTCTGAGTTGAAGTATTCAGCAAACAGGACAGAGGTTGAGTGTGGCACATGTGATATTTAGTTTGGTAAGTACTGAGCTGTTATCCCAGGCTTTGACTGATTCTATATGCTATCTTCAAGAATGATGGAATATAGCTGGTTCATGACTGATTTGCCTTATCTTTCATTATATGTAGCATATATATATTAAATGTACTTATAGTTCATGTTAATCCACTTGGCATATCCTTACTGTCTGCAAATATCTGCTTCTGCCTCTCCAGCATTATGACCTTTTATTTTTCTATTTTGGTCAACCTTTTTTTTTGTGAGAGGTGACATTCAGAGGAGATTCTGTGACTTTGGTGTGTTAATGTATTTTTAACTAGAGGCAAGTTAGAATTGTGCCGATACGTGGTACAGAGGTGCTGTGCTCTGCAGCTTTGCTCAAACCAAATAGGGGGCTGTGGGAACAGAGGGTTTGTTCTTTTTGCCCCCATGAACACACTGGACTCTTCTCAGGGATGCACACTGAAGTCTAACTCACATGATGGGCATCAGATGCAAGCAGGGTGTGCATTCAACCCTGGAACTCAGCAGGTGCCCCAAGTCCCTCCAATGGCATGGAGTTCCAGTCAGTAGCACCTGTAGATTGATGGGTTCAGAGCATGCATGTAAGTGTATTTAACACTGTTTTGAGACATTCTTCTCTTGATATGCAGAATTATCTCCTCTCTATTAGGTTATGTGGTATTCTACACAGTTTGTGTAGGTGACATTGAAAGGCAAAAAATACAAATAATGCACTTGGTGTTGTGTAAAAATCAAACAATAAATAGCCAAAGTGGCCTGGAAAGAGACTGAAGAATAATTTCAAGCAAGAATAATTTGTTCATAATCATCAGTTTAACTTTATAAAGTGACCTCATCAATCTTTGCTTTTTACTGTAGGCATTTTTCAGCCTCTCTGCAGGCTCAAGGAGTCATTGCATCTGTATGTACTCTACCATTTTAAGTTTACTTTGTACCATGTAGACAAGAAATATAGCTTAAAATAAAAGCCTGCTTATATCATAGAGTGTATTCCTTTGGCAAGAAGCAAAATGGATTTTTGTGGTAAATTCTATAAGCATGGATACTTATGATAAAATAAACTGAGTATAACATCACTCCAGGTGTGGCAGCAACACTATCTTGGAGAATGAAAAAGGTATGATAGCTAAAATTCAGTTATAACTGCTTCTATTTTCTTTATTTGTGGTTTTGTTTTATAGGCAAGGGAGGAGACAGAGCTGCTGGTTTTAATTCATCCCTAAAAGATAAAGTGTAGTAAATAGAAAATGGGAGTGGCTAAACAACAGTAAGGAGAATAATTTGTAAGTGTTGAAATGCATTAAGTATTTGGGGAATACAGACTGAATCTTAGAGATAAATTATTTTTATGTTCTTCCAGGAAATCCTAAGCCAGTCCAGCTCTCAGTGATTTTCGCCCCATGCAAATGAATTCCTCTGTGTGTCTAAGTCTTGCCAAGTGGAAATGCAGGATTGCTGGTAACAGCCTGTAAAGCTCCCCATTGCCTCCCTTTCATGGGCCACTGGCAATGCTGTGCTACATGTTTGCTGCTGTCCCTTTGCTCCTGTGAGGAGCAGCTCTAGTGAATAGGCGTAAACAAATACAAATTGACTTTCAAGTGGCTGTCAGACACCTAGAAACCCACAGTTTCGGTTTCATGCCAGCACAGAGCCAACCCTGTGAAATCCTAAAGGCAGGCAGAGTTACAAATGTCGACTGTATCCCACTGAGATACAAAAACACCACATTCGGAGCCAGGCTCGCCATCAAACTCACAGCAGAGCTTCGTGTTTGAGTTATAATTCAGAGGATTTAATCATTCTAAAGCAGTATTTGTAGGACCACAGAGAAAGGAACCTCTTACCTTCATTATAAGATGTTATAAATAGCTCCCCAGAAAAAACCAAACCTTTGCTACACCCCCGAAATCTAATAAATGTATTATTTTAGTCTTTGACACAGCACGGCTTCAGCCACTGATTAGATCTGTCTCTGCATAAGTGTGCATACAACGCAGCCATAGCAATGGATATGCCTTCTCAGTTGAAACTGTGTCAAATTATCTTAACCCTAAATTCTTTATTTTAAGCATATGGTGAAATAAGCCTTTATTTGGTTTATCTTAATTGTTAAACCAAGCAGATACAAAAGTGTGTGCCAATATCTTGTCTCTAGGAGTGTTAATCTTCCCACTGACCATGTCTGCAGCTTTCCTCCCAAGCCCAGCAGGAAGGAGAGATGCCTGAGGAAGGCTTTGCAGGAGCCAAACCTGCATGTTTTCAGTGTTAGCTTTACCAAGGGCTTTCTCTCATGGATTCTCATTGCAAATAAAATGATCCTGGGGGAAAGGGGAAACACTTAGGCTGGAAAATAACAAAATCATAATCCAGCTTTTCCTGCAGTTCTCATAAAACTGCAGGGAGGAGGGAGCCTGTAAAATAACACCTAAAAGAATACTTAATTGCTATTTTAACCCTCCTTACACTGGATTTATTTCCCAATACAATAATGTAAAAAAAAAAAAAAATAGGCTCAGAATCCCAAACAGACTTGCACAAGCTCATATGATTTTATATACCATTTTACAGCTAATGTGTTGCACAGAAAACCTTTATAAATTCAGGGAAAGGTTTTGCCTTTAGCATTTCTGATTTCTTGATACTTCCTTGTTAAGGAGCAAGGACTTTTCAACCTATTAGTTGCTAAAAAAATCCACTTCAGTTCAGGATGGGGGTGAATATATAGTCTTTTCACTCATCTAGTGGGACTGGTTTTAGTTTTTACTTGACCCAAGGCAACTTGCTCTCATTGCTTCAGATATCAGCTATTTCCAGAAGTGAACAAGAATGTTTTCTTGGGAAGGTTTTGTATTTAATGATCTGAAAAATATTCCTTCAAATATGTATGCTCAGCCTCCTAAAAGAGTGTTAAAGGAGGTGACATAGTCATAATAGTGTTTTTCTTTCTTGGCTTAACCATTAACTCGCTACAAGCTGCAATAAAGAAAAACCTGACCTGTATGGAATTGGGGTTGACATAAGCTGAGTACAGCTGCTGGGTACTTTTGAGGGAGGAAAAAGTCATGCTGTTCATCTTCAGCTCACATGGACTAACTCACCAAGAGCACATACCTTCAGGTCTGTGACCTGCACATACCTGAAATACCTGTTCAGTTTCTCAGAGTGTTTGTGAGGTGGGAATTCTTTGTAGTGAGGAAAGCTAAAGATCTGAGGGAACACATGACTTAACATTTCCAGAAATCTGTACTAGTCTGCCAACAAAAGAGGCTCTCCAGGCTCATAATCCTGCACCTTAATAGAAACCCAGCTGAACTTTTATGGGTGCTACTTCTGGGACTTTGTGGCTCTTCTGTACAACACTTTTTTCTTTCTGCCTAGTTCTCCAGTATGTTCCTATTTGTATGATGCTTTCATAGTACAGCCCTATATTAATCTATTAGTATGGAGTTAGGTTGGCTGTGTTACTGTCCTAGTCTATACTAATGGAAGTACAAAGTGGAGTGAAACCTTGGCTGTGCCAAAAAAAAGTTACTTCATTCCAAAACTTTCACTAACTTTGCTGAAGTCAGATGTTTTACACACAGTATTCAAGTTCCTTGTGCAATATACTGATAATCTATCTGTAGGAGGACATAAAGCTTCCAAAATCCATAGGTGTTCTAAGTAGCAATGAGGATTAGATTATCTTGATTTATTGTATGGAATTCACAATATTCTGTGATATGTGAATGCTCAGCCTGGGCAGTTTTTCTGTCACCCTGACAGACAAGGAAATATTGCTAACATCTCTCTCTAATTCTGTAATTTTTCCAATGCCTAAAAACCAGTTGTCATTAAAGGTCTTAACTACAAATCATGCCATAATTTTGCTTGATGGTGTAGCAGACCTCACTCAGTTTTTAAGAGACAGAGCTGTCTCTTGTAAGACTGAGCTCTTTGGAGCTGCTGGAAGATTTATCTAAACGAAATCCAAAGTAAAATGGATTATTGAGAACTGATGGTAAGCAAAGTGGCTTCAATATGTGGCCTGATAGAAGAAAGAAATGAGGAGAGATTCATGAGAGCTTCAGTGAAGGAATCTCAATTTGGGCTTTAGGGTGGGGGCTGTGATGGAGACCTCAAAACACACCATAGAGCTGACCTGGAAGATAAATGGGGTGGGCAGTCTCTACTCTGCTCATACACTGTGTTCTATCATTTGTATCACTTGTCCTGAAAGATAAGGATGTGATAAGTGTCCCTGAAGTACAGCCAAGGACAGTTAAAGAAGCTCAGGCCTTTTCCTTCTCCCTGCAGAGCCTGGGCTTCCTGTGATACCCAGAAGTCTGCAGATTGAAGAGAGTAACTTTGTTGGTCAGTCTCCACCTAGAATACCAAGATCCTTCAGAGCTCTCACCTGCTGCTCAGATGGGCCTGATGCATGCCCTGGCAATGCATTCATAAGAGATTTTTATGGCAGTTTGTGCACCGTTTATTTCCAAAAAAAATGCATGCAGGGCTTCGCTGTAACTCACAAAGATGCTGCCACACTCCTAAATGTAATACAGGGCCAGAAAAATGTTGATGGCTTGTCAAAACCAAGGGAAGATGGTCTGTATGAACTGGTGCAAAGAGCTCCTGGCTGCTGACATGTGTCTTGCTGAGGGGAACTTTGTCACAAGCTTCGTCCCTTCTTCCTGAGAAATGCTCAGGTTGCACTTGCCCTGGGACATATCACTCTGGGATGTTGCTGGCTGTTGATGCCTGGTCTGTCACCACCCTGCAGCAACCACGGTTCATCTTCATCCACCGCTTGAAGCTGGGGATGAAAAGTTACTGGAGACCACAAATACGGACAACCTGCATGATCAGCCTCTCTGTGTTGGCTTTGGGAGCCTGTTTTTAATCTGCTGGGATAGCACTTGATATTTGACAGATGTATACAGGAAATAGAAGTATGATTAAGGAAACAGAATGTAGCCAAAGCTGATAAAGGGCTTTTTATACTTTTCATCGGGTCTTGTTTCATGAAGATTCTAATCTTCTCTTAAAATAGATATATAAAAATGGAGAAAACCATCCTGCCTTGTTGTGAATGAGCGACCTTAAAAACACCCATCCATAAGTACTATAATGATTAACATTACATTAGCATGGCTATAAGCACTAGGAGGTCCACCATATTATTGGCATCACAGAGATGTGGTGGGACAACTTCTACGACAAAGTGTTGGAATGGAAGGATATAAGCTCTTTAGGAAGGACAGACAAAGAGCAGCCTTCCAGAACTTAAATGGGGTCCAAAATGAAAGCATAGAGGGACTTTTTACAAAGATATATAGTGACAGTACAAAGGAAAATGGCTTTGAATGGAAAGAGGGTAGGTTTAGATTAGATATTAGGAAGAAATTATTTACTGTCAGGATGGTGAGACACTGGTACAGGTTACCCAGAGAAGCTGTGGCTCTCCCATCCATAGGAGTGTTCAAGTTGAACAGGTTTTTGAGCATCCTGATAAAATGGAAGGTGTCCCTGCCCATGGCAGGTGGTTGGAACTGGGTGATGTTTAAAGTCCCTTCCAACCCAAATCATTCTTTGATTCTCTTGCTACCTTCCACCTGCTGGTGCACTGTTTACCTCTCTCCTGCTGAAATCTAAAGCAAAATTTCTAGGCAAATCTGGTCATCATATTTCCTTAAGTGCCCTTTGCTAATCAAAAAGTAATTGCCAAGATAGAAGGGTTTCACTGATTGTCTTTAAATGCTTTTACAGTCAGTTGAAGTTCTGTAGATTCATTCTCGTGGGATTGAAGAAAGCTCACTAAAAATGGAAATACCAGACTTTCTGCAAAGCTTATTTGATTTTTTTGTTTGGGTTTTTTTCCCTAAAATTAATTTACTCTAATCCCAGAGCAAAGCTCCTAACTGTTATGCATAAGGAAGGTAATTTATGTTGAAACTTTGATTTTCAGTGGTCAAATTGATGAGAGTTGATGATGGGATTATGTACCACGGGTATTTCCAAGTTAAAGCAAGAACATTTCAAGTGATGAATTTCCCTTTCTTCCTTCAGCTAACACTTTTGTCATAGAAATTACTTTCAGTATATCTGACTTTGCAAAAGGTTCTAGGACTGTTCCACAGGTATTTTAGTCAATTACTTAAACCATGTAAGAAGCTTTTCATCAGAGTTTACTGAAATAAACCAAAGAATGACAAGGTTATGGTGTTTGTACATATTCTTGGCTTAACATATGCAGCTTTGAAAGATGTGTTTCTAATTTGCCAATTTTTATTGAAACCACTGCTGTAATCATTTTCAAATTTTAAACAATGGTAGCAATAGGAAGAAGTAATGGAAGATTAAAAGGGTTGTTTTCTTACTACATAATTGCCTACCAATTACAGGTATTATTTTTTAAAAATTAGAAACAAAAAATAGTCAAGGCAACTTGCCTTAGAAATACTGAGCTGCTCAAGCTCTTGCTGAGAAGAATGTTTGTAGGGCAGCAGAATAATGACACTGGCCTAAGAGAATATTTGACATCAGAGTCCACCTTCAGAGACAGTACAGTTGGCTTCACAATGTGAAAATCACCCTCAGTTCATAAGTGAGGCTCATTATATTGTGCTTTTCCTCTTTTTTTCATGAAACAGAAGCATTACTTGCTTGTTTAAGAAACTGCTTGCTTGAACGAATTCGAGAGAACTGTTTTTCATTTTTTAGTTTTCATTCAGTGCTTGCAGGCCTCAGGCTGCAGGGAATTGTTATTTGGTGCTTTAAACTTGAGCTGTGGAGGTTCGCTGTCACTGATCTCAAAGCCTTCCCCTTGTTTCCTGACTGACCAGACAATGTCGTGTTGTTCCTGTTGCCAGCTGCTGGAGCAGCAATGACTGTAATCAAGAGGAGGGTGCTGCTGCTGTGTTTCTGCTGGGGAGAGTATCAGATGATTAGGAATCCTTTAAAAATTGAGAACCACTTTCTTTGAACTCCCCAGGTTTTGTTTCTGTGCAGGTTAGGCTGCTTTAAGACTCCTTGGCTTGGATGCAAGTTTAAAATGTAAGCAGGGGTCCCGCCGCATTCCAATAAAGGTCTGTGCGTGTGTGCATGGGTGCCTGGAGAAATCCCTGGCTGTTTTGTGGAGCTGCTGTGCAGTTCTGGCAGAAAGCCTGGACTAAGTGGTCCCCCACAACCACAGTCCTCTCCTGCTGAGAAACTCCTGCTGCTCCAGTCTGGCTTTGATTTTTTGATTACTTTTTTTCCCCCTCAAGCATAATAAAAAATTTATTTGCATCACAGCAAAACAGACCCCTTTGCACTGTTTAAAGGTGGTAAGTCAGCAGATAGAAACAGCAAAAAGTCAACTGTGTGCATATTCTCAGATTTATCTAATTCCTCAGGAGCTGTAGTCTACCAGGAAATGTTGGCAAACTCTTTCTCACGTAACTTGTGCAAAAATGCTCTTCAGCAGAGGTAAGTGCCCATCATCTGTTCAATCATCTCCTCTTACACAACACCATGAGGAGAACACAGAGTATCAAACATGGGTATTTACTCACCGTGAGTCTGTAGCTCCAGAAACTCCAGAGGTGAATGGGGTCCTCTGTCACAGGAATAGGGGCATACTAAGGACTGAAGTCACAGTAGTGTAATAAGGACTATGAAAGAGCAACTTTCAGTGCCAGGTTTGTGCTCTGAAACTTAGTGATTTGTTTGTGTCTTCTTAAACAGCTTTTTTTCTTCAAAAACTTCGGTTTAAGTGGTGGAAAATTGACACTATGCCCTTCTAACAGGGTAAAATATACTGTATCTGTCAGCAAGCTTTGAATATTTCTGTTTTACCACAGAAAAGTTGATCTTGGTGATCTGTGCTAGTATTTCTGCAAGTTTATATGTTTGGGAAAGCATTTTGTGAGGTGTGATACAGTTTAACATGACCAAGATTTTCTGCAAGTATATTTCTTATTGACATGGGTTTTGAGCTTTTATTGTGAAGTTGTTACAGCTTTACTGTTGTGGATTGCTTTGATAGCCCTATGTTCTTTCAGAGCATGCACTCAATAGAATTGAAGAACAAATAAAAGTAAGTATCACTCATCAGGTATTCTCATAAAATCACCCCAAACTTGTTCTGCCTGCTAACCAAACAAAGGAGTGTTCCAATTGCTTCCTCTTAATGCCCTAGATTTTCTTGTGGACTTTGCCTGTCTTGTTCCACTCGCACACAGACATAGATTAGCAAAGTTTATTCCAAGCCATAATGGTCTGCAAAGCAGAGCAGTGACCTGTCCACATCTGAAGCCCTTGAAAAAGAGCTGTATGTGATAGAATGGTGTCAGTGATGAATTAAAGAGGAAATGTGGTGATGAATTAAAGAGGAAGAAAACCAGTCATGGGAACAGGGCCTTACAATCTTGTTATATATAGTCACAGCTTTCAGTTTCATTAATGCTGTTAGACAGTGCTGACCTCCTCTCTAGTCACCAGCTGAGGAAGCTGGGCATGCACCACAGCACAACTGAGGTCAAATTGTAGCCTGGCATTGCTGCAGCCTCTCTGACTTAACTGGTTGTGACAGAGAGCAGCATGTGGCCAGCTAGGTGACTCAGGAGATAGGCCAGGCCCATGCTTTCCTTACACAGTTGTAGATCTCTCCCTTCAGAAGCTGCTTGTGGGCTATAATCAGAAGAGAGGAGGAAATCTTTCTGTAGGAACAGCTGAGGGATGTGAAATCCAGAGGGGAATAGGATGCAGAATCTTTAGACCACCTTTGAAGGCTCTGAATTGTAAACAGGGCAACTTATTGGATCAGTAGATGATGCATCTACCCACACTTCATGGAGGCTGTGCGGACCTAAAGCAGTCTCTGTGAAGGTTTTGTCTGAACACACATTTGCAGTGGAGAAAGGTCAGTGGTTTCATGAGTGACTTGTCCTTCCCTGTAGGCAGAAAAAATGGAAACCCTATGAGAGAAGGATGCTGTGGGAAGTGGGAGACAGCCGTGTTACCCACCATTGCAACAGAAGTTAGTCCTTACTTGCAAGGCAGGGCTGCCTTCTACTGTTGGTAGATTTGGAATTGAGCTCTGGATAGTAAGTCCCTAAATTCTGTGAGTAAGGACATAGGTGCCAGGTTTAATCAGTGATAGATGATTTATAAACAAAAAAAGGCAGTATAGCCCAGTAGTCTGTCAGAGATGTCTGATCCTGTAACTGGGATAGTGGCATGGCTTGTGAAATAATTCAGTTACGACTTCATATTACAGTGCAGTGGAACTAGTGTTGGGTTAGAGTAAAAACCTAAGAATGCTGAAAAGCAGATATATTTATTTAGAAGAGTACAAGTACAGAAGGGAATGTACAAGGGCTGTATGTGAAAATTTTGCACCTGCTTGGGTTCTCAGTTTAAGCTTTCCAAGTTAAAGATGCCACAGTGACAGTAAAAAGCATGTGTTTTGTATCATCATTTATGGTTGTGGATTTCCTTCCATCTCTAAACTGCAATTAAATGTTCCTATCATCCTGTAAATTAGTCTTTCTCTTTTAAACATCACATTTGCAACTCTATGTTCATATAATCCTGCAATTATGTAACTATTTTCATTTCAGCACTGATTCAGCAATGTACTTAAGCATATGAATAATCTCTTTGAACCCAATGGGACTCCTCACATGCTTAAAATTAGGCATGGTTTAATTACTTTGCTAAATCAGCATCTATAGTGGTGTACAGAATGGGGATAGAGGAGGTGGATTGCATCTACTGTAAACACTGTTATTGAACTGGACATTTCTAAAATCTAATTTTATCTTGCTACTTTTAATGTTTTCAGCTGAATCATATTAATGGAGACACCATACATGAAATACTCAGATTGAATCACATCTTTAAAGCTGGTTTCTCTATAGGCAGAGTAATTTTAAGAGGCTTCAGCCCTCCCTTGCTCTGTGTGCTCTATTGAAGTTTGCTGCCCTTTCAGGTGTGCCATTGCAACTGGTTGGAGATCAATGCCAGAGAGAGCCTTTTTTTCTGTTAAAAATGGAACGCTGTGGAACATGATCCCATATTGCATAGGCATATTTGACATGGTGATAAACTGATAGGAACTGATAATGGAGATGGAAAGGCTTGGGGCCACCTCAAACCACTGTACTACTGAAGAAAATGTATATACATACATCCTGAGAAAGCTCTACTGTGATGTTTAGTCCTAAAATTGCACATTGCATAGAGCCTATAATGTTAACATTTTTAATCAGAGCATATCCTAGCATTTATCTTATGCTATATGAAATAGGAGACTTAAAGCATAGCCACTGAGTTGTAATTGCAACTCTTCTAGAACTATGCTTGAAGAAAGTGGGAACATGAAAGAATGAAATTGCTGTCTGCCTTTTGTAACAGAATATGTAAGTCTGTACCAAGTATTTCAAATTTTTACTGCTGGAAACAGAAGCAAAGAGGCAAAGTTCTTTGGAGTTAAGTACAAGGCACAATGGTGCTGCAAGGCATAATGGTGTGATAATTTTAAAGAATTTTTCTTCACTGTCATAATGTCTCATCCAAGCATAGAAGAGTTTTCAGAGAGCAATGGCCTTGCCCTGAGTCAAAACAGGACTGATAGGTTTGATATCTTTGGTACTTACACAGTGATTATTTTACAGAACTATTAAGACACAAAATTCTCTGCAGCAGGACAGGCAAGGACAGAATTCTGTCCCAAAGTCAGCATTTAATCCTAGCACACAGAGAAGAAAAAAAAAAAAAGTGCCAAAATATGATTTAAGGACTATTTTAGAAACAGAGTCCATACAATAGTATTTAAAGTTCCTGTTTGTGGCTTAATAAGCACTAATGAAGATGGACTTACCCGAAGCTGTGAATAATGTGAGGCTGCCCAGACAAACGTTTATAGAACAAGGTGGCAGCCTGCAGGGAGCCTGGATCTCAATTAAAAAGCCAGCACACAGCCCTATTAAAAAAGAAAAAACAAAAAACAAAAAAAGACAAAAGGAGAGGAGGAAGAATATTTGTACTTCTTGGCTAGGAGAGCTATTTGGGGATATTCACAGAGGAAATGGGAATGGACCCCTTATGAGGAAAAGAGGATTTAGAAAGGATCAAACAAGGGGATTTGATCTATTTGTTTCACAGATTAGGTTCTGAAAAAAAGACCAGTCTGTGAAGAAAAGGCCTGATTATTGTTTTCCAGTGGAAATTCTGTTTCATGGAGATTTTAATGGTAGTGGCCTGGTGGTGGTTACACCGCTGCTAGCAAAATGACTAATGCCCTGGCAGGCATTACTGGAATAATTTGTCCTCTTTGACAGCTCAGTCCATAACTTTACCAAGTTTTTTTTTGCATCAAACCTTTACCTTCTGCCTGAACATACCTTCCAAGCATTTAATGCTGATTTGCAGATTTGCTTGGATGGAGAATCCATACCCTTCATCTAGTGAAATGTGTGTTTTTGCCTGAATGTCTCTAGCTTCAGCTATCAGACATCATATGAGTCAGTTAAAGAGCTCTTTTTATATCTCGTTCCACCAAAAAGGTCACTGAGTTGCTATATATTATATAAAAAAATCTGTTTTGCCTTCTGATGTTTCTGCAGCAGTAACCTCTGACTCCAAAGCTGGGCTACTGTGGTCCAGGGAATCCAATTAAACAGTCTCTGTACAAGAAAAGCATAACAATGTTGACCACTTCAGAATGTAATTTAGTTACCTAAAGCCCATTTTATGTAATCTAAAATGGGGTTTGTAAAGCTCTTGTTCCTCTTTGCCTATGCAGATTAGGTATAAATGGGGTTTTATGTTAAAAACTGAGTTTTGCAAGTGAGAAGAAAGACCCCACAGGGTTTTTATTTATTTACTTGGTGTTTGTTTTGATGTCAAGCACTGGGTCTACAGTGTCTTCACAACCTAGATGATGCCTCAGTGGAGCAGTGGTATGTGGTGGCTTCTCACATGCTGCAATAAAGAGCTGGGCACCATGGAAAGGATCTAAAAATGATACAACTCCTTAGTCTGTATTTTGTCTGAATGCAATCTAAAGAAAAGGAGGATAAGGATATAGCACAAATTCTGCCTCTTTAGGGCTCTGGAGTTTACTTGTTAGCATCTTGTCTTCCTCCAGCTAGAATCCCAAGTCCTGTTCCTGTATTTAACAGTTGTTTATTTCCTTGTAATAATAAATCAAGGATTGGTTTTGCTTTTAAAACATCTCTCAAGAAATGTTTTTTAGTATTCTGTTGCAAGTTTTGACCGCTGAGTGTGGAAAGTCCTTGGTGATGTATGCTGGAATGTAGGATCCTTCTCATTTTCTGTGAGATGACTCTATGGGACATATAGGTATTCATATTATTGGCTTTCTTAGATGCTTCACTGTTATCTAAAGGAATAAGGGTTATGGCCTCTTGTTCCTAGGCCTCCTTTCCCATGGAATCCTTTGGGCGGGAAGGGCCCTCAGGAGGTCTGTGGTCCAACCCTGTGCCCAAAGCAGGACCAGCTCTGGGATCAGGCCATGCTTCTCAGGGCTTTCTGCAGGCAGGTCTTGAAAATCCTCATGAATGGAGGTTTCTTTTCCTCCCTTCTCCTATGGATGACAGCCATTACCCTGGGGATCAGACCATTGCCTTGAAATAAGTAGACTGAACAGGCCCCAGCAGAATGGGAGCTTCGATATTTTATAGAACAAAGGGGAGCAGCAGCATCCACCTTTCCTACCAAGCCTGCAGCCACTACACACCCAGATCTGCCAGTGGTTGTCCAGTGCCTTTTGTGAGTGATTACTGGAGTATGGGTTTCAGGAGGTGCAAGTAAGGATTTACATTATTGCTGATTTAATGACAGTAAATAACTTGTATTAGTATTTAGTTGGGTTTGTAAATAAAAAGCCAGGGACATGTCTTCTCTGTAATATACTCCTCTTGTCAATCATAGTCTCCAGTTTCAGCTCCTTGGCGTTCTCAAAATATCCTTCAAAAATTGTATTTGAGTTACATTGTGGGCAAAAATCTTTATCAAAATTAAAGGACAACAGGTTCATTAACACTAATGAATAATGAATGATAGGATGGTGCCCTTAGATAAACCAGCTATAAACATTAATACAAGTGGCCATTTAATGTAAACATAAGCATGATGTTCTAATTTATTTTCTGTTTCCTTCTGTTTGCTAATTCATCAGCATATTAAATTGCTTAGCTGGAAAAAAGTCTTTGCAAATAACAATTTCATTTGTTACACACTTATAAATGTTTAATATTAATAGTTTAGGGATTGAAGAAGGCAGGTCTGGAATGATGTGACCACCTGTGCAACATGATTTTTCCCTGCTTGCCCTTATCTTCCCACTGCTCAAGATTTGGATCACAGGGTTCATAATCATCTGACTTGTGTGTGCCCCATCTGTGCAGGACAGGGATGAAACAGCTGAGCGGAGCCTCCTACCTGCCACGTGTCCTCCCATCTATGTGAGTAACCAGTGTACTGAAGCAAGAAGGCAAATATCTCAGGCCCCCATGTAATGCAGCAGATGGGTTGAGACATAACAGATTTAAGGACTGCGTACATCAGAATCTGTTTGTTCTGCTGAATTGCGTGCATTGCAAGGTACAGGAATTTTATGCTTGGTGCAGTTGTTGGATTCTTATTAGTATTGCTTTGCTTTCTCACTGCTTATTAAGCAATTATTCACACTTGTGATGAGCACCACACAATCATGAGTCATACAATAGCTTTTTTGTGCTTCATCTTTCCAACATTCACAAAGCTTTAGGTGTTGCTTTAGGAAAGGGAAGTGAGTCCAAGCAGCTGCTCATCTCCTCTCCCTTCCATCTTTTTTACTTAATTTTCTTACAACTTAAATTTTCAGATATTGTACACAGAATTGTTGGGATGCAACTCCTGATCAGCAACTCCTGATCATATTACTGAAGTGATTCATTATGGATTATAACCTTTTACAATAGGAGGGTAGTTTCTAGCTGAGTAGCTTCAGTGCAGTTAGACTGCAAGCAACCCTCCTGTTTCTCTTTGCCCATGGAGTTCATTGGGGTGGAGAAGCTGCCTAATGAGAGCTCATCAAGGATCCTGTGGGTTTGTGAAGCATAAGCAAGCAGGTTGTATCATGACCAACTCCCACAACTAATGTTTTCCTATTCATTCAATAAAAATGAATTAATAAGCTTTCTGTACTCCTGAACTCTTTGTTCTGTTCATTCTTTCCTAAGGATAGCCTGCTTTTTCCTTCTGTTAAAAAACCAGAGACCTAATTTCCCCTCATCATTTCTGTTCAATTAACCACTCCATTCATTATATGACTCAATTGATCTTAATAAAGCTATAGCACTAATGCATTTGATCCAGTGAGTCTTAAAGCAATAGACTGTTTACTTATTTTCTGCTATGTGCATTTGTTTCTTTGATTATTTTTTTCCTTACACATTGTCTGACGGCAAGATTCCTATTTTGTAGTATAAACACAGGGGTATTTGTCTTCATGGGCTTGAGACTGGTGTTTACTACATCCTAATAAACACCCTGATTACCACGATGCTCTGATTGTAACCAATACTCAGTACATTATCCTCAATCTTCTGACTAAGAATTTCCTTAAGTTTCACAATACTATCCAGGGGGGGAAAAAGGGTAAATGTTTTGTGTTTTGTCTTGTTAGCAGTCATTGTCTCTGCTTTGTGGCTAGTATAGTTTACCTTCAAAGGATTTGTTAAAAAGTTGTTAAATAGGAATTAGAATAAATAGAATTTTTGGGAAGATAAGTTCTTTACTATGAGTGTGGTGAGGCACTGGCACAGGTTTGCCCAGAGAAGCTGTGGCTGCCCCATCCCTGGCAGTGTTCAAGGCTCGTTGGAAGGAGCTCTGATGCAACCTGGTCAAGTGGAAGGTGTCCCTGTTCATGATGGTGGATTGGAATTGGTTCCTCCAACCCAAACCATTCTATGATTCTGTGATAAAACTGCTTTAGCCATTAGAGCCTCAAGCTGCCTTAACATATTTTGTGAAAACACACACAGTCCCCATGTTGAGATTCTCTGTGATAGCTGGCAGGTGCTTGCAGCCGGAGCACGTTGTGTGCTGAGATGCACCAAGTGTTTGTCGTGACTGCTATAAAAATAACATTGTTATTTTTCTAGAGGTAATTGGTAAAGATTTAATATCCTCACTTTTGGTTTTATAACACTTAGAAACCTACTTTAAAAGTGACAATGGAGTTTTCTGGAAGGAGCTTGCAAGGAAGACAGCCTTGAAACTTCTCATGTTCTTATTTGGCTGTGAATGTTTGTTCAGCACCATGTGAGATGATAAAGAGGAGTATGGTCTTGGACTGTTGTCATATAACAAGGAAGAGGCTGAAAAAGGGTCAAGAGAGGTGATTCTCCCCCTCTACTCTACCCTGTGAGCCCCCCTTTACAGTACTGAAGTTCTGAGGTTCCCAACACATGAAAGACATGGACCTGTTTAGAGCAGCTCCAGAGAAGGGCCATGAAGAGGATCAGGGAACTGGAGCACATCTCCTAATAAGAAAGACTGATAGGGTTGCGGTTGTTCAGCCTGGAGAAGGGAGACTTTATAGCATCTTCCAGCTAAATTGATAGACTTCTTACCAGGTCCTATAGTGGCAGGATAAGGGTTTTAAACTGAAAGAGGGTTGCTTCAAATCAGGTGGAAAGAATGGATTTTTTAACAATGAGGGTGGTAAGAAACTGGAACAGTTGCCCAGAGATGCTGTAGATGCCCCATCAGTGGAAGTGTTCAAGGACAGTTTGAATGGAACTTGAAGAAACCTGATACAATGGAAAGCATCTCTCCCCATAGCAGGGCTTTGCAACTAAATGATCTTGATCCTTTCCAACCAAAACCATTCTATGATTATATGAAGCATGTAAATGAATGAATTTCACACTGCCTACAAAAGAAAGGAATGACTCAGTCATTTATATAATGCACTGGTATATGAAATTAAGGAAAATGTGCCTGTTGACTTTTGTTCTTATGTACTTTTTAATTCTCAACTAAGAAAAACCTTTGAAAAATTCTATGCTGGCTAGCACCTGCAAAGTTTACTTTTCTGCTTAAAAGTTTGTTTTAATGAATTGAAGGCTGCCTTTACAATTTTGCAGTTGCTGCCTGGGTCTTGCATGTAACTTTGTGTTTACTGTCAGTGCTCCATGGAAGTTCAAAGCTGCTGCCTTGTAGCGTAGCCACAGGGGTTTGGGTTTTCAGGCTAGGTTTGCCACACATTTTCCATGAAAAATAATGGAAGATTAGTGTGCCTTGTCTAGAAAACTTTAGCCAGGACATTTATTTCATAGACCTACTTGGTAAAGCAGTCTAGGCATGTAACCGCTTGAGATGTCTCATAGACAAGAGATAAGTACGGTTACACACAGATGTGTTGCTGATATTGATGGGCAGATACTAATTGCTTTGTGATTCCTGGCAGAGTGATGTTTCCCCAGATATGCACTCAGAGCACAGGAAGCAGGGAATGATGAATTTAAAAAAGATACCTTTGATAATGTCTTTGCTATTCGATTGAATTATGAAGGGCTATCTTGGCTTGAGTGCCCTGGGTATCCCAGGAAGCACTCCAGGTGCACCCGAGTAAAGCATCCCCAGGTCACCAGCCCTGTCCCAAAGCCCCCCAGTTACCTCTAGGCAGCTGCTCTTGGTTTTTTTTCCCCCAAGTGCCAGCTCACAGGCCACTTAAAGCTTTGTACCCCATGAGGGCAATTGTCAGAAAGGACACTAGGAAAGCCTCTCTTGATGCTGCTCCTGTGGTGAACATGGTTCCCCCTTCAGTGTGGCACCGCCCTGGGATCCACAATCCCATATCTCATCCAAGCAGAACAACCACCTCTGCTAGTGCCACACTGTGGGGTGGAGGAGGGAGCCAGGGAGAAGCCTCAAGTTGCCACATCTGTCCTTTGCTGGGACTGGATGGCAGGGAGGAGACAGGTGGGGCAGGAAAGAGTGCCCTGGAAAGACATGTTGCGAAATGGTGGCAGTGGAGCTGCCCAATAGCCCAAACTCCTGCTTGAATCAGAATCCTGCAGTGAAAACATTGTGAACCTCCTTAAAAGTGTACAGTTCACGTGACGGGATGAGTTGTGCTACATGAGCCATTATGCCTGCCCTGGGCAGGGGATTGCTATTTATTTCCCCCTGCAAGAGTCAACCTAGATAAATCAGCCCATTTGCACTGGCTGCCACACAGCCACTATACTTGGGTTTGGGTTGTTTTTTGTTTGGTTTTGTTTATGAGAGGTTTTGTGGGTTTTTGTTTGGTTGGGTTTTTTTTGTTTATTTTGTTTTGTTTTGTTTCATTTTTTGAGTTTATTTTAGCTAGTATTGAGAACACAAACTGTGGCACAAGCTGCATCTGTTATTTCCTGATCCTTGAGCTGATCCGTAGGCATAAAATCAGGGCACTTACTATTTTTGTTTCTGAGCATACCATGCTGATTCCAACAAGGAGGCACTTCTTGGCACAATGGTCTCCAGGCGAAGCTGAATGTTTCCCAGTGAAGAATAAATTTGGCGGAATACCTGGTTTTTGTTATTCTAAATGAGCTGTGCCTTACAGCCAAATCAAAATAGTTTGCTCTGGGTGGTTAAGAGGATGGAGATGTTAAAATGAAAACCTGAGGAAGTAAATTCACAGACCTGAGGGGAATGGAAGTGTTGCCTTTCCCTCCAGTGCCTCAAGTTTTCCTCTGAATGCTCGAACCTTGTGCTTCTGGGTCGTACAGAGTCAGTGGTACCAACCCTGGCTGTCTAGGGATTCCAGCAGAGTCAAGTGGCATGTTTTGAATAGAATTAAATGTTGTACTGAAGATTTTCCTTCCTGTAAAGCAAATATTTAAAGATCTTAAATTTTATCTGAATTATACCTGCATGCATCTTTTTGCTTCTTTCACTGTCCAGCTGAAAATAGATCTAGCTTTTGCACCACTCTGTTATGGACTGAACAGAAGAGTTGTTGCCAGAAAGGCCTTAGACTCTTGAACAGTTTTTAGTATATGTTTTACAATACCTGACTCATGGTCTGCTTCTTCGTGCTACTGTTTATGAAATGCCTATTATATGTCTAAAAAGGATTGAAAAGTGCAGTACAGTTCTTTGAATATGACTTCATTAGGGCTTCTATAATTATTGGACTTGTTGTAAATCTTGTTGAAAATTGTTGCCCTTCTGTATATAAGAGAAAGTAGGAAGATGAAAATAGGAAAAAGCCAAAAACATTCTAGTGCAAACACAAAGCTGTTGAAATCAGGATGAGAGCACCAAGAAGGAATTTTTATGCTGTATTTTGTGGAAGTTTATGGTAGAGCATTCAGAGAATACCATCTCACTCTTGCTGTTTCAGTTCTGTCCAAAAGGAAACAGGATTTAGTCTGTTCTTTACAAAATAGATAAAAATGTCAGTCAGGCATTGAATCTGTAAGGACAGACACAGGTTGTGTACACCAGGCACCACAGAGATGAGAAGAAGCTTGCCTATTTTAGAAACATGAAGATTTGGAGAAGACTTCAGTGTTAGTCCTCCTCTGCTCCTGTAAAGAAAAGTGTGTCTTTCATTTTCAAACTGCAGTTCTAAAAATGTAAACTATTAAATTGTGTTAAAACTGAGTAACTTTATAATGTTATTGACCTTCAAACAAAAGCCTAAGCCAAATTGAGGAGTAAAAATTCTGCCATCCCCTTTAAACACCATATAAATGTTTGTTTTCACTTAAATAAATGGGCATGATCATTGCAGGTGCTACTTTTCCCTAGATATTGTCTTACTGCCTCTTGAACCTAAACCAGGAGCTCTAGAGGGTATACATTTATTTCCAAATATACACACAAACATGCTAGAACTGAACTGGCTGGGAATACTGTTTCTCCATGTGAAACGCTGAGGGGGGAAAAAAAGATCAGTTTTCATATGGATTTCTTTTCTCCTTTGGGACCATTTTGACAAATTGTCTTCTGTTTGGGTGGAAAAATCTATCTGCCCTTCATTCCAGTCAGTTTTAATTCCTCCATCACCTGGGAAAATGTGGGTAGGGAGGCCCTGATGAGGAAGAGGGCAAGGAAAACACTGATTTTATCCAATACTATGATTGTTTCCCTAACCTTGTGCATGGGTGTGGATGGTTGGTTTGCAAAGCACACAAGAGGGAAGATAAATCAGTAAAAGCTGTTGTAACAAGTTTGAAATAAAACGCTTATCAAGCACTTATAGAAAGCAGATTTTGTATTTAAATTTTTCCTCTAATCAAAATTCAGTGGAAATTTTCCTGAGACTTCGTTTTGTTTTGTTTTACAACAAAAGTTTGGTGTTTTTTTTAATTCTTTTATGCCTCTAGATATTACTTTGAGAATTGTCCAGTTATTTTGACTGGGAAAAGATTTTGATGTGCCTTCAGGGAAATAGTTAAGAAATTATGAATGCCTATGTTGTAAAGATACAGATTTTTATTACTATTATGTTGCTGTCAGATAATTTGATGACTGGTCCTTCTACAGGATAGAAAAATTATAGCCTTGGAAAGAGTTTCCTTTAACATCTGTCAAATGCCAATTAAAATGTTTTCATTAATGCAGTAATAACTCTTGTAACAGGTAAACTGTATTGTCTAATTCTGATAAACTTAATTAAATATGTTCATTAACTGGAAGTCTGAGGAGCTGCTGATGAGAAAAATATTATTTGATGAGCTGTCCTCTGAGTCAATCAGCATTATTCCATTGGCAAAAAATGTTGTAAACCAGCAATTTGGGCTAACTTGTTTTCTTGGAAAAAACCCACCCTCAAATATTATTTATTGCAGTTTAAATGTTGCTCTTACTTCTGAGTAGAAACAGCTGAAGAATGAGGATCCGGAAGGAGGATGTTCTAAGACTGCCTTAGGCAAGAAAAGCAATGTCCTGGAGAAAGGAGGTCTGTGGTTCTTGTTTTCATGAAAAGTAGTGGGTAATAGTGCAGGTACTTGGATTAATATCTCGGATGGGTAAATTAATTCGTTTAGTTCAAAATAACTGTAGCATTTTCATATTTTTCTGCTTATCCCAGCTGAAGATCAAGTCTCTTGACCTTGCTAAATGGATACAAATATTTGTTTGCACAAGTGATGCTTTAGATTTTGTTTTGAGGACAGAAGTTATGTCATACCAGCACCAGGGTGAAAAGCACCAGCTCAGGCTTGTTGATTTAAAAAAAAAAAAATAAAAAATCCCTGGATTCCAAGGTAAAAAATGAATCCTTGAGGCATCTGGGTACACATAGGAGAATAATGTCCTGTGTCTCCATTCCTTTGACTTTCAAATATGCACCCCCGTGAAAAACAGACCCAAGTTTACTTTCATTGGCTCCACTGCTCTTGGTGTTCTGACTGTAACACTTTATATGCATCCTTTTAAATATTGCGCCTCCCCTATTTAAAATCCAGCCTTGGGTTTGGATGCCTACAGGCTGAGATTCACTTCCATTTGCTATACAGAAAATAACTGTGGTAATAGATCTATGGTAGAGTCTAAAGATAAACTGTATAGACAAGTGAGGAAGAGCATAGAAGATGAAGGGTTAAGTGATGATGTGAGCAGAAACTGAGCTCAAAACTGAAGTGGGTATAAATTGAGAAAACAACATAGCTCCAAGGTGTTTTGTGGATTGAAAAGCTATTAATTCTTTACATAACATTACCATTAGTTACTTAGGTAGGTTGTATTAAAATAAAGCTGAGAGTTAACTGAACCTTACATTTTATAGGTGCATGTTTAATTAAATTGTATGTTTTATCTGTAGTAATAAAAAACGAGACTCATCTGAGTTAACACAGAGTTTTACAGTTTGAAAGTCTGAAACATCTTCAGCATCTCCTTTCAGGGCTGTTTGGTATATGAGCCATAACATCAACTGGGGGAAAGTGCTAATCTCTGAACCTTTCCACTTGCAGCTAGAAAGCTGTTCTGCTCATCATGCTAATGCTGTATGGAGCAAGTCAATAAAACAGCTTCCTCTTCTGGAATGAAGTGAACCTGCAAACTCAAAAGAAAATTCTCCTCATCATCAGAAAGAACTCAGCTTTGCATGTGATTTAAATCTAAAAGCACCAACACAGGACAGTACTATGGAAATATATTCAAGCCATGCTGAAAGACACGCAATGGTTTCCTGTTGGTGTTGGAGCACAGAGAACACTTTTACATAAGGCAGCATTACACTAGAAACCCTTTTTAACCATCTGCACTGTTCTTGCAGTGGTTTGCTTCTAGTCTTTGCTGACAGTGAATAATCTTTTGTATTTCTCCCTACTACAACAGCTTGATTTCAGGTATGACCCCAGCAAAGGCCTCATTCAGTATGTCCTGCTACTTCAGTTTTGCCTACAGAGAAACTGAACTTTTTTGATGTGTACTTTTAGACTATGATTTTACAAACTGAATGTGCAGAACTTTAGAAGGAAAACTGATAACTCGACCTGTCACTGCTCCCTTGTTACAGTGCAGTCACTTCCTCATTTTGAAAACTAAAAAAGCTTCAATCCAGTTCCAACTTAAATTGGTCAGGACCCCCTCCTGGCTAATGCGGTTGTCTCCATTTGGGAAAGTGATTTAAAACCAAATAATTCTGGATTCAGCTCTGCAAGCTTTCCAGTGGCATTGCTGTGTTTGAAAGGATTAGGCTGGGAAGTTGTGTTTGTCCTGCACCTGAGCTGATGGACTTCTGCCAGGCCACACCTACCATTCCTCTGGCTGCAGCTCAGGAGCAAGGCTGGTCCCATTTCCAAGAAAGGTTTAAAGCCAGAGGGTGGTTGGTTATGTTCTGTGGAGGCCAGCCTGGCAGGGCTGCGTGGCAGAGAGATGGGATGCACCAAGACATCCCAGTGTTAGGAACAGGCTGAAGTTTGGTCTCGTTTTGCTCATGCACAAATGAATCAGCACAGATTGCTGTCAGTCCAGCCTGGCAGATGACTCTGATGCATCTTACCAGCTCTGGCAAGAGGAACCATATGCAACTTTTAAGGTAAAATCAGACATGGTGGAAGGTCATTTATGTTTGGCTTAGCCGAAGTTACATGACTAAGGAATGATCTGGATAAAACAGATAAGGAACATTTCTGCTGAAATTGGGCACAAAATTTATTGTCCGTGGAAACTCAGAAAGATTTTCATGCCCACTTCTGTCAAGGTCCAAGATGATTTATAGGGACAAGTCATCTGAAACTAATTCATCTAATTTTCTCTACAGTGTTTGCTGTATTTTGGCTGTTCTTTGATTGAGCTTGAAGAGAAGAAAATAACTTTTTTTTTGTTTGTATGCTATCTCACAATGAATTTTCCAGCTAGAATGGATTTGCAGTACTCATGTTGTTGCTGTGTTCCCCAGATGCCAATGGAGCCAACAAAAACCACTGTAGAAAGAAATCACTACCTGTACTCTGGAGATCTTCATTGATTAGTAATGGCATTGATTTCTGTTCATCAGAGGGCAGAACACATCTTTCATACAGATAAACAATCTGTTTGTTTTTTAAAACACTGCTTGTAGGTGTGAAAAAGATTGCTGAAGATTCTGTTTTGGAAACCTGGGGCACGTTTACCTGAAACATAAGCCTTAAGTCCCTCAAATATAAGTTTGTGTTGCCTAACAATGTTTGCTGCATAGGTATGCAAAATTTCACAATGCTATAACCTTGATTGTAATATCAAGTGGAAATGTAGCTTTTGATAATTATTTCTAAAGTTATTAGCCTTGTGAATTCTTAGATAAACAAAACCAAAGCCTGACTTTTAAACTACCTTTTATTAGCACCCAATATCTTGCACAGTCATTCCCAAGAGAAGCAGCATTACCCTGGTGAAAGAAAGTCACGAGTCATGTATGTTAAGGTTTAGTCCTTGACTGTAAATTCTTTTTGAGTGATGATAGTATTCTTTCATCTCTCTGTAATAGTACCCTGGGCTTGAATTTGAGACTTTTGGTGTTACAGTAATATATGCCTGTAATGTTGCATTCCATGCACGTTTACTGGACAAAGGCACATCCGGGATCTACAGGTTTCTCTCTTCAGTTTGCACCCCAGAAGAAGAAAAGAAGCAAAGGTTATTTGAAGAAGAATATTTAGGTATCATTCCTGACCAGCTTGTCTGTTCTCTCCAGCAGGATGAGTGGCTGTGTGATGAAAGGGAGAGGAGAGCCTGTTCTGTACCTTGACTTCAGCAAGTCCTTTGACACCATTTGCTTCAGTATTCTGGCTGCCAGACTGGTGAGATCTGGATTGAATAAGTGGACAATAAGGTGGGTGGAAATATGGCTGGACCACTGGGCTCACAAGGTGGTGATCAGCAGTACAAAATCCAGCCGGCAGCAGATTCCTGGTGCCATGTCCCAGGGATCAATACTGTGGCCAAGACTGATAATGGCTTTATTTACATTGTGGACAACTCCACTGACAGCAGGGGGTGATTTTAATCCAGGGAGTCACAAATAGGTAGGGTTGAACCCAAGCAGATGTATGACACTGTGAATAGGGCAGCTCTCCTTGTTTGTAAGGAGCACTTATTGCTGAATAGCACTTGACAAGAGTGTAAATGTGGATTCAAAACACGCTGACTTAATCTGTTCCATAGCAGGAAGGAAGTGGTGTAGGACTGGGCTGGAAAATTCTGTCCTAAGTTGGTAATACTCCTGTCAGCTGAGTTACTACTCCTGGAACTGTCTCTTACACATAAAACACATCAGCAAATAGTGGTATTTTCTTTAATGCTGAAGAGGTAAGAGCAGAGAAGGCGGTTAGCCTTCTCGTCACTTCAGGTGATGTTCTCCTGTGGTTCAGCATTGCTCCAAGGGTACTCTACCTGGCAAATGCCCCAAAGCCTAGGTCTGTCATTCTTTCCCAGGACAAAAGTGGCATAAACACTGTTGTGGTGGTCATTTATGTGACAAACAAATAAATAAATAAATATTGCCCTCTGGTAGACAAGCAGTTTAATATACGCCTGGAAAAGAAAAATTTTCCAAGAGAGAGGTGGCAGCAGCTTGATTTAATGGTTTGAGGTTTGCAACTTTTTATTGCTGTTTTTTGTTAACCTCTGTACCAAATTAGCTGCATTTTACCCTTGAAGCAAGATATGATTTTGGGAAAATAATATAAAAAATCCTTTGGCATTTTATCCATCAGCTAGTTATTTCTAGATACCTATTCCCACCTGCTGTTTTGTAAACTAGAGATTTAAAGCACTTCACATAGTTCACCAGACGCTGGTCTTCCTATTTTGCTGTTCCTGTCTTCTGTTTTCACTGTGCCTGATGTACAATATGAGTCATCCCTGTTACTTCTGTACTTCCCAACTACCTGCAGTTTGGGATGAGACTTGGTGCTCTTTTCCTGTCAGACAACATTTTCTTTGGGAGTAAAGGGCAGGAAAATGTTTTGAAGTAAATTTAGTGTTTAAAACATACTCAAAATAGTGTAGGAGCTTCTCTCAGTGAAATCTGAAAAGGCACAAATTTCATTCATTTCCTGCTGGGATTCTTTTATCTTGACCTGAAAGGAAAGCCTTTAGGATTAAGAGGGAATTTCACTTTACATACCATCCATGTTTCTCTACCCCGCCTTTTCCTTGTCTTTCTCCTTCCAGGTTTTATTCCTGCTGTTACTAGTTTGGTTTTTTATTTCTTACTCATTTCTCCCTCCTGTCTCCCTCACATACCTTTTCTACAGCTGCATTTCAGGCTCCACCTCAATTTCTCAATTTCTTTCTGATTTCAATTTTGTACTCACTTATAATTATTTTCTATCTTGCTTGGCTACCAAGAATCTAAATTATATGCGAAGAGAAAGCAAACATATCATATTATAGAACTACATTGTCCTTCATGGCTACTGGCAAAAACCCCCACCAGTACTTCACAGAATCATCACAGAGTCATAGAATGATGTGGGTTGAAAGAGACATTAAAGCTCATCTCATTCTAATATCCCTGCCATGGGCAGGGACACCTTCCGCTAGACCTGGTTGCTCCAAGCCTATCCCAGCTGGGCTTTGAACACTTCCAGGGATGGGGCATCAACACCTTTTCTGGGCAACCTGTGCCAGTGCCTCACCACCCTCACAGGGAAGAATTTCTTTCTAAATGGGACCTTGGGAACTCTTCTTTTTCAGTTGGAATACTTTTCCCCCTAGATATCCTCTATATTTTTGATTACATTTTTGGATGGAGGTAAGGAAAAACAAGCAAATATAATCTACAATGTTAAAAAACGTTAGCAGTAATGTAAAACTGCTGCCCCAAACATACAAATGCACAGGGTCAGAACCTTGACTTCTTCCATGTTTTGTTCTCATTTTCAATTACAGCCATGATGAGACTGGATCACAAAAGCCACAGCAAAGAACAGACAATTCATCTTGAAACACTGCAAGGCTGCCATGTTTGCAAATCCTTATGGCAGACAGTAAAATATCAGTTTTATCCCTCCACATTTAGTCACCATTTTTTTATTTCCAAAGTCACTGTCCACAGCAAAGATTATGGTTATTTGTGTGATGTCAGAGAGAGAGATCACATGAAGCACACTGGCATCAATCTAAAGAAAATTATATCATAAAGAGCTTTGATTTGCCACATCTAATAATGTCTGAGTCTGCTAGGAGCCAGTTAAGTAATGCACAGTGCTATTTTAGAGCAACTCTTCTTTCTATAAAAACCACTTGCATTGCTATTTCTTTCTTCCTTCCTATTTTAATATGTATATATTTTTTAAATGAGCAAAATTGGGGGTCTTTTTTTCCCCCCCTTAAGCCATGGTTTATATTCTCAGTTTGGGTGTGTGTTATTTGAGTCATTTCTTGTGGAAGCAGAAAATCAATAATCACCTTCAAAAAGAATGCATGTCAGAACCTGTCAGAGCAAAATGTATCCCTACCATGCATACACCTCCAACTCTACTACTGTCCCTTGTCACCTTGAAAGAGAGAGAGAGAGGATTGAACTGTAGAGATCCTCACTCTGGATATTGGACTTCTGATGTACTTTGAAGTCAGCAATTCATTAAGTGTCCCATTCTGGTACTGGGACAACCTATAAAACATTTACATTTTCTACAAGCATTTATCATGTGCTGACGATGAACAATGAAATATGAAATATGCCCATTTTTAGAATGCTCTGAAAGATCAGCTTTCACTTCAGCACTCAACCACAGCAGAGTTTTATGGTACAGGTGGTGCTGCCTCAAATAAGGATTTGCCAAATAGACAAAGATGTATGACTAGACTGGATAAAGTACCTTCCATTCACAACTTGTGTTTCCCAGGAACGACAGGAACTTAAAAATTTTCACTTGGACTTTTGAATTGATGCTGAACACTCTGCAGGATCGTTCCACTCATGCTGCTGATCTGAATACATCCAATAACTTGATAAGCTACGCAACTGAAAACTTTTTTATTGAGAGAATTCCTTGTAAAAATTTAAAAAATGTTATGTCTGTTTAATCAGCTGCAGGAGCTTAAGGGGTAACTGCTTCAAACAGTTATATTTTTACAAGCTGGGGAAGAGGAAGCGGGATCTGACTGCCTCTCCTCAGCACTCAGTCTCACTGAGCCCAGCAAAGCTCACTGTTTCATTGCTCAGAGATAGGTACCTTCTAGTGAGCAGATGCTGTTTTCTTCAGTGAGTTTATTCAAGTACATGGAGTTGTGTCCTTCTTTAAATGATTTCCTGAATCAGAACTCTGAGATTATATTTTTTGGATGACTTGTCCGTCTTCTATTTGTCTGCACTCTTCCTCACCAGAATGATTTGGTTTGTTGTGTAGTGTCTCAGCAAGGAGTCAGAAATATCTCCACAAATCTTTGGATGACAAAAGTAGCAAAACAAAGGTACTCCGTGGCACTTTAAATTATAATTTTCACTTTTATTGACAAAACCTCATTCTTTTCAGCATCTGCATTTGTCTGTTTTGATTTATTTTTATATGCACAGATTTTAGCATTGTAGCAAAATATTGTTACAAAATTAGATCCAACTGTCTGTAGGTGGGAATATCTAGAAAGCAGCAGCACTGTTCAAAGCACTGATTTCAAAAGATTCATTAGTTCTGAAATATATTCCTTCCTCTTGGCTTGTTTCTGTTGCTCTGTTCACTTCTGTTACTTAGCTCAGCGCAGCTCTTGCTTCAGTGTGAATTCAGTCTGCTCTAAAGAAGAAAAACAGGATCATGCTAAATCACAATACCTCAGTAACAGTAAGCGATAATATCTTCAATTTGTTTTGCCTGTAAAAATGTCTGGGCCAACAGAACTGCCAAGGCTCATAAAAATCTTGCGTTGCTACCAATTTATTGGCATGAATCTATCATATATTCCTTTGATACTTGCTGGCTCATGCCAACATTAACTTCTCTTGATTTTAACCCCTTGTGTGTGCTTGGGCATCTTCTGGTAGTCAATATTTTTGGTTTGTTAACTTTGTCTTTTTTTAAGAAAATGTATGCACAAGATTGTCTTTAAATATGGTGCTCTGGAAAAGGGAGGGTCTACTCAGGTTAATAACCTCCTTTTCTTTTTGAATACTGAGATTAATGCAGACTTGAGCCTAAAAAGATATGCCCTAATATTTTCTTACTTGAAAAATTATGTTTAAATGTCAGTACTTCAGTCTCTTTTTTTTCCCCCTTAAAAGGCATTGAGTTGCCTGCTATGATGAGACCCAGCTCTTTATAGTGCAAAATGTAATCAGCCACTTTCCATTATTATATTGTATGACAGTATGACTTCATTGCTAACACAATTTACTTAAATTGAATATTTTGGCAGATGTGCTCATGAGACTGGAGGAGCAGAGCTTCTATTAAATCCCATGCTGGAACAATAACAGATTCTGTTGTAGATTTAGCTGTGCAGTAGTTCCTAGCTCTGCTCATAACTTACCACACACATTATAGGAGACATTAGGAAAGTACACTCAGTAAAAGACTGAGAAACACTCCACGATATGGCCAGAAATGACAGGCATCGATACAATTTGATTTGTGATGGAGAGGTTTACACAGCACTGCTGCCTAGACAACAGAGGTCAGTAAACACATCCACTTGTGATTCCAGTGACACTTATGAGAGGAAACAAACAATTCTTTAGTGAAAGATGCCTTTTTCTTCTCCTCTGCTGTGCTTTTATACTGTTTTCCTTAGGATAAGTGACAAACACAAAATGTGATTCTTTCTGCAGGCTGCAAACTGTGCAAGCACCGTGGGGGTTTTAGGAATGATTTGTGTACGTGAATGAGTTGCTGGTTATACTATACAGTAATGAAGGCAGGTAGAAGAAATTCTTCTTGCACTTGGAATAAAGTCTTATCACAGCCTGACACATCTCCATTTACAAATTCAGAGCAGCCTCTGAGATCTGTATCTACTGCCCAAACACGGGTACTCACAGCAGAATGCTGCTTGAGAGTGAAGCAGGATTGTTGACCACAGATTTTGACCCTGAAGAGCACTGAGGTAACTTCTAAGGTATGTTGAGTTGAGGGACAAGTTCTAGAACTTGAGAAAATACTCTGTGGAAAGTCAAACTAAAAACTGCATCAATATTCACATTTCACCGTACTACTTCCTTCTTATTGGAGGAAGTTGTTCTAGAGCTTTGGCTAGGATAGTTTCAACTTCAGTCAGCTTTAGATTGATGACAGGACAGAAATATTTCAGGTCAGGGATTAGATAGGAGGCTTTCTGTACTTTGGTCTAAGATACGAATTATTAGCACTAATCTGAAAGCGTTATTGGTTCTCTACAACATCTAAAAATAAAAATAAATCAAAAAAACCCACCCATGACAAAACTGACTCTCTTCTGAAGACCTTGATTTTTGAATAAGCTTTACTGATTTTCTGAGATCATAAGTACATCACAGTATGCTCAAAAGGTGGGATCTTCAAACTCTGAGTGCCATGGGAAGATAAGCTTATCTCGTCTTTAATACTATTTCCTCTTTTCTTGACTTCCTGATTTATTTTAAAATACCTATTTAAAGAAAAGGATTAAAAAAAAGTAACACTGAAGCTGCCACTTGGGTTGGCAAATCAGTAAAAGATTTAAAATCTGAATTGGGTACTAAAACAAAGTACACCAAAGATTTCAAATCTCTGACCAAAAAAAAAAAAAAACCTCTTAAAACTTGCCAGAGTTTAATGAACTTTGAATAAGCTTCTTCTTTCTGCTTACCAAGAGCAGAGTCACATAAGTGCACCTCCTGCATCAAACCACTGTTCAGAACTGAGCCTTCAAGACTTCAAGAGTTAAATTTGCAGCTGATAAGGCTCCTGCCCGTATATATCAGCTTGTCTTCCAGACCACTGCATCTCTTGTCCATAGTGGTACACAACAGAGGGAGAATGCAAGATGAGCCTTCAATCAGTAAAGCCCTCCGAAAGTTCAGTGAGGTCAGAAAGGCCAAAAGAGACCAAAACTTAGCAGGCCTAAAATACCAAAAAGCAGTATTCCCACATCTTGCCTTGAGCTTTGCTACCTTGTGCAGTATCCAAGCCTTGAGCTAACAAAGTGCTCGTAGGGCTGTTTGACTTCAGCTGCAGCAGCAGCAGCCTCCCTGCAGTCAGTAGGATTATTTATATATTAAATATTGACTACTGTAAATGTGCTGGCTTGGAGCCAACAGACATTTCCTTGTCACAAAGGGCTGTTCCTTCCAAGGAAGGAACCACCTTATGTGGCAAAAGAAAAGGTCTGCTTAGGGAAAACGGGAAGTAGAAATATACCTGACTGCAGAAAAGGATGGGTTTGACTATGTTGGCTGATACCATAACTTCTTTTAGACTGCCTGGGACTAACTCATGGATGGCTCTGTTAGAGTCCTCATCTGCCCACTGGAAGTGTGAAATGCCATTATTAAAGAGTCAGGGGTGTCTAGTGACCTCAGAAAGCCAGGAGCTGTGTCACCTGAGGCAATGGAGTTGTTTTCCATCCATTCCTGCCAAAAATGAAAGGGAAAAGTGGTAAAGTTTATCTGGGTATTTCTCGTGTTTTAGTTTTTTAGTGTAGTAACCTATATTTAACTTCAACTTTTAAAATTAAAAGCCTGATCTTTTCAATTCCTATTTCTACTAACAGACCCTATTCATTTACATAAATATACAGATGGAAAGCTATTTTCAGAAGTGTTCAGCATTGGCTTATATTCTGTGGAAGTCAGCAGTAAAACTCCTACTGATTTTTACTTGGGAATAGAACTATGTCAACTCCAAACAGTTTTGAAAAGCACAGTTTAAGCATCATTTTGACTAAATGTTGCCCAGGTATAATCCTGAAGAAATGAAGTCAAAACATTTAATTAAAAATGTCACCATATTTTCAGTCCACGTTTTCTCCTTAATGTGGATGCCTTGTCTGTACAGGCAAAAACATAACAGGGAATAAGTCAAATATTTCCTATGGATACTGCTGCTTAATTCAAGCTGGTGTTATGACGTTTGCCTGAAATGCTTTGAAAACATAACAGCCATTTGCATCCTTGTTGCTATACATAACTCTTTTCTTTTTTCCTTTCTTTTTTTCTTATCTTTTTTCTTTTTTTATTCTGTGAGAATTTAGATAATTTATAGTTGAGGTTGAGCAGTGTACTATTAACATCTGACTAAAGACAGTATATGATGCAGTTCATCAAGAACAGAAAAAACTATCTTTAATCACTGCAATTGCCATTTATACCTCTATATTCGTATTCATAGATAAGTACATGGACATGTATTTTGCTAATTTAAGCACACTGGTTTTTAACACCTCTTTCCCACCAGATTCAGATGCAAACAATGAGGCTGTGATTCCATGATAATTTAAGACTACACAGGTTGAGATTAGTACAAAAAAAAAGCTCACCAAAATAGATGCTGGTTGGTGTAAGTGGCTGTGGAATTTTACCAGAATATCTTCAGTACTTCTTGACATGAACTGGAGATTGTAGGATTGTTCCCTTCAATCCTGTCTGGTATCTACTTCTGTTGATCACAATGAGACCCGGATCAGCCTGTGAACATGTAATAAAAGAAATAAATGTCCTGCTTTCTTAAACATTTTCCATAAGATTAAGTGATCAGTGATGGTTCAGTCAGTTTTGAATGTCTCCAGTGCTGCTGCAATGCTAATGTGTTGCTTCCATCAGCTCACATGATTAATGGGAGTCAGGGCTGTTTCTCTCATCTAGACATATAGTGACATCAATGACTACCTTAACAGATATATAGCTATAAAGTACACCACAGTGAGTATCATGCTAGATGTATTTATGTAAGTGTGTATCATATATATATATATATGTGTGATACAGTTATGTATATAAATAACTTCTGGGTATAGATATAATGTTTAAGTGCCAGGAGGAGGGGGAAGGAATAGTTGCTTTCACAGTGTGTCAGTAAGAGCAGTACTGCATTTGGTATAAAAAACATAAGAAATCAAGTAGAGCAACTTTGATATTGCACCCACTAATGTTGGATTTATCCACTTAATTTCTTGCCTTGTTTTTTTTTTTTTTTTTATTTGAGACTTTGGAGGCTGAACACCAGTATTTATATCTGTTCATTATTTTCAATATATTTAGGTTTATAGCCATGGTTTAGTAGATATACTGTATAGCTATTATGATAGAAATATTTGTACATTATATTTTGAGATGCTGCTAACTTTTCATTAATTTTCTCTGCCAAAAGAATTTCTCTGTCTCTGAGGACTGAATTTATGTTCAAAATTCTGAGCAAATGACAGATATATTTGCCACCTCAGCTGTGCTGTACAACCTCTTTCAACCTTTCTAAAAGTGTGGGTTTGTTTTTTTGATTTGAAAAACAATTGAAACTCAATTTGGAGCAATGAATGCATAAGTAAAATACATTAGGTGATGTATTTGAAATAGCCTCAGTGATTTTATAGTCGGTTGACTTTAAGTGAAATGAAGTCAACTTTAAACAAATTGCTTTTCAAAATACAACTTAGTGAGCTTTAACTGGATATTGGCTTTTACAGTTGAATCAGACTCCCTCTGTGACTCTAGTGCAGTAGCTCATGGTAAACTAGAGAGCTAATTCTCAGGGAGGGCTTTCTGTTACGTACAACACAGGTGTCAGAATCTGTTCCCTCTATGCACTGTGTTGATGTTATGAAAAAAGTGGATGGTTCTTCAAATGTCTAATGTGACACTGACCCTCTTTAACTCCTTGTATTTCCACGCTAATATAAAAGCAGCTGCATCACTTTCAATGCTTCACTAGTAGCTCATTAAAAAAATTCAAAGAATAGCATCAGCATCTCTGTTATGATGAGTATTTTGACATCCACATCCCTGGGTGCCTGAAGGGACATATCAGGTTGAGCTGCACATGTGCTGGGTGCCCAGAGGCAGGGCAGGGACAGCCCACAACCCTCTGGCCCCACTGGCCACTGAGGCAGAAGGTACAGTGTGTACAAGCCCTCTGCACCCTGGGAGAGCGGGTTTATGACACTGGATCTCATGACAGGAGCCTGGCTTTAGCTTACCAGTATGCAGAGTCTAGTTTTAGAGCCTTTTCCAATGGAATAGCCTTGTTTGTACCTTTTGTCTCACAAATTCTGCCAAGCGGAAAGGAAATTTCACTTATTCTACTCTCAGTATGTTTTTGTGTTTCTGTTGTAAGTCAGAGAATGATATGTCCTTTTTTTTTTTTGGTGTGTATAAAAGAACAAGGCAGATGTATGCCAAATCAACTTGAACAAATATTTTAAAATCCTTTTGCTGAGAGAAATTGCAGGGTGATTACAAAACACAGAGGATCTAAGGATGGCATTGTTCTTGTATACAGAACAGGCTGCAGTTCTTCACTGCAACCTCCCTCCCCCATTTCTTCCACACTAGACCATCCATTACAAAGCTCCTGCAGTCACTGATTTATGTGCTTGTGATCAAACTTTCCTGCTTCTAATACTGTGAGCATTTTATAAAAGATGGTTGAGATTTCTAGACGGACTGAGCGTGTCTGTGCTGTTGTGCAGCTGCTTTGTTATGCTCCTGGCCTCTCATCAGTGATTTCAGTCTTACTGTGACACCCTACAGAAATTAATCTCTTAGAAGAGTTCATTTATATTTTGATGATCGCCTAATCTGCATTGCTGCACTGTGCACTATGCTTTGCGATAACACCCCACAATACCAAAATTTGGTATCCGTGATACAGCCAATTTTCAAGGCCACATGAGATGATAGGAGTCCTTGTCCCAGAACAATGTCCTGTCTCATCAAGTAATCTCATCTGTACTTTCTCATGTGTGCATATTAGCCTGGGCAAGTTATTTTGAGCACCAGCTAACAGATGGGGAAATGCCTCATGTTCCACAATTGCGTGTGAATTTCTGAGGATACTGAATCAGCTCACCTGGCAAATGTGAATTACAGCTGCAGGGGAGGGTCCATAGCAGGACTCAGAAAACGATGTAATATTCTGAAGTTTCCTCCCCCTCTCTTCCTACATGTATTTTGCAAAATAAATTTACTTCTGGATGATTACCATAGAAGGTATTGGCAATATCTGCAGCGTGTTAGAATATATAAAGTCAACAGGGAGCAGTACTTTTAGTTTAAAACAAATGTTTGCTTTATTTTCAGGTCTACCACTTGGTTTGAACTGTAGATCTTGAGGAAGAAAATACTACCTGCTTTTGGTAATAGGAAGGAGGGGAGAATTATTTTTCTTTCCACTTTGTTTCCCCTTCAGTAACAACCTCACACATATAGGCACTGCACCATGACACTCTTTCAGAGTCTCCTAATATGAAATCACAAATGGTGAGCTAAGGGAGTTGCAAATGCACACTGTAGCCTCTGCTTCCCACTCCTCCCACCACAAATGCTGCTGCAGCACTGCACTGGGAATGCAAATGTACTGTCACTGTGGAGGGTGATGGCAATCGTCAGTGAAAGCCCCAGTCACTTACAGAGAGAGCATCTGGGGCCACGGCAGCCTCACCCTTGTTTATAGCTCCCATACAAGTCCTTTGAAGCCACAGTCTTTCAGATGATGCTTTTAGCCTTTCAAATAAATGGCTGTACAGGGAGTGAAGAGACAGAATACTGTGGCACCTACACACCATAGTGCTGCTGAAATGGTTGAACCCATGAAACAGTTTCTTGGCTTGGGTGCCTTTTGTCCAAACTGGAAGGCAGGCCTATGGGTTGAGAGACTTCGTTCTCACTTGCTGAGTATCAGCAGAGTTGTGTTCCAGCTGAATTTGTCATTTTATAACAGCAAGGCCTCAGATTTCACTTCATCTAAACAGTCTGTGTTGACCATTCAGATTTTCAAAGCCTTCAGAAAACTACTTTTTTTTTTTCTTCACAGGCATTTGAGGAAAAGTTAAATTATGTGGTGAGTTCAGCCTGCTATAGGGAAGTTGAAGAATGGAAGTGCTTTCTTAAAGTTTCTTGACAAACAGCTTCTCTGTATTAAGTCGGTTCTGCAACTGTTCTTGCCTCTATTGGGCTTAATTTCACATTTGCAATGTAGTTGAGTCTTTCAAAATTGAGTCAAGAATTGTATTTCTAGCAACAGGTGGTAGGATTGGTCTTTGAACATCCCAACCTGCTGTGTTAGCAATTAAGCAGGTATTTTAGGATCTGAGACATTGCACTGAAAGAACCAAAGTAACAATGCATTTTCTCCTTCTGTGCAAATGTCTTCAATTAACTGAATTCGGAATCTAAGATAAATTTTATGAGTATACATATATACATACATAAGCATCTGCTAAATTACCTGGCTTTTTATTTCAGTTCCAAGACAATCTTGAAACAAAGCACCATGTCTGACTTTGTACACACAGCTGCTTCTGCCCAGCCAGAGACTTCTGTTTTTATCTTGAGGTCCATTCAGGCATCCATGGAAGGCTTGTGTGGCCTGGAAAAAGTGGAAGTTGATTCGAAAGTAACAAGATTTTTGTTTAAGAACTTCACTACCTACAACTAGAGTTGGTTGGTGGATCAGCAGCGCTCTTCTCTCATGTACAAAGTCTGTAAGGAAAATAAAGTGTGTATTAATATGCTCAATCTCATACCATGAAAGAAGAGGGAACAAGAGTCCAAAAGCTGAGAGGGTTGTTCGTGGAGTCCCGGTCTTTGGGGCTGGGCAGGACAAATGACAGGCAACAGGACAGCTCTGGGCAAAGGTACAGAAGAGCTAGATCTCGTGGAGGGGATGCTGACACGGACAAAGCTTGAAAGCTGTGTCTGTGGAGACACGGGTAAAATATTGGGGAAAGACAGGAGGGCCTGAAGTAAATTTCTGAAAGCAAAAAAGAAATATTTAATAACTTCTGAACAGTGCTAAAAAAGCTTACAAGTACACTCAGATATTGAGAGAAATCAAAAACATCCTGGTAGTAGCCTCTGTCTTTGTTAAGTATTAATGATTTGAGACATTCACACCACAAACTACAATGCTGATTGATCTGGGAAGACAAATCACAGTACAACAAGCTGCTGAAAAGATGGCAAGAGGACCATAAGCATCTCATCTAGTGGCCTCATAACTTGCAAAGGGCACATCATAACTTTCAGTTACAGGGGTGCAAACAGCCTAGAATGATTTGCTCTGGAGTTCCTGTGGAGTTAGATGCTCTCAAGGGTTTGCTTTAATCATTCAGAAATGCTGATATATTTTTTTTCTGAGCAATGCCAAACGTGACTTGCCTGAAAACAAATTGGTCTGGTTTACTGTAGGATTTTTTTTTTAATTGTTGGGAGAAGCATGTAAGTATTGAGTGTGCTGCATTTAGGACAGTAAGGAAAAACACCACCAGGAAATCTGCAGCTGCAATACTTGCCTAGTAAATTGACCACACNGGGGGGGAGGAAAGGAATAAATCTTAAAATGCTGATTCTGCTAGGAATATTTGCATTATGTAGTGATTGAGTAAACAGAATCAAATAAAGAAGCAGACATGCTAAAAATCTACCTTTTACTGACACCATCAGCAAGAACATCAGCTTCTGCCAGCAAAGGGAGAAGCCATAATAGAACCATATTTGTCTGGTATGGAGTGATGTCCATGTATGCTCACATCCTAATCTCTGGAATTACTGTTGTCTGAATCTCCATTTCATTTCCTTGGTTGAGCACTCTTGGGATTTTGGACTGTGATTTCATTATTCACTTGGCTTTGCTGTTTGTAATGTGTACCTGCTTCAGCAGATATCATCAACTCCTAATACTCCTGTGCTATGCAGAACAAATCATTTGCATTTGAGAAGGTCGCTATGGCTACTGGCTACCTAACTCTGTACTGCATCTGTAAAAGCCAAAACTGAAGGTGCTTTGCAGAATTCAGACAAGGATCGACTGTTCACCGTTGGAAATCATATCCACACCCATTGTTGTGGATAACAGCACGTACTTGTGTAGGGCTGATTAGGTACAATCTCTCTCTTCCTATTTTGGCTTAATATTTAGACAGCCCCTTTCTCAGGGCTGCAGGCTGACTCCAAAGGAAAAAAAAAAAAATGTCTCTAGAGGACACTTGCATGACAGTGAGCAGATTAGTTATACCTGCAGTGCTTCAAGGTGTAGCATAAAGCCTAAAAGTTTTCCATTAAAATTAATGTTGTGCTATTTGAAAATACAAATTCCTCCTGGAGTTGTCTGAAATAAATCTGGTCATTTACACTGCAGTAGTTTTCAGAGTACAGAAAAACTCCTTAACTGGGACTAACATAGAAGGTGCCAACTCAGTAGGATCCGAGCCTTTAACTTGCAGAAGTTCATTCAGAAATACCCTAGCACTTTGTTCTGTTCCATGCATGAATGACAAAGGCAGGGAAACAGTATTATCCCCTGCAAAGAAAATAGTGAGCCCTGAAGTGAAGCGACTCCAGAAGGAGGCAGTGAGTCAGCATCAAAGTCTGGACCAAAAATCAAGTTTGCCAACTTGCAGCCCTCTCCTCAGAGAGGAGAACGAATGGAGAAATCATCTCTGTGAAAGCACTGGCTTCAGAAAGCATCGTTCAGAAACAGTCGGTCTGAGGAAGTATCCTTAATACAGATAAGATATAGCTGACAATTGCACAAATAACACTAATGTTGGTGGTGTGAGTGAAATAGGCCACCATCATCAGAAAACCAGTGAACATTGGTAAGTGGCAGGGTTCCTGTATAACCACTTGTACATATTTGGAGATATTTGGCAATGCCATTATTGTGTCCATGTCACAGGGTGCCTGTCCCCTTTCAGAAACCACGTACAAGTTCTGTTCTCTAATTCATTAGGTTATGGAGCAGGCTGAGGTAGTTTATTGCCTATTGTAGAGTAATGCCAGCATTTGTGGATAAGGTCCACTTGCTTCATGAGTATTCAATGAGAAACTGAATGGCTGAACAATGTTTGCACATACATAATATATTAAAATGAAAAGGCTGTAAAATAATATTAGGCATCATTTGCTCAAAAAGATCCACAGGCAGAGCACAGAAGTAGCCAAAAATTGAAACTTGACATGCATGCTTACTTATCAATTGGGAAGTTATCACATTAAGATTGAATAACAAAACTCAGCAATTAAAGGCCAAATCACATCTGGACATAGTTTGGGTTTATTTGCTGGAAGCATTGTATTGGATTTGAATGTAAATCCTATCTTTTTGTGAACCAACCTGTGCTGCCTTCTTTGGGAAGATTTCCATTGTTGGCCCTGTTGTGAGGTGGGAGTGGGCTTCGTTGCTCTCTAGCTATGACAGCTTCCAAGGTCTAATAAAACTGGATTTCTAGCCTGAGATGAGTAGTACAGAAAGTGAAGAAAAAAGTGTATTGGACCTTCCATAGAGATCCTGAAAGACAAGTAATGGGAAATAGGACACCATCTCTGTCCTTTTCCCTGTCAGCAGGTCATCTCTAAATTTTGTAGACCTTACAAACAGCTTTCAAAAGTGTCTTTACTTCTGACCTTTCAGTGGGTAACTGCATGAAATCCTGCACAAATATTGTCACTGTTTTTTCAATACTATCACTGGTCTTCAGTGGCTGTAAATGGACACACCTATTTCATAGATGTCTCCCAGTACCTTTGGCTTTTCCCCATCTTTTCACTTGAGCCCTTTCTGCTCTCCCCAAAGATGTGCAATTCCATAGGTCTGCCCCACTCATAGCCACAGGCAAAAGGGACCTACAGCCTTCCTGCACACCCACCATGACAAAGGAAGCAGGATTGGCTGATCCAGAGAAGCAGCAGCTTAAATGCTTTTTGATTTTATCACTAGGAAGAAGTGATTACAAAGAACTACCAAGCCAACTTACAATAAAAGGGCTACATGAATCTATTTTGGTTTTCCATCCATCCCATCTGGAAGCTTAATTTTTTATTTTTTTTTCCTCCCCGAGAACTTGCAAAGAGCTTCCTTCTGATTGCCTCCATTGTTTCAGGGAAGAATTGTTTTTGAATGACCTCCATCAGCTTTAGCAGGATGTTGCTTATTTGCAGCCATGGTGCTGCCTTTCCAATGGCTGAGTTCAGAAGCCAACTGGTTAGAACAAGCCGCACAGCAAATTCTCCCCTAAACCTTCAAAGCCATGAGATCATTATCTTAGAAAGCAGTTAACAATGTTACATTATTGCAGCTAAGCCTGACATTGTTGCTGTTTAGCTAATTTGAATTTACAGGTTGTGTTGTGTCACTGGTGTGTGTTTCTTAACAGCATCTACTATCTGTACTTATATATAGTTTGCATCTGTGTGTTCAGGGATGAGGCTCATCTGTGCCTGACAGAGATCTCAAATTCAGCAAGTGTGACTCAAGCAATTCCCCAAAAGCCTTCATACATTGCCAGTTCATGAGCTTGTATGAGAAGATTCACGTTAGCATGAGAATGGTCTTCTGACTCTAGGGCTTGGCTGTGGGGGTGAAATGCTGTGGCACTGTGGTTTCTCCCTGCATGTTACAGCCACCTGACACAGCAGCTCAGGTTGGTGTCACCTGGAAAGCATCCCTCTGCATCTGGACACAGCTTTGGTCAAGGTGGATTGCAGTTCTGACTTCAATGGAAGGTAAGAGTGAGAATGGCAGTGAGAACAACACTGTGTCAAGCCATACTCTGGAGAGATGTCACAGGATCATATCCCAGAATCATATTGGTTTGGAAAAGAACTCTAAGATCATCAAGTCCAACCATTAACCCAGCACTACCAAGTCCACCATGAAATCATGTCCATAAGAGCCACATCCACACATCTTTTAAGTACCTCCATAGTTCATGACTCAATCAGTTCTCTGGGCAGCCTGCTCCACTCCTTGACAACCCTTTCTGTGAAGAAATTTTCCTCAATATCCAACCTAAATCTCCCCTGGTGCAACTTTAGGCAATTTCCTTTTGTCCTATCTCTTGTTACCTGTCAGAACAGACTGACCCCCATCTTAACACCATCTCCTTTCAAGTAGTTGCAGAAAGTGAGAAGGTTCCCCTTGAGCCTCCAGACTGAGATCCCCCAGCTGCTCCTCATCATGCTCCAGATGTCCACCACCTGCCCCTCACACAGCTGCAGGTCCCAGTGAAAAGGTGGGTCTATTTGCTGCTCTCTTTGTAGCCTTGGTGGAAGCAGAGATGTTGCCACGGAGTCTGCAGGTCAGAGACAAAAAGGGTCACTCTGAATTTTGGGCTACAGTAGCAGCCCAAATAGCAGCAGTTTCAACATGAAACTCCTAATACCTACTCTTAATATCTCTTTACAGGTTTGATATACCAATTACAACGATGCTGTTGAGAAGCCGACACAGTAAGTTTGTGTTGGCCTCCTGATTACATTGTATTTTGCAAAGTCCTAAATTTTAATTTTATTTCTTTCTTGTTCATCTGCCATAAGCCCCAGCTCTGCTGATGCTCCTGCATATCTTTGTTACCGATGGCGTGTGTCAGGTGTGAAAGGGCTGTGCTGACTCATTACCTCCACTCGGATAGGAACGGGAGATCCCAGCACGGTGTGCGACCTTGCCGGGAAAGGCAGAAGGTCTCAAATAGTCACCAAACGTTTTGATTTGGGTGTTTTAGCGACCACCTCAGAAGGACGCCCCCGTCCCCAGCGCTTCGGGGCGGGGGATGTCTTGGTGTACAGCGCACCGCGGCATCGCAGCATCGTAGTGTCCGAGGGGCCGGGAGCTGCGCTGGGAGCGCCGCGGGCAGGGTCGGAGCGGCACCGGGACCCCGCACGGCTCCCGCCGCCGCCGCCAGGGGT